>JAKTWP010000009.1:0-401816 GCA_030582095.1 Trigonopsis vinaria | reverse complement strand
CACGATAGCACAGGGGTGTATCAGATCTTGCGTCGAGTAAAGGACCGTAGTTTGTAATAGATGGCACTCAAGTGTCTCAACCTCTCACTCTTAAACAAAGTCGTTTCAAGTTGGCGGAAAAGGAACTGTATATTTTTGGTACTGCAATATTGACAAAACTATATCATGATATGTTAATGGTACTGCTAATCTTTTGTTCAGCATTTATAACTGAATTAGGTAAAACATTCATCTACTGCTGGGATTTTCATCTAGATTATCTTGTATTTGTTACTTTTTTTTTGGTTTAATCTTCTGTGTGTTTTTGTGTTGTTCGTTGTACTGTGGTTGTTGGAGGGGTATCTAGACCGCCCAACTTTAATTTATCAAGTAATCGCGATGCCTGCTACAGCTGCACTGGCGATGTCGTCCTCACTGGCACCGAGGGTGGATCTTGAAGGAGTTTGGTCACCAGACTACTTCACAGCTCATTCCAACGCCCTCTGGTTCCGGCTTGATCCCCCAGCCGCCCGTCCCGGAAAGCGCCAGCAGCGTCGGCAACTACGGGACTCTGAACGTGCTTGTGAACGTTGTGAGCGAGATTATGCTCGTTTAAATTCAAGCAGACATCTTTCTCCTTCTCCCACCGCATCGGAAGAAGGCCCCTCTATGCTGCTCCTTGGCGAAGCTCTGGCATATTCCGGACAGCGATCATCCGGTCGGAAGCTTCTTGGGCACTCTACATCGTCTATCAAGAGCCTACCGGAACCAAAAGCCCCGCGGTATCTTTCCGTTGAGCAGCCTCCCCTCTATATTGACGTCGGTTTGCCTGCACCTCGATTTCCGACTTTTACCCGCGACAGCGAGGGCCACGAAGCTTTACCTGCGTACTCCTCGTCAGTATATCTAATTGGTCAGGTCTTTAGAAAGGTCGAACTCATTTGTCCGATCTCAAGAGCGCCCCGAAGATGTTGGACTCGTCTCATCATGGTGGTGGACAATACCCGACTCGACTTCTACACTCCTCCTATTGGTGCACTTGACTTTGCAAAAATTGTGTCAGATTTAGAACGTTCTCCACAGGATCCTCGTGCGCTCAGATATCCTCAGTTTTTGACTTCACCTCGCTGCCACTTGGGCGGCAGCATTGGTCTAACTCCTCCCACCGATCAGTACTACGAGACAACCAGCAATCAAACCAACGGTGAAAGTATTCTTGAGTCAATGTTTGGTAAAAACTACATGAGCAAACGCGTGTGTTCCTACACCTTGCAATACGCCCACACTGGACTGGCGGTCGACTACAAGAAGCGTGCCAACGTTCTGCGCCTACGACTTGAAGGCCAACAGTTTGTAATTTCCTGTGGATCTTCTGCTCGATGTGTTGAGTGGTTTCACGCAATCCAGGCAGGCACTAATCTTGCCTTGCCCCTCGAAGACAGGGTGCTCCCACCTTGTCGCACCGTCCCAAGACGGCGACATCGCCGCCGATACGCCGTTTTGGCATGTCTGGCAGAGTTTCATGCTGATTTTGGTGTTAGTGGAATTAACCATTTTATGGATGACGATGCCGGCGATGACGATAACGACCATTATGACCCCGTTGGCGAGCAAACTCTTGAGGCTGACGATGATGATGCCCTCCAACCACTCTATGAGGAAGATGAAGATGAGCAGATTGAGGCTGTTATCCCCAATCAGCAAATTTCATCTTCCTCCGAGCCTATCACCCCACCTCCAGAGCTTTTGGACATGTCTAATGCGAGTCAATCATCGGATACGATAGGTGCAACCTCATCCAACGATTCGGTGTCCACGTGTATGACGGCTTCGTCTGAAACGGTTGGCATGCAGGCCATGCCCGGTATTAAAGAAAAGATGGTGGTGCCCTTCCCCCCCTCTCCAGTATCTGGCCCTCATCGACGGAATCGCACAGCAAGTAATGTCAGCTCTGCTAGTGTGGCGCGAGCAATGCGTCTTCCTGGACCAGGTTGTACGCGATCTCGCAAAGCCAGCATAGCCGAAAGTGGGCATTCGCGTACAAGAACAGGCTCTGTGTCAACGATGATGGTTCCGCCTCACAAATGGCAACCTTCTGCCTTTCATCAGTCGCCTGAAATATGGGCTCGCTACTCTAAATATTGCATAAATAGCTTATCGGAATACACAATGTGGAAAACGACAATTGTACAGCGACCCCCAGTGGAACGCGCCACCACAACTTCATTGCTATCGGCAGCCTTGCATTCTCTGTCTCGCAGTAGTAATAAACAGCAGAAATCTGGCCTTGGTGGGGAACCATTGGCACTTCTTGATGGTGCGGCGGCTTATCCTAGTGCACTGGTCTCGTTTGTCCGGCGTATCCCGACCGATATCCAACTCGATACGGTCAAATAACGTCTCAAACTTTTGCTCCACGCGTGATTTACAAAAAAAAGGCGTATGTACGGTAGTGAGTTTTGCATATAAAGACCACCGCCAAGTCTCCTGTCTCTTTTCGCTTTCAGACATACATCCGGATATTGTTGATTAGCCGGTTAGATTTGCTATTAGTGCTTGCATTCGGTGTTTTCCTTCTTTAGATTTTGTGTTTTTGATGTTATCTCTTTCTCTTTCTTGGTGGATATCTTGGATATGGTGTTGATTTGGTGTTATTATTGAATTCAGACTCAATTTATATTGAGATTATTAGCTGAAAAGAGTGTTTAAATGGTAGTAAAAGCAGATTCTTAGTGTAAGTGGTCACGTGTGTTATAATTCACGTGATCTCCTGCATAAGAAGGTCTCAAAAAAATTTTCCTTTCTTCTTTGTCAACAAAGCTTTGATTCAATTTTCAAAAAAGGGGTCTGTTGCGTTTATTTGCCAGACTCTGAAACGAAGATGAAGCTGAGAATAAATTGGGATTTTATGCTGGGCACCTGTGGCGGAAGTTGCGTGATGCCTTGGGAATCAGCTCATCCACATTTTCACTTTTGTAAAACGCTTTAAAAGATTTTTTTAAGGCTTTTTTAAAGTGATATCGACGTAAGAGACAGAATCAGTGTAGTTTAATGGTTTGACTTTTTGTAATGGAGCATTGTTTATTGGTCGTGTCGTTATCGAAAACCCTCATTTAAACATCCCCGGATGACGGCTGTTGCGAGTTGGCGTACCTCGGCGAATAATGCAAAGGCCAGGCTAGGGTCTCGACTAGTGTACTGCAGACACTGCCACACTGGAATTGCAGGTCGTGGGCTTTTGATTGCTCGTGGTTTACCGGCTTCAGGCGGCAGGACGCAATCGCCAGCGGCACGACCTGCGCTCAACACGCGGACAAATTCCATAATGAGATGTCAGTTTCAATTACGTCTGATAACATCGACTTTGCCTAAATACATTTCCAACCAACGGACAGGGGCTAGCTCGACCGATAAAGGTGACATCAAGGTGAAGCCTCAATCATCATCAACAGAGCACAGTCACCAACATCAACACGAGCACACGCATGGCGAAGGATTTTCATCAGTCCTACACCACTCACATTCGCATTCGGCTGCCGACATCGAGCTTCTGACTGGCGACAAGAAAGACCCCAAAGTAATGGTTACTCGGCTAGGACTGCTTGTAAATGTCGGTATGGTCATAACTAAAGGCACAGGTGGTATATTATTTCATTCGGCAGCTCTACTTGCCGACGCTATGCATGCAGTATCTGATCTGCTCTCTGACTTTGTCACCCTCGGTACCGTCACCTTCTCGCGTCGCAGTCCAGATAAGCGTTTTCCCTTGGGTTATGGCAAGGTAGAAGCTATGGGGTCTGTTGTGGTTTCATCACTACTGTTGTTTGCGGGTTTAAACATTGGCATGGACTCTATAATCGCAATATACCACACCCTGCCAACGCCGGAGTGGATGCACGCTATCCAAGATTGGAAAGTGTTTGAACTAGGTGGGTCCAGTGCTGCCACGCCTTCGGGAAGCTCGTCGCTGGTGCATTCACACACACACTCGCACATTCTTAAGGAAGGAGAAGTTCCAAGCATGAACGCAGCGTATCTTGCCTTGGCTTCAATTGCAGTGAAGGAATGGATCTACAGAGTTACAATGAAGGTCGCTGTTCAGACTCGCTCTTCGGTGCTGGTAGCCAATGCCTGGCATCATCGACTGGATTCGATGACGGCCGTGGTTGCCGTTGTTGCAATCGCAGGCGGCAGACTCTTTGAAGTGGCTTGGCTAGACCCACTTGGGGGACTACTGGTTTCGGGAATGGTAATGTACGTCGCGTTCAAGAGCGGTAGAAACACCATTTTTGAGCTTCTCGACACCAACGACCTTCCTGCCTGTGAGGCCGTCACCGATGTTGTCACAGCTGAGCTCTCACGGCTTAAAGATGTCAAAGACTGGAGCGGGGTTGCGAGTGGGGTTGAGCTCGGGTCTGTGAATGCAACAAAGTCCGGGCCCAACTACTCTGTTCTTGTCGAGCTTGTGCCTTTGGCCTCTGCTTCTGCTGTTAAGCCCTCTGATCTGGCTATATTCTGCCACCAGCTTGAGCAAATTGTAAAGACCGAGGTTGAAGGCGCCAAGACTGTGTCTATATCTCTCAAGACTGCAGAAGCTGAGGCAGATGAACAGACGCGTCTTGCTAAAGTACAAGCTGAACACGACGGTGGGATGAATGTATGACTGAATTTATGATATATACAACCTTTTGGGATCTTATATATATTATTTATAAACAAGACGGAAACCCTCGCATGATAACGAAAGACAAAATTATAAAAGAAAAAAAAACACAATACAAACGCCGTAATATCTTTATGAATCCCCCTTTAGTCCTGTTTGCCCGCGGATGAGTTTCCTCTCCGGGGCACGCGATCGTCGTGTTTGTCTATTGACAGAGGAGTCAAGTGTATAAGTCCATTGGTCACCAAATTTGCGTCGGGTGTAGGCCGTAGCATTGGAGAGGGGTTTGGGGTATTCGGCAGGCTGGCCTGGTCCTTCTGCCACGCCGCAATCTCAGTCTGGAGTTGGATGAGTTCCTTCTGAAAGCGCTTCCCAAATACTTCTGAGTAGTAGGTAGCCCCGTTATGTGCAGCTACAAGAAAAATGTACGTTAGAAACACCGTCGAGAGGTACCGGTAGCGAAACCAAAGTGGGCAGGGCAGCATCGTCAGTAGTTGGTACCCAAACTGGATCATCATGAATGCAAACACTGGAAACGGTTCCGGCAGGCTGTTGACAAAGCGTCCAATGCGTGTGTTGCGGTACGATTTTCGCAGCCATTCAAAAGAAGTCGCGCGACCAGCCTTGATCTTTTCGGCACCCCGGATCTGGATAAAGATAAAGTAGAGTAACTGCCAGATCCAGTAGAAGATGGTCGCATAGATCATTCCCTGAAACAGTTGGAGTTTTTCAACGTGATGGGCTCCTCGGAATCGCTGAGCTTTAAAAGCCGGGTCGACATGGTGACAGATGCAGTGAAGGACAACCGGGGGCAGAATATGAATAAAGGTCGAAGTCGTCTTCTCAATGCTGTGTAATACCAAAGAGTTACGCCAGGTGACCACGGCCCAGCTCAGCGTGCCAAAGCTGAGGCAAAAGCACGAGATGAAGAGCATCTTTGATCCAGGGAAAACGTAAAGAAACAAAACCAACATAACGTTTACATAATAACACAAATCCGCTAAGAAATAGTGATAGGCACGCTTTCGGTAGGAGTAGACGCGAATTGGCATCAAGAATAGGAGCTGGACGGTGTACCATATGTGAAAGTAATTGGGGTAAACTCCTAGGAGGTAGCCGCTAAAAAATATATTTAAACATCCAATTGTGTAGCTAATACGCTCAGTAGTACCCACCACCTACTTAAAGTCAGCTTTGAGCTTTGTCTTGACCGTTTTGTTCTTACACGTGGGTCCGAGAGTCTCTTGTCGAGCCTATTGATTTGATTCACCACCGACAACCTGAGCTTCTCAAGATCGATATCAATGTCTCGTTTATCGGTGAATCCACGCAGTTTCTGTCGCTGTCGACGTGCAAATGCCTTGAGTTTCTCTGACCTCCTTCGCAGTTCTTCACGAAACGGATCTTGACCAAGCAGTAGCAGATCAGACATGAAACCAACGTCACCGAATTCATCTTCACGTCCATCCCCACCGTTTCCTTCACTTCCGCCACCTGAATCGACTTCACCCATTTTGCTCGCCTGGGTGTTGTGATGGTCGAATTTTCAAACACCTTCACCCTTCACAGAATCTCTCTCTGTTCTATTGAAAAACAATGCCCGCGACCTCAAACGCGCCAGGTTCGGACGGCGGCCGTCAGAATTCTCCTGCTCGCAGTGATGCTGCTCAGGGGGGAGCTGGGACTTCGACGCCGGGAACGCCTGCTCCTCAACAGCCGGCACAGTCCTTCTCACAGACCGATCTCAATCGGATCGTACTCGAGTATTTGAATAAGCGTGGTTACACACGCACTGAGGCGATGTTGCGATTGGAATCGTCTCGCACGCCGATTCCAGCACTCCAGCAGCGTGGAGCTAACGCTGCTCCTGGTACACCATCATCTACAGGAGCGCAACAGCAGTACGGTGCATCATCACGGCCAGGAACATCTGGTACAGCCACTGGCTCTACTACACAACCAGGTGCAGTCGGAGCAGAAGATCCCAAGGCTTATGATCGAATGTATGGTCTGCTTCAAGACTGGATAGACAGCTCGCTGGACTTGTATCGTCCAGAACTGCGACGTTTCTTGTATCCGCTGTTTTTACACTGTTATTTCGATTTGATTCAACGTCGCCAGACCCAACTCGCGCACAGTTTTTTCGAAAAGTACTCGGGTCAGCATCAGCTCTTGCACGGACCAGAACTCGAAAAGATTGCAAGCCTGGGATTGCCTGATCATCTACGTGAGAATGCGATTTCAAAGCTGTACCGAGGAAACAAGTATAAGCTCAACTTGTCGCGGACTGCTTTGGACCTCTTTTTATACTTTTTACAAGAAAATGAGCTTCAGGGAGGCTCTATCTTTATTCGATTAATGAACCAATATATTGATGCTCGAATTGTATCTTCTCGTCCTAGCAGGTTCGACAATGATAGCTTTTTGTCGGCAGACGAGGGCGTCATGCAAGCCAACGGCTCCGCGCAGGTGGCCGATTTCAACAAGCAGCCTGTCAAACTAGGTCGGCTTCCGCTTGACCCTGAAACCTTCAAGGAAGTCGAGGCCAACATCAAGCAGCAGGACCAACGCGACCCTGCTAAACCCGACCAAACCACTTTGTTGGAGGACTTTCATAAAATCAAAAAAGAGGAGGAAGATTCTCCGTTGCACGACAGCGTGCCTCTTCCCCCGTTCAAGTCATATGATATCCGTGCCGAGGTTGAAGCTGTCAAGGACTACCAAAGCCGACTTGCCATTGACCCAGTACAGGCTGCCTTACCAAGCGTTTGTATGTACACTTTTCACAACACAAATCAGGGGTATGTATTTGTTGGAGTTTTTATACAGCTGCTAACTAGTCTAGTTTAAATTGCTTGGATTTCTCAGATGACTTGACCTATGCAGCCGGTGGGTTTTCAGATTCCTACGTCCAACTTTGGAATCTCAAGGGAGAAAACTTGAAACCAATCACTGGAAAGGTTGAAGGGCCTAGTAAGCGATTGGTTGGACATTCTGGCCCTGTTTATGGAACCTCCTTTAGTCCAGACTCGCGTTACCTTCTGTCTTCTTCACAAGACAAGACTGTGCGATTGTGGAGCACCGATACTCTGACAGCTCTGGTTTCTTACAAGGGTCATGATCATCCAGTTTGGGATGTCCAATTCAGTTCATACGGACACTACTTCGCCACGGCGTCGCACGATCAGACTGCGCGCCTGTGGAGCACAGACCATATATACCCGCTGCGTATTTTTGCGGGGCATCTTAGTGATGTTGACTGTGTGACATTTCATCCCAACTGCAACTATGTGATTACTGGTTCCTCGGATAAGACTTGCCGTATGTGGGACATCAACCGAGGATCATCGGTGAGAATGATGATTGGACACACCGCACCAGTGAACTGTGTCACTACCAGTCCAGATGGAAGGTGGTTGGCGTCTGCGGGTGAGGACGGACTGATCAATATCTGGGACCTTGGTTCTGGTCGTCGCTTAAAGTCAATGCGCGGACACGGTAAAGCAAGTATCTACTCTCTTGCCTTTTCTCGCGAAGGCTCGGTATTGGTTAGCGGTGGTGCGGACTACAGTGTTCGTGTGTGGGATGTCAAACGAGGCACAAGTGATAGTGGACCTGAGCCAGAGCCATTCGACGCCGCCGAGCTCGAGGAGAAGCTTGCGTCTACTGGCACTCAGGCCTCTACCGGGTCATCTACAGACCAGGGCATAGCTTCAGGGTCTCTGGGAGAAGCTTCGCGCAAAAAGGTGCAGGAAGTACCTGCCACAGATGACCACCTTGCCGTCTTACGAACCAAACGTACACCGGTGTATAAGCTCATGTTTACAAATCGCAATCTATGCATCGCCGGCGGTGCCTATGAAGGCTAGTTATGTATTGTAATCTATATGGATGTGTTAATTTTTTTGTTTACTTGTTTTGTTGGTAAATGAAAGTGTGGGAAGTAGAAGCAACCATTACACATGTCGCTCACTCCAAGGCGGCCGGTGATTCCGCGCAAGGACCGGATCGTTCAACAGACAGACACGGATGCACTTACGCTAAAGATGTCCGCAGCTCATGTAGGGTACTTCACCGACCGCTATCTTGACCTCGTCTTTAGTCATGCCAATGCCGGTCCACAGCTGGTAGGTGGACCCAAGATGCAAGGCAGGTCCGGTTCAATAAAGTCAAATGGCATTGCACGCAAACTACCACTGATCAATCGCGGTACATACATTCGTAAATACGGTGTTGACCGGCTACTTGAGCTCGCAGTACGCCATCACGCGGGCGCACCCACTCCTATTGCGCCGCCGTCTCCGCCGCTTTCTACGGGCACAACGACAATCAATACAAACGGTAGCGATAGTGAAGATTTTGGGTTTCTTCGCCCTCCGTCCATCATTGATGACAGTGACATGGAGTTTGGCCTCGACAGTGACGACGAGACCATAACCGAACGTTCTCGGGCGCGAGTTCAAATTATCTCGCTAGGTGCTGGATCTGACACGCGGCCTTTCGACTTACTCGAGCGGTTTGGGGAGCGGATCATCTACCACGAGATTGACTTTGGTGTGTCTACCAAAGCGAAGCGTGACCTGATCTTGTCGTGTCAACCACTCTGTGAGCTTGTTGGGGTTGATGCTGATAGCCAACCAGAAAATGGTCATGACCTGCACGGAGAGAGATACCATCTGCATGGAATTGATTTGCGCACGCTTGCACAAGCCGACTATGTTACACTGTCAGGATTCGATGCTGAACTTCCTACAATTGTGCTTTCCGAGTGTTGTTTGTGTTATCTTGATCCTGAGATCTCGGATCGGCTGCTTTCACTGTTTGCAGGAGCTGTCAAAGCGTGGGGGTTTATTCTCTACGAACCTACAAGTGTTGACGATTCTTTTGGCAAGCAAATGATTGAGAATCTAGCGCTGCGTGGAATTTCGATGCCAGTCCTTTTAAAGTATCCCACAGAGCGATCGCAGGTCGAGCGCTTGTATGAGGCTGCGCGCACCGCCGGCTGCGAGGAAAGTAATGTCTATGCCGGTGCAGCAAACATGTGGCATATTGAACACCAGTGGCTACCACGCGGTGAGCTGTCACGAATAAACAGGCTAGAAATGATGGACGAAGTGGAAGAATGGCGCTTGCTGGCTGAGCACTACACCATTGTGTGGGCAAGCAATGCAATTTTACCCTGGAAGAAACTAAGCTCCAGTCTTGATCATGTCTGAAAGTCAGATTCTTTCAAAATGTCCTGGTCAATGAGACCTTTGATGATGTGAGATGCATTGTTGACAGACTCGATGATGTTTTTGTTACCCTGGATGATTGCAATTTTGATGGCGATTTCATCAAGCAAGTCTGGACATACTGATTCAGGCCCGCCATTGGCACGAAATGTAGTTTGAGACGAAACGACTAGACCGGGTCGGGTCGAGTAGACCTTTGCGGCGTTTGTAAAAAATACGCCGGCGTTTCGGTAAAGAGTGTCCGCTATGCGCTGGTACTTTTTATTTTCTTCACCCCCTGGTGGGCTTTGCTTGGCCAAGGCGACAAAGGCATGGTATCGCAGGAGAGATATATCGCCCTTTGAGTTCCAGGTCTGGGCTTGCACTGGACCAGAGTCGTTGTTGTTTGGAACGAGCAGCCGGTCTGCTTCGATGAGACACTTGCGTTGGAGTGTTTCCAACTCTGGTGTTAGCGGGTGTATGTGGGAGTAATAGTAGTATAGCTGAAGGATTGCATCAGACGCTGCAAGGATGTTGCTTGTCGAACCGGTTACATTTTCAACGTAGTGCTGAATTGCTGCGAGGTGGTCTTCACTAGACGTCGATTGATAGACGTTACTGACAAGGGATGCCACGGCGTTTGCGAGTGTGTAGTCTCGAGTGGTGGACAGGTCCAGAGCTGGTTGAGTGAGAGGCCCCGCAGCGGTCTGTATTGTTGTGGTTTGTAAATTAAAAGTGTTGAAGCAATGGTTGGCCTCGTTAATCATCTTTGTCATGAGGTCCAAGTATGTCAGAGCAATGAAAGAGTTCTCTGACGGCAGATCAAAAAAGCTTGCAAGCTGTGCATTCGCCAGCTGCGGGCATGCAAGCAAAGAATCGCTGAGAAGAGTAATTATTTGTGTATAACAGGATAGAATCGAGTCTTCAGTTACAGCATCGACGATGGTAACATAACTGCTAGCATTCTCGACCTCTTTGGTCATGTCGTTTTCGCTTTCCTGTTTTTCGCTTTCCTGGTTTCCGCTTTCCTGTGTACGTTCTTGCAAAGTCCATTGTTTCTGTTGCGCTCCCAATGATTCGATAAAGAGGCTGATTGACCGTGCATACAAATCAGCCTGTGCGCCGTCTAGCTCCTGCAAATCAGCGGCATCTTCATACGCCTCGGCCCAGTTTAAGACCAGATCGTAAGTCGGGGAGCCGGCCTGAAGAGCGATTTGATACGCACTCGAGAAGGCGTCGAGGACTTGGTTGATGTAGGAGCGGTTCATTTCGATTGAGCGCTCGTATCGGCGTATCCGATTGTATATGACATAAAGCAAGCGGGAAGAGTTATACAAAGCATCGTACATTGTTGCGAGGTCATTCTGTTGAGCAGCGAGCTGGAAAGCATGCGTGTAGTTGCTTGTTGCGCGGTCGTACGCCGCCAGAGCGCGTTCGCGATCGCGTTCGTCACTAAAGGAAGTGCTAAAATATTTATCGCCCTGATCTTCATCGAGCGATCCAGCGTAGACGTAGTCTTCAGCCGTAACTGGCTGGAATTTCTGTTTGGGCATGGGAAGGGAAGAAAAAACTACACTTACAACCGAGGAAGACAAAAAAGACAAAAAGGACGCGCTGCGTCTCAATTATGCAGATATAATACAAGAGTTCAAACACGGAATATAGTAAGACAAGACTCCTCAGGTGCTATAAAAAAACATAATGTTGGTGGGGTTAAAAGTGGGTGACCAGACAGAAGGTCAAAATGCAAGGGGAAAAAAAAAACAAAACACGATCAAGTAAGAAGATGACCATAGCAATTGGAAAAGGAAACCGGGGAGAGGGAGACATTAAACATGGCATGATATAGTTAGGGCATAAAAAGCTAATGATATGGAAAATAGCGCGAGTCGTGAAAAGATACATGGTAGCGGCCTATGACGGACGAGGGCGTTTGCGTGATGAAGGAGAGAATTTGTAACCCGGGTAGATATCATGATGGAGTTTGGCCTCGTTACCTGCGAGGTCTTGGAAAAGTCTTTTTGTGTCGGCGGATTCTGTGCGCCATAGGATACCAATAGACTGTGTGAATTTAGCCATTCCGATGCGGTCAATTGAATCGAGCGGTGGGTGGGTAAGCCTGTCGATATGTTCGGGGTCTGAGGAAGCGGGGTCAGCGGCTGAGGGAGCAGCCTCTGGGGGTCTTACCAAGCGTTCACGTTCGAGATGGCGCATGCAAGTATGAAGGGTAGCTTTGTAAATCATGAATGAGTTTCGGGGTCGTGGAACGTGACTTGCGTCGATGGCCAACGGCATGGAACGATTAAGTAGTTTATCCACGTTTGAGGGTTCTAAGCTATCGCGACACTGTTGGACAACGGAAAACAGTAAATCAATGGGCAATCTTTTCTCGTTTGCTATCTGCTCCATATCTGCACGCCGCTGTTCGTTTATACTGTTTAATTGCTGCCGAAGCGTTTCTGCAGCCGAAGCATATACTGTTGGAATCCGCTCTGCGCCCGAGTTTATGACAATATCGCTTTGGATGTGAGGTCCCGGGCTGCGCTGAATTGACGGTCCATGCATCAGTGACGGCTGTAACGGCGGGTGGGCGAGATAGAGCGGCGGCCGGGGACGAGAACTGATTTCCATCTGCGGCAGGGTGTACTGCTGTGTCGTTGGCTTAGAATCCTGTTGCTCATCGTCGCTTTGCTGTTCTTCTGGATTCAAAATCGTGCCAAAGTCCATCGTTTCCGCTCTTTTTTTTCGCTTCTCCGCGTGAAACTTTTTTTTTGCCCGACGAAGCAAAGAAAGGAGGGAAAAAAAACGACACTGCTGAGCTTTTTTTTTGTTCGTCAAAGACAGAAGAAAAAAAAAAAAATTTGGGCGGGAAGAAAAAAAAAAACAAAAAAAGAGAGCAGGGAAAAATGTATGTGCAACACTGAAAATCATGCGGCGTGCGGCTCTAAGTTTTAGTTTCATTTTTTGGCCAAACTGGCGGTACCGAAATTAGTGGGACATAAAGGTGCGTCTGTTCCAGGTTGTTGGACTTTGCTTTGTTTTAGGCGAGGTTGACAGGTAGATAATAAAATAAAAAAAAAAAAAAAGGAGAAGAGGATGCGCATCGCAGGCTGGTTTCTTTTTTTGTGTTTTTCTTTTTGGTTTGTGAAGAGCTAAAGTGTGGATTAATGGGGAGTGCTTGCCCAGTGGGTTGCAGAATTGACCGGTGCTCGAAAGCCGAGCTAGGTCGTTTTCGGTCAACTCCAAAACCGACACCGACGCAGACACCTTTTTCCCCCTTTCACTGTCCTATTTTGTTTTGTGTTTTTTTCGTTTGTTTCTGCTGTCTGCGTTGAGCCCAAGGATAATTATTCAAACATGGTTATTAAAAATAACTTCAACTAGGTTTAAAAATACAATTTGATTGGTTCGTGCCTTTTTCTTTTCTTTTCCCTTCTCGGATAAAGTCGTCCTGTCAAGTGCCGTTTCTCTTAGCCAATGAAATCCAAAGCCGTGGTCACTGCAGAGGTGTCTTTTAGGTGTTTAATTGTGTCTTGGGGTTTGTTTTTTTTGCTGTGTCTCTTTTTTGAAGTGCGTGCGTGGATTTGACTGATTTTGGTACTGCGTAAGTCGATTTTGATACTGCGTAAATGGACGCAAGGAGAGCTATGACCGGGTACCTTTGTCAGTTTTTACTGTTGTTGTCATCCAGTGAAGGAGGGGGATTTTAACGTTATAAGCTTTGACGGTTCCCACCGAATCCCCACGATCCCGACCGGTGCACCCGCTTCTCGATTGACCTTACGGACATATAACTGCGCACCGTGAGTTGTCTATTTCCCCTGGTTGTGTTTGTTGAGTAATCCTCGCATCGGCCTCCTCTTGCCATCGTATTCTCGATAAAAATAGGCCGCTTTTTAGTGATACCCCAAGTATGTACATTTTTCAATGCTGTACCAAGATGACTCAACTCAATTATGCCTTTAAATATTATATCCTGATTGATGGGGTGGGGTGTGCAATCCTTCATCGCTCTACGCCCAGCCTCTCGTCAACGTTGGCTTATCTAGTTCCTACATGACCGTCTTCGTGTTTCGCAAAAGTGTGTTTTTTGCCCGTAAACAATCCATATAAGCTTTCGTTTTGTCCAACGCCCTTCTCGTTACTCAAACTTTGTGAACTGTTATCGTCTTCCAGATTGGGACTTTTGTATCGGCGTAAAGAGCGTTGTAAGAGCTTGTTTTTTTTTCAGACTCCAGCACAATGCAAAACCTTAGATGACAGACTGTGATATCTTTCAATTCCTAATTCCGCAACTCTTTTTCTTTTGTAATTCGAGCACCACTGTGAAAGGTCGGCCAACCACCAAAAAAAGATTGTCCTACACAAGCTTCCTTAGCGCAGAATTGCTTCTACTCTTTTTTACACGAGTCACGTTTTCAATTTAAGGTTTATGTTACATAGCAAAACAATAAACTGGAGAGAGCAATGAAAATGGGAAGGAAAGGAGTTCGGTTGAAGTCAATGCTCTACCAATCACACCATTTCGAAGCAAAAAGAAAATAAAATCTATGAATATTTCATATATTGATATCTTTCTATGATTTAATGACTGTTGTCGACGTGGTTGGTTGCCCTTGACAACTCAAACTGGCATCGCAACCAAACCTGCGCCGCTCCCAAAAAACGAAACCAATAAACAATGATTCCAACTCAGGTCCGCGTGAAGCGGAAACGTCATCAGGACCCAGTAGCGCATCTTGGTATATACAATTTTTAGTTTAGGTTTGCTCTGGTCTGACTTGATCTAGTGGTGGAATCAAAGCGCTCGAAAAAACAGCACAGTGGAGGACTGAGTGAAGCCGCCGTTAAGCCGACAGTTTTCAGTCTGCTTAAAACTACCGAATCTCAAGGTGCATCTACACCCGGTGGAACCGCTATAGATCCCTCAGAGCTCGCAAATGTGGCCGAGGCGGTGATGCAATCAGGTCTGCAGGACAACCTCTTTCATCTACAACGGCCAGATCACCCAGTGGATGCATCGTTAATGGATATGGTTTTGTCGTATCTGGAGCTACAGGGTACGGACGAGGATCCTTGTGCTTCCAAGCCTGCTGCTGACGACACCGTCGGAGCCAGCGCCAGTGCAGACGCCTCCAAATCGATGGGATTCGAAACACCTCCGCGGTCAATAGATGATGCCGACTATGTTTATGATATTTATACAATACAGCAAGAAAAAGCATTAGAGGACATGGACTCTGCCACCTACGGTCTGCTTGTTCTCTCCCCGGGTGATCAGGACCTCGTAGAATCTCCCAGCGACGAAAATGAATCTATCGATAGCAACGACTCAAATGGTATGTATAACTGACGTTTCCTGGTTTGCCTGCTTACGTGCTATAGCCGAAGAGCATTTCGCCAATGACTACCCGGACGACGAATCTGCCAGTGCGATGGACGAGGACCGACAGGAATACCTTGCTGACCAGCGCTATGTGAATGGCGAAGATGCATTGTATGGTGAAGATGACCAATACAACGACTACGATGATCAAAATGACGATAGCAATGATGGCGAGTGGTACAGCGGCTACAAACCGAAAAACTACTTCAACTAATGTATTATAATTAGCCAAAGCAAATGTATATTTGGGTATCCTTATTGTGGTGCTGCGTCTTTTTTCCGATTGAGCAATATCTGATCGACCAACCCCAGTTGTACAGCCTGCTGAGCAGTCAGAAACTTGTCTCGGTCCATTAGACGCTCCACATCTGTCAACGTTAGGGCACCGGCTGGGCCCATCGACCTGCCATCTACTAAAACTTCGTACGAGTCTTCGGTAGGTTTTTCCGTAGCTGCAGCCGCAGAAGCTTCTGGTCGCGGCTGGTTCATGTGGTGCAGAAATAGCCGATTCAGTCTGGCCCTGGTGTCGAGAATCTGCTGGGCGTGGATAGCAATGTCCGTGGCCTGACCCTGCACACCGCCACTTGGTTGATGTACCATCACGCTCGAATTGGGCAGCACAAAGCGATGACCTGGCTGGCCGGCAGCAAGGATAAGGCTTGCCATGGACGCAGCCTGTCCGACACACACCGTCGACACAGGCGCGCGGATAAACTGAATGGTGTCGTACAGCGCCAGGCCCGCAATCACACTACCGCCCGGCGAATTTATATACAACGATAGCGGTGTGCTATCGTCCTGGCTGTCAAGCCATAGTAATTGCGCAATCACCGGGTTCACGCTGTCGTCCGTAATGGCACCCTGCAGCAGAATGATGCGCTCACGCAACAACCGCGAGTATATATCAAACGAATAAGACCGGTTCGTAGACTCATCTAGTACAATCGGAATATACCCACGCCTCGCCCTTATGGTTGTCCGCGCAATCACCGCGCGCGCAAGCGATTTGAGCATCGCGATGTAAGCAAGTTGAGTTCCCAACTAGCGCCTCACGCCATCGACTCCACCAACTCACGCCAACTAGAACGTCTTGTAAATAATTCATAAACAAACAGTAAGGAAGCTTTCATAAAGATGAATGCCTGGAAAAAAAAGTATAGAGTTATCGGTTGAAACTTTTCGATATTCTCACAAAAAATTTATATTTTCTCGTTTTTTTTGGAAAAAATTGTTTATTTGCTATTTCCTTAATCTCTAACATTGCATAAGAATATTTATTTGAATTTATTCATCTAGATTGTCTTTTATATATTCAGTATGCCTTTTCTTGTCTGGCTTCACGGAAGCCAACTACTCCCTACAATTCTACCATAGTCAAACACGGTCCAAAAAACATCGTCCAAAAATATATACAACTTTTAAACCAAAATCTAAAACCCATCCACCATTATATCCGTTAAAAAAAGAAAGCCTCCCGTTCCATGCACCAACCATCAGACAAAACCAAAACACAAGCACTATCTAATCTGGTCCCCGATATCAAGGATAGAGGTCAGTCCGTAAGAGTCCTTGTTCCTTCCAAAAACGTTCCAAAAACGCAGCGTTTCGTCGCCCGCACCCGTCACTATCGACTGACCATCTGGAGACATGGCCAGGTAAAGCACACGGTAAGTATGACCAGTCAAAACTCCAATTTGCTGTAATGAAGGGTACTTCCAAACTGCAATTTGATTTTGAGAGTATCCGTGCGTGCTTACGAGCTCGTTTGAGGTCCGCGACCAAGCCAGGTTACATACCTGAGACCCGGTGTCGACCGAGTCAATCAGCTGACCAGTCAGCGTGCTGAAGGTACGAATTTGACGATCGGCCGTACCACCACCGGCCGCAAGCAATCCACGTTGATGAGGCGACCAGGCAATTGCCTTCACTGCGGCCTCGTGCTCGGTGAACTTGTACATGGGTTTATCTGAGATTCCTTCCCATACCAATAGTCTATTATCGTTTCCTCCACTTGCAAGTAGATTTTCGTTCACATTCCATTGAAGGCCACACAGCTCCTGATGGTGGGTGACAAGCTTCTTTATATAATGTTCAGGAACTCGCACATCCCGATGTAAGATTGTCTCATCCCTACTCCCCGACGACAACAAGTGTTGGTTCCATGACAACGCGCTTGCTCGATCGGTATGTCCACCCATTGATCGAACCCGCTTCGATGCCTCGACGTCCCATATCTGAACAACACCACGACGTGTACCAACTGCAACGTGAGAGCCGCGCTCGATCCAACTGATCGAGGCAACGTAATCGCCCTGGTCCAGCTCACACATTTTAGTTACGTTACCAGTGGCAGCATTCCACAAGTAGACCGCACAGTCTAAGCCAACTGCAAGGATATCCGTCGATCCCCAGTCTAGCAAGTTGAGATAAAAATCGTCACGCAAACCAGGAGCATCAAGAACCCTATGAGGTATTTTTGGGATCACTCGAGAAGGTTTCCGAGGGCTCAGTAGTAGCTTTTGTGACTCTAGACGCATTGGAGAAATCGAGTACATTTCATTGGTAGAGTCGAATTCGCTCCGAATTGTTATATTTGGTGATTTATAAGAGAGAATATTTTGTTGTGTTGTTGGTGTCGTAGGCGATAAAAAGGATGATTGTCGTGGGGGAGTGCGCTGCCCATCCAACAAGGATGGAATCGCTGTAGGAACATCATTTTCCAGTAATTCACTTTTTAATAAAGTAGAAAATGTCAGGTTAGCTTCGTGAGCTATCAAGTAGTTAGTATCAGTCTCAAATCAAGGGCACTGGAGAAGACCTACTCTTTTGATATTCCAAATTTCTTCTGGCCTGCCTCGAAGCTTCGTCCGAGTGATCAATTGGAAGCATAGAAAATTGAGCCTGCAGGTTGGTCCCACTTCGGCTTGGGATATATCTGTCGCCATGTCGCCTCTTCCGAGACTGAGGTGGCGAACCCTGTAGTCGACGAGAGAATTCGGGAGTAATCATGATAATAAAACAGTTGATTAAATACCGCAATAATTTAAACGAGAGTAAGGCTGTGAGTTTTTGTTGAAAGGGAAACGTTTCGAGTTTCTCTTGTTTCCCACAAACCAAAACAGGGAACAAACCCAAACCAAAACCGAAAAAACCGAACCAAAACCCAAACCCAAACCAAATCAAACACAGTCCTTCGTTCAAAAAAGCTTTGCTGTGCTTTCAAATCAAGGCAAAATGAAGAAAAAAACAAAGCCAAAGTGGGAAAAAACAAGAAAACCAGATAAAAGCAGCACATTTAATTGTCCTGCCAACACCAAACACCATCACAGCAACAACCCCACGCAACAGTTTTTCATTGTTTTTCGACAAAAGTCAACGTCATTGTTCCTCTTTCCCCTTGAAAAAAAAAAAATTCTACATCGAAATTTTTTTTATTTTCCATTTTCTTGCTTTAAAAAAACTATTTTTTGGGTAAGTTTTCTTCTCAGAGGAATTCTCGTTTATTTGGGGTTTTTTTTCCCGGCCGAGGTGAAACAATGGAGAATACAGCCTATACTAGAGCACGTGATTTTGACTTTAATATATCAATTACAATGGGCACTCCCCCTGTTGTAGTCGGAGTGACAGATGGTCTTTTTTGGGTTTGACCGAGTGTGCAGGCTCCGTCGGAAAAGCGCAAAGAGCAAGAACAGCCCCTCTTGATTCAGGTAACCTGTCTAGCAGGAGACAACATCCAAAGAATAGTTTTCATTAATTTAAATGATAATGACATAATGACAGTGTCTGTTCGCTTTTGTTCATTGTCTTGCAGTCTGAGCATCCTTCAGGGCAAACTGCATTGATACGGACAGATCACAAGACAATTGGATATTAAAATGCATATAGAATACAGACTCTTAGAGGCGTGCAAAATACCGCAATTTCCTCCTAGTTTAAAGGAGAATTGTGTAGCTTCTTGCTAGTCTCTATCTTGTCTTTCAAAGAACATTTGCCCTTTTTAACAACAGAGTGCCCAAGCGGTCAGAATTAACAGGAAATATCTGATTCTTATCTTTGAGGGTATTTCAGCTAGGAAGGGAAACTTGCGTAACGATTGGTGTTGTCGCGAGGAGCATCTGCTTGTCCAGCTACTGTCGACAGGATATATCGGACGTGAGTGATGCTCAAAAATGGGGAGCGGATTTGATAAGAAAGAATAAAAAGCTGAGAAAGAGAATTAAAATGGGTCTCGTTGTGTTTTTGCTCTCAGAGCAAAATTCCCTCAGGTATTATTGGCATATAAATCACATAGCATGCTATCATGGCGGGACGAAGCTTCTAGATCTGCTAGATAGAATTCAAGATAGGTAAGGAGAGATATATCAACAGCTCGCGGTCGCGAGATACTGACCAAGAAAAAAACAGTGCTTGGTCGACAGAATGCCTCGAGATTTCTAGATGGGATTGATTGCTATTATAGAGAAAAAAATATACCATTTCACGATTGTTGCTTTAAAATATATCATGTCTTTGCTATATGTCCTTTTCTTGCGGGAAACGGATTCGCAACGCAGCTAGCTTATGAAAAGCAGATCCACTTAAATTAGACGTTTCAAATTGTTAATTTTTGAAAAAACCATCAAAACGCGTGATCTAAAAATACAGTTGGCCTGGCAGGTCGCCTGGTACGGTGGTAAATCGCTAAAACGGGTGGCACAAGGTCAAGCAAACACAAGCAAGCGATAGCAGTTTATTACCTCTAGCGACCTGACTAAAATATGAGATTTTCTCATTATTTCCACCAGCAGTTTAAAATTTTGCTAGAATCCTGGCAAGGCTAGTTCTATGGTTAGACCTGATGTCGGTGGGCAACATCTTCTTTTCTAGAGTTACCAGGAGAACATGTGTACAAATGAATACCTTAATGAAATTGCAGTGACAGATTTCTCACATTTTTCTTTTGCGTGGCGAGTTGATGTAACACTCGCTGGGGCCTTGAGCGTTTAGACTGCTCAGTCTTTAGTAAATGTGTGGGGATTCAGCGCCGAATACCAACCACGCTTATTCAAGTATGCATTTTCTAAGTACTTTGCTTAACCTCTGTTGTCAAATTGTTGTAGTTGGTGGGGTTACCAGTAATGGTACCCGGTCAGATATGGCTTTGAAAGATTGCAAACCAGTCTCGACTAGAGTTAAAGCATGGTCCCCGACGGCTATTGTCTAGTGATAATTAGAGTTAAGAGGCGCGCTAAGCAATATACAGGGTGATTTTACATGAGTAATTTCTACACCTTTACCACCCTTGCTTCGAAGGGACATTGGCTGAATATGCTATCCTCTTCTACACTTTGGACGAATAATGGCAGACAAAACTGCTTTAATTCCGAATCTCTTTTCGCTTGACGTGGCGCCGATTCTGAAAATGGAAATTGCTTAGCTTGCAACGAAATCTGGAATGATAGGACAAAATAGAAAGGCGTTATTAGCTCAGCACTATTGAGCGTAAACACCCGAGGCCCTAAGCTAAAGATTACAGTGAATGGGAGAAGGTAGCTGAGAGGAATTATTTGTGGTAACGAGGAGGCAAGCCGACTTGAATTAGACATATGGGGTTGCAAAATTCTCTGAGCTAGAGGATTTCTGGTCTTCAAGCTATTAGAGGAATGACCAAGGTCTGTAAAATGAGCTTTGAATTCAGATTCAGACTGCAAAACTCAACTTGCGATAGAAAAACAAAAGCAAAGAAGAGTGCAGAGAATGACTTACCATAAAGTATTAATATTCTCACAGATTACTTTGAAGTGCAAGCACGACTAAAAGTGTTTGAATAGAGAGTAATCTCGACGAAGAGGCCAGCCATCATTAAAAATAGCGAGTAAAGGCTTACCGCAGATGTGCACACATGGTCTTATCGCTTTTCTGGACGTTTTTATTGTGGCCGTGAAGGTATATCATATCGAAAGCTGTCTGTGTGTGCCTAGTACTATATTTCTATTAATTCAGTCGACTCACCCCAGACAAAGTAGACCGAACACTGCATATTTCTCTTTCTCTTTCTCTTTTTTTTTTTATTCTCTCTCTTTTTTTTTTAGAAATCACAGGTTTTCTAGAAGTAATCCTCTTGCTTCTAAAAAGTTTCGGTCGGTCTTTGTTGTCTGTTTCTACGAGAACTCCAACTTGGAGAAAATAGCCTCTCTTGACATCACCCTCATTAAAAGTAAAGAAAGCTCAATAAGCTCCGGTTTCTTTTTAAGGGAATATCTGATCAATCGGAAACTACAAAGCAGGCCAGATTGACGGCAGTTTGATCGCTCAAGTGAGGCCAGATAATCTTCTAAGACTGTAGTTTTGGTTATCGCTTTGAGACCACTTAATCGGCTACAAACTTTCTTCAATTTGAGATACGTTTTTCCTATTCTAACGGCAAACTTGGAAGCGGAGATTTCAGTAGTCACCAGAACGAGAGCCGACACTAAGATGTCTACCACTGTCTTGGACTTGGGGCTGATGTTAAACCATCACAGTCTTATTGCGCAATCTTCCAAGCTTCTAAGGGAGCTCTGCAGCGCAAGTATACTGAAAGGGCGGTATTGCCTGCCACTTTGGAGTCTACGTGGCTTTACAAACCAAACAAAAATTGAGTTATCCAAGGCAAAACTCGGAATGAATGATTTCATAATAAGAAGAGTGCCAAATTCTATTTGCGGCAGAGCAGCTTAGGTAAATCGACAAAAACAACCGCAAACGAAAAAATTGCATAAAATCCTCGGCCTTTTTTCATTTACCGATGTAGCATTACTGCAAGTTACTTTATGAATACTCTCTGATAATAACCTTAACTGTGACGAGAGGGGTTTTTCTTATAATGGTTGAACAAAGGGACCATGTTTGTTTCGAGATTTTCCCAGGTTCTCACGCAGAGCCACAGGCTTCCTCAGCTGATTGCGCTGGAAACAAGGTGCCACTAGTAAATTGGGAGGTTGTCGATTGCCTACATAGCAAATCCTTCGGCACTAAATGATGAGTTGAGCCGGGGAAGAGGTGGTGTGAAAACCAGAATTGGGACAACAGTCAAAACTCTAATAACCTTTTAGAGAGCAGAAAAGCAGATTGTTTCTGGCACTTTTCTGGTTCCAACTCGACCAGTTGAATGTGATATCCAGACATCCCATCTTCAGCTAATGTTCAGTGCAAAGTAATTACTTCATAAAAAAATTCCATTGCATTGGAACATTCTCTTTGTAGGAGCTGTTTGTGTTTGGAATGAAGGTCCGCTCTAATTGGTTCTAATCGGCGGCCGACAACAAGAGTTTTTTTGTTCGCGACGCGCGCAACCCGACCTTGCGCGCATTTTTATACAACAAACTACCCCTACTTCTCTGTTCAATTAATATTGAATATAAGGGAAGAAATGACAATCAACAGTATTAAATGTGATTGTTGACTCTTTTGATAGTTTTTATGTGAATTCATCCGACTGGGCCGATTGCTGCTTATGCTGCGTGGAGTTATGAACGATTTTAAACCCGCAAACTGCTACCGAGCGGTTCTTTTTTTATCTTACATACTTTAGACATAATCTTTGAACGTAAAGTTTCAATGGAGTTTCTCATATCTGTTGGAAGTGTCATACCCAAACGGCTGCCTTACTTTTAAACGCGTTTTGAGGTTGGTTCGTACTAATTGCGCGTGCATTTCTTCCCCAAAGGGGAAGTATGCTTAATTGGCTGAAACTAGTAGTGGTTTAAATATTTTTCAATTTTCTGAATGATCAAGCAAACAGAGACGCACCAATCGCAGGTAATATTTTGTCTTTACCTTGGAAGATGTCACCCAAAGTGTCGTACTGCTAAATTGGGTGAAGGCTCAAAGAAAAATGTGCTTTGGTAAGAGGTTGGATCCAAGGAACTGGAACCTTCGATGCTTGAGACGCCCATTCCTCTGCCGGAGAAGAAAGCAGCGAATGAGCTTTTTGATTCCTTCTAGAAATTGATCTTTTATATGTAAGCTTGGATATTGAGCCCCCCCACTCCCAAACGGGAATAAACAATCATAGCAGTGTCCCATTCGAAGGAATTCGGCCGATTGGATGTCTAAACACCAGGAGACAACGCGGCGTAGAAGGCAACATCGACTTGATCCGATATCTGCGGCTGTGCGAAACATGCTTCTTCTGCGTATAAAAACTTCGAAACAGTTCTATTTGGAGTAGAGTGTATATGAGGCTGAAGCTGTGTCTGAGGTGGCGCGCTACAGCAACATGCAAACGAGAGAGTAGGTGTTTGAAAAGAGATTCTATTTCGATGATGACGTCGGAGATCGATCTTAATGCTAGTAAATGATTGGCGTACGTAGTGACGCGAGCTATACGAGAAATACGAGAAATAAGTGGATCCTAGACGCTCTATCCGAGGATCTAAAAAACACGTCGATGGGCCGTTGGTGCGGATCGAAGGTGACAGAAGAAAAGCGGTTGTACGTATGTGTTGGAAGTGAGGCACAGTGACGATGCCGTGCGAGTTGGCGCAAAGGGGGGAAGTGGAGAAGCGAATGAATGACAGGTGTCAAATAAGAACGGAAACAAAGCAACAGCAAGCTTTGTCCAGCGAAAAGAATAGGCACAGGCATGAACGAGGAATAGATAAACTTTAGTAGATGTCCAATCCCACCCACTAGCCCACTCCTCCCACTCTAGTTTTTTTTTTTCTTTTCTTATTAGCTTGCGTATATAATTTGAGTTCTTCTTTAGTAAAGGTACTTATGCCAAAGGTATGTACTCAACAAAAGATCAAGGCACTGAGTAACAGTATCTACATATAAAAAGATGCAGTAGTAGAGTTGATTTTCATCTAGTCTTTTCTATAGACCGACGGCCCTGCTTTTTACCGACCGAGGTGAATATACCTAAGGCCATTTTAGCTTCAGTCTACCAGTTTGGTCATCAGGAGAAAAAGAGGCAGGTCAGCATAGACTCACCGACAGTAATATAGAAAAACCGATATTGCGATATACTATATGCTGCCTCAACCAAGTGGGAAGCACAATCTGGCTCAGTGCGCATTGGCGCATATTCACCGAGCCAAGAGCGAGCCCCGAAGAGCACTATGTCACTGTATCTGGGATTCAAATTGTTTGACTTGTTGTTGATGAAGGCAAATCACGAGAGTCATCAAAATTCGCTACCAATGACATCTCCAGCATTATGCTCACGAATGGCCACAACTGTAAGTACTGATTCATTGTCTTTTATGCACAACTTGAACAATCCAATGGGTCATGTACGTCTATTAAAAGGCAGCGACACTGGGCTTCCTGCAACGTCAGATATAAAACTAAAGGCAATGAATGAATAATAAAATAAAACAAAGTGGGACTTCAGGGCCCTTTTGGTCCCATTCCATTCCATTGGACTGTGCCAAAAAAAAGAAAAACGGCGTTTCCCGAATTTAGCTTGGTTAAACGCCTGCTTAGGTAACATCTTAACGGGCGGCGGAGCGGCGACCGCGGAGATCGAAAAGCCGAGGATGCAAGAGATTGGCGAGGGGCGAAGTGCAAACATTGGCTCAACCTTGTTAATCGTAGCTCCATCACTATTTTTGACCTTTTGTAGTGCTCTTGGAAAAATCAAAAAGTCAGAAAAACTGGAAATCGCGTATGTTTATCCAAACCGGTAATTTCCCTTCTCTTTTTCGGTTGCCGTGCTTTTCGTTTTGGCGCGCTAGGCCCAACGTGGCGCTTGCCCTGTGCCCTCATTCCCTTGGAGATTTATCGAGCTTCACAAGGGAAAGAAAAACACTAGCTAGCTAGGCACGCAGAGAGATTCAAATCCACTTCAAAAAACCAAAATAATTTAAGCAATCAAGATGGATTTTTTTTTTTTTGGTTTTTGTTGGCGAAGTCAGCATCAGAGTACTCCAGAGTGGGCGGCCAAGCCACATCCTGCCAAGCGTGCTCTAAGAGATATTGCTAGTGTCTCTCACCAACAAAATGACAAATGTTTCGATGGTTCATTCTTATAGTCATGATCAGGGGCTTTGTTGCGGCTTGACAAACAGTTGGGCTAGTCTTCGTAGGTTTACTGCTCAAGTAAACTCAAACTCAAACTGTACATCGAGAGTATCATTCAAACTCAGATGACATTCTGGGTCACTACGGTAGAAGCTAAGATAAAAGCTAAGGTCACTTTTAGACTAGGTTCTTTACCTTGACGCCCCACAATAAGACGCAACAAAGCTTCCTCTACTATTGACTGCCTTTCTCTTTGAACGTGGCCTGCACCTTTGCTTCGTCTTTTTTACTGTCTTCAACTGCGTCATCCCATCCTCTGGCTTCCATTTTGACAGGTGACAGTTGGGCACAAAAACAAAGGTTTTTAAAAGAATCCAATGGGATGGACACAGTTTGACAGCACCCCCTCCAACAGGGATTCAACTAAAACAAAGCAGCAACAAAAAGAAGTTTAAACTTTCAAAGGACAAGATTGCGCGGTTTTGCTGGTTTCAGACGAGGAAAAAGGGGTGACTTTGGCGTTGCGGCTTTTGGGGCGCGCTTGAAGGCGTCGTAGTTGGTGGGTTTGGTTGGTTGGTGTGGTAGTACGCCCCCCTTTTTTTCAACTAATGGCATCAAAGCAGTACGCGCAAGGTGAGCAATTTAAATGATGTACTTCTTGGATGCTAATATATAGAGCTAATCAGTTTTATCAATGCATCGCCTTCGCCTTTTCATGCGGTAGCAAACGCACGCGTGCTGCTTGGTAGAAATGGCTTTAACGAGATTTCGGAACGCGACACGTGGACAGGAACGGTCCGTCCAGGTGGCAGATACTACTTTGTCCGCAATGGATCGTCAATTGTCGCGTTTTCGGTCGGAAAGCTCTGGAGTCCCGGCAAGCCGACTGCCATCGTAGGCGCTCATACAGACTCACCAGTACTGTCGCTCAAACCTGTGTCAAAGTTAGCACGAGAAGGCTATATTCAACTCGGTGTACAGCCATACGGTGGAGGTTCGTGGCCGCTATGGTTTGATCGCGACTTGGGCATTGCTGGCCGAGTGTTTGTTGAAGGGGAAACAGTCCCCAAACTGGTGCATATCAATCGACCACTGTTACGCATACCTTCACTGGCCATTCATCTTGCTCGCGATCAGGGTTCTACTCTTGACATCGACAAAGAACAGCACCTAGCTCCCTTGCTTGCGCTCGAGTCTGAGATCAATGCCCCGGCCAAGAAGGAGGACTCTGCCAAGACGACGCCCGTACACGGTTTGCAAAAGATCGATACCCGTCATCACTCTGCGTTTTTAGAACTACTTGCGACTGAAATTGGCTGCTCACCAGAGTGTATCATCGACCTCGAACTTGTGCTTTGCGACGTTCAGCCGGCGACGCTTGGTGGTCTTCACGAAGAGTTTGTTTTTGCTCCCCGACTTGACAACCTCGAGTCATCATACTGTGCACTCCAGGCTCTAGTTGAGTCTGTTGGCTCTGAGGACCAGGCAAATGACACTGTCAATATGGTTTGCCTCTTTGACCACGAAGAAGTCGGAAGCGAGTCTGCCCAAGGCGCGCGCTCGACCATAGTTCCCGCTGTTCTAAAGCGTCTAGCATCATTGGACGGTGACTCGGCCGAAGCCTACGAGCGCACTTTGCAGACCTCGTTTCTCGTCTCTGCAGACATGGCTCACGCTGTACACCCCAACTACGCCACCAAACACGAACCGAATCATAAGCCACAACTTAACGCTGGTGTCGTTATCAAACTACATCCGAACCAGAGGTATGCCACTAACGGCCCAGGTATCGTACTTGCCCAAGCAGTGGCTGAACGCGCTCAGGTACCGCTCCAACTATTTGTGGTCAAGAATGGATCACCATGTGGTTCTACCATTGGTCCAGGCCTAGCTGCTCTCACTGGAATTCGTACCATTGACGTCGGGAACCCCCAGCTTTCCATGCATAGCATTCGCGAGTGCAGTGGACGAGATGATGTCGGATACGGCGTTTTGTTCTTGCGCGAGTTTTTCAACTCATACGGTCTCATCTACACCAAGGTAGACGTTTAGGATCTCTTGTTTTTATATATTTTTTTTTGTTTTTTTGTTACGCTCTTTAGGTAGTTTAGCATGTGTCTGCTCGGGATTAGCATTGGTTGAAATTAAATGGCTTTGTAGACAACTCAGGTGTAATCGGTCTCGGATTGGACCTTCAAGAGATCTTCGAAACGCTCTTTAATTGGAAGTGGAAGAGCTGTCTTGGCGAGCTTTTCATAGTCGTAGACAACAATGCACTCTCGAATCCGAGCTGCGACCTTCTTGGCAGCGTGCGAGACTATAATTCCACTCAAGTAGAGTCTGTCTTCTTCAATCTTGTCCACACGATGCAACACAGTAATGCGATCTCCATATGTGATGGGATATCGGAATTGAAGATCGGCGGAGCGAATGATGGGACCAACAGATGCAGTCAGCACGTCAGGGTCGATATGAGCAATGCCGCCGTACTCTTTAGCACCCATAAATCCAACGCGGATAAGTAAAGCCACACGATTAGCCTCAAACCATTTCAGATACCGGACATTATTTACATGTTGAAACGAGTCGATGTCTCCCCACTCCACAATGTGGTTTACTAGACCAGTTTCCTTGAGTAGCCAGTTATTGCCTTCCTTGGGATCACGAAGAATAGTCTTTAGCCATTCTGGAGGCGTATTTTCATCAATACACGACTCTGGCTTTTGGAACCATGGTATCACTTTGGCTTCTCTAGCCACCGCGGACAATGATAAGTTTCTGGTAAATGCAGAGACCCCCAAACTTCTTTGCACACGCAATCCGTAACGAGTCCACATATTTTCTGAGCTGTTCTTTATCGAGATTTGAAGACTGTCTGGAAAAGAAATTTTTCAAGATGTGGGGAAGTCGGGACAACCTCGGCTAGTAAAACTCACCGCCGTTGAGCCGCATCACAATGCTCTATATGTGATGGTTGATGAGATGGGTCGACTTTGAGCAGAGCTGAAAAACAAATACAGCCCCAAAAAACGGAAAACAAGCGTAATTTTATCGCGATGTTATAGTGTTCAAATGGATGTCTTTGCTTCAAATTCTCATTTAAATCAATCAATGTCGGTAGACGGGTTTAGAATCACGTTGTCATGCCAACCAGTACAAGCTCATTTTTCCTCTCTGCTGATTTCCAAAAACTTCGCCTTTTGATGGATTCCGCGATGAGACCGTATCAATACGATCCTTTGCATAGTACATCGCCGGCTTGTGAGTTCAGTAGATTGAGGGATTTTTTTTTGTGGGATTAACTCTTTGCTTATAGGGCCCGCGACAGGCGTTCAGCAGCAGCAGCAGCAGCAACAGCAGCAACAATCTACTTCATCAGCTGCTTCCTACTATGGAGCACATCACAAGCCATCTGCCTATAGCTTTCAAGATCCAGTTCTTTCGCAGATGGATAAATGGCAGGAGCAGCTAACCCAGGCCCAAATTTCTCATCAAATAGCAAGTCCTCACCACTTTGCGAGGGTGGCAGCTCTCAATTCTCGCAATCCCCAATCACAGCCAGCGACACAGCAGAATGCCACTAAAGGCTCAACTTCAAGTCCAGCGACTCCGGCGCGCTCGATTTCCGGCACTCCCGCAGAAAAGCTACGAACGATGACTCCAACAAAAGATCAACAGCAACAGCAACAGCAAACTCCCGGACAAGAACGGGGACGGGTCGATAATAATATTTCTACAAACCAGGAATGGACTGCTCTCGATTTGAGCGGACAAGGCTTGCGTAACCTAAGTCCTACCCTTTTCGATTATACCTTTCTCGACACCTTATACCTCTCTCACAATCGTCTCAGCTACCTACCCAGCTCAATTGGTAAGTTGAAGAATCTCAAAGTTTTAGATTTGTCTGGAAATGCTTTGACGGCAATTCCCCCAGAGATTGGCCTTCTGTGCCAACTTCGAAGGCTCTTATTGTTTGACAACAATATCTCAACATTGCCTTACGAACTAGGAAGCTGTTATCAGCTTGAGTTTCTTGGAATTGAGGGAAACCCTTTGCCAGACACTACACGAGCTACTCTTGCAAAGGACGGCACCCGTGGTCTCATCATCGACCTACGTGATAACGCCCCTGTCCAGCTACCGCCTCCAACTCGAGAGTTTATACACTTTGATGTAGAAAATAAGGGAAAAGATTCACCGGATTCTCTTTTTACCGTGATGAGCTACAACGTCTTGTGCGATCGTTACTGTACTCCTCAAATGTACGGCTACACACCAAGCTGGGCCCTTACGAATGATTACCGACGTGAAAATATCAAGGATGAATTGATGACGCTTGAACCGGATATTGTATGTTTGCAAGAAGTCGATGTGGAAAATTTTGAAGATTACTTTTCCCCTCAGTTGGCCTACAAGAATTACAAAGGCGTCTTTTTTAGTAAAAACCGACCGTGGTCCAAAAGTGAGTCTGAGCGACGCAACGTTGACGGTTGTGCCACTTTCTTCAAGACTACGAAATTTAAGCTTTTGGAAAAGCACTTGATTGAGTTTAGTCAGCTTGCCATGAAGCGAGAAGATTTCAAAAAGACTGCTGATATGTACAACCGTGTGATGAACAAAGACAATATTGCGGTCGCGGCTCTATTGGAACACAAGGCTACCGGCCACAAGGTTGTAGTTGCCAATGCTCATATCCACTGGGATCCCGCTTACAAGGATGTAAAACTGGTTCAGTCTGCTCTTCTTGTTAGTGAGCTTGAGCGGCTCTGTGAAAAATTCAAAAAGACTCCAAAGTCTAGTGATGCTATTCCAACCGTCAGCTACAACCAAAACAATAAGATGCCTCTGGTAATTTGCGGTGATTTTAACTCCACGCCAGACAGTGGTGTCTATGAACTCTTCTCACAGGGTACTGTGAAAGAACACTCTGACTTGGAAGGTCGCGTCTATGGTCGCTTCACAGAAGATGGTATTGCTCACTCGCTTTCCCTCAAGTCTTCGTACGGCGCAGTGGGCGAGCTTCCTTTCACAAATTGGACACCTGGATTTAATGGTGTCATTGACTACATCTGGTACTCTACATCTGCACTTGAAGTTCTTGGAATCTTGGAGGGACCGGATAAGAAGTACATGGAAAATGTTGTTGGTTTCCCCAACTCTCACTATCCATCGGATCACATTTCGTTAATGGCCTCTTTTAGATTGAAGAAACAGAAAGACAACGTTAAGCCGCCTGCTCCCGACTTCGGAGCCAGTAGCAAGAGATGATGTTTTTATTAGCTCTACGAATCGCTACTGGACTTGTCTCTTTTATTTGACTGCTCAGTTTTGTTGAAACCCTATATTATATATAATGTAGTCTGGTAAAGAACGGGTTGTTTACATTACCAAAGAACGCGGGTTCGTTTCATTGATCTCTTGGATCGATGTGTAAGTTTTGGTATGATTAGGTCGTTTTGTTTTTGTTTTCTCAAACACTATTTTGTTGGTGGGGAACGCGAGAAAGCGTGTTGACTCGGACTTGGACAAGGCCTTTACTGTGCTGAAAACTCCACACTTAGCTTTCGTTACTCTCTACAAATTTACTCCTCATGTATGTATTTATATGTCAACCTCCATTTAAGTATAAAAAATCTCTTAGTAAAAGGTAACCTCTTTGGTATCAAGTCTACTAGAGGGTATACGCATATAACAGCTTCATTTACAACTACGGTACTCTCGCCACTATCACCAACGTCCGCCTCTCCACAAGTGTATTGCACAGGTGGTACGAATACTCCATCTCCGACAGGCTCCATGATCCAACCTTCTGCAGGAGTACAGTTTTTGCTCCTCTGTTTTGTCGTACGCGAGCTGGGCGGTGGGCAAGAAGACGAAGTGGCGTAATTACCGGAATACTGATGATCGAAAACAAAACACAAACACTATTGAAAGACTTTTTTTTATATTTTTCCGTTTCTTGCTGAAAGTACAATGCTGGCGTGCCGAATCATGGTCGCGCAGTCGAAATTATCTAAGCTGTGTCCTCGGCTTACTTAAAAAAACACTTTTTCCAACACACCATATGAGGACGAACGACCTTAGACACCATAACCTAGGCTGAACTTCCGAATTTTAAAGCGTCTCACCGGATGCGCACGTATTCAGTCGAAGAGTTTACGCTTACTAAATTTAGTAGCGATCACCATCGTAGCGGTCACGACCTGAGGGTCGGTCATTGTAGCGGTCGTATCCACGGTCATATCCACGATCGCGGTCGTCGTAGCGGTCACGGCGGTCATCGTATCGGTCCCGTCGGTCGTCATATCGATCTCGACGATCATCATATCGATCACGTCGGTCGTCATCGTAGCGCGAGCGACGATAATCTCGGTCGCCTCGATCGTAGTCACGGTACGAACGGTCGTCGCGATATCCTCGTCGGTCATCTAGAGAGGTCAAAGGTCAGCGTGAAGAAACAAAAAATGAATTTTAAACCACATACCACGCTTGGGAGGACCAAAGTACTTTCCAGGTGTAGGAGTACGAGGTCGGTTTCGACGAGCGAGCTCGACGCTATCAAGTTAGAAAAAGCCAAGTACACAACCGAGTTACTCACCCCAATGATTTTCCTTCAATGATCTCGCCGTGTAGAGAGGCAATGGCACCATCAGCACCCTCTTTGTTCACGTATTTGACGAAGCCGAAGCCTCGGGGTTCGCGCGAATGAGGATCAAGCATGATCTGAACCTTCTCGACCTCGCCATACTTGGAAAAGAGTTCCTCAAGTCGGGATTCGGAGACGGCATTAGAAATTCCAGTAATAAAAAGATTGGTTCCCTCATTAGGAGCTTCGTTGGAACTGGTTTACGTTAGTTGGTACCACACAGGGATGAATCAACCTACCGGTAGTCTCGACGGTCACCTCGTCGATCATCTCGTCGCTCATCTCGTCGCTCATCACGTCGATCATCGCGTCGGTATTCTCGTCGATCGTCCCGTCGGTCTTCTTGGAAGTCGCGATCGCGGTCGTCTCGGACTTCTTCACGGTCGCCGTCGCCGTCGGCGGGGGCGGGAGATCGAGCTCGAACAGGCGAACGCGAGCGAGCGGGAGAAGGAGATCGGGCTACACAATCAGTATATAGGCAAATTAATAAGGTGCAAAGAACTCACAGTAAGCACGTCCGCTCATTGAAATAGGAGTGTTTAGGAAGGAAAAAAAATTTCGCACCTCAGCAACGCCTTTGAGGTCGAAGCTTGGATGTTTGCATGGGTGATTGGATGGAAGGTAGATGTTATATAATCATTTGTATTTAAAGTATGCTGCTGCTAATCTAGTCTTAACCTTTTGTCTTTTGTCTGGGCAGCTAGGCAAGGTTGAACTTGACCGTGCCAGTTACATATAGATACTTAATAGCCAATTCTTACAATATGTACTCATTTCTAATATATACTATGAGACTATGAGTATATTTAATGCCCACTTTAAAGGCCTAACTTCAAGCAGAAAGAGTGTGTTTCACTGTGTTTGTCTTTGAAGATACGCCTTGGTGATTCTTTGTCCAAATCTCAGGCTAAAACAGGGTTTGGATATTTGTACTCTGTATAAGAATGTAATTTATCCTATTATCTTCATACCAATTCCAAAACAGCGATATAGTTGGGAAAGGAAGTTGAATGTCTAACCAAGCCAGGAAGCTCCAAGTTTATCGTTCAAGACCAAACAAAAACGGCTTCCACATCATTCTCAAAGTCTCTTTTAACAAATAATCGCTAAAAGGAAAGCAGTAAAGAACGGAATTCTGAAACTCCCAGCTGCCTTTGAAAATTTACCCGGCTTGTTGATACCAACCATCACGCAGGTCAGACATCATCTCCATCTTTTTTACTTGCAGTCTAGTTAGCGCGATGCCTTTGCCTGATGGTGATAGGGATTTTGTGGACTGGGACCGTGAGTTGTATGGAGTTGGACTTGCAAATATTTGCTAATCTGTGCTAGATATGGCGGCTTTCGCTAAGACCTTGCGGAACGAAGACGATTGCGAAAACATCGAGTTTATCACCTCTAAGAATGATTGGACACCTGTGAATGAGCGTGTGAAAGGCTCTCGGTCACGATATAGATCTCGTAAACGCCAACCGCGGTTTGAGAAGACTAGTAAAGGTATGCTGAGGATAATCGCTGACACTAAACTTGAAACCTAACCGGTCACCAGGCTATGGATATTTAATATTTCGTTGGCCAGCTTTGTTTCTAGTATGCTGGTGGGTCGCACTCCTTGGGATACTATACTTTTTAGTTCGCGTAACTGTGGCGTTATATGAACACTTCTTTGTTTGGATAGGACAACGGAAGCAGCTTCGCAACAAACTTCGACAGGCTACTGACTATGCACAATGGGTTGATGCTGCCGAGGAACTTGACGATTGTTTACAGTTGTCTGCTTGGAAACACGATCCCGAGTCACCTTACTACAATTATACAACTTTAGAGCAGGTTACTGCACAAATGAAAGGAATGCGCGCTGCTGATAATGTTGAGGGTTTGGTCGGTTTATTAGAAGCTTGTGTACAAAACAACTTTGGCGGTTCTGAGGGCATCATCATGTATAGCCATTGCTATTCTGGAACCAAAGACCTCATTTCCGAATTCAAAAAGGAGGAAGTGCTTTCCATTAAATATGCTATGGAATCCAAAAAGCTGAGGATTGAAGAAAAGAAACAACTGGTTCACATTATGGGTCGCAAATATGGACGAACAGCACTGTGTCTGAGTGGTGGAGCTACGTTTGCTTACTACCACTTTGGGGTTTTACGTGCCTTGCTGGATGCGAATTTACTTCCAAATGTTATTACTGGCACATCTGGTGGTGCATTGGTTGCGGCCTTGGCATGCTGTTACACAGATGATGAGCTGCGTGATGCGCTGGTTCCAGAACTAGCCCATCAAATTACTGCCTGTCATGAATCAATGAGTCAATGGCTCAAAAGATGGTGGAAGACGGGTGCACGATTTGATAGTGTTGATTGGGCGGCAAGATCTTGCTGGTTCACGCGGGGAAGTATGACTTTTAAAGAAGCCTACGAGCGCACAGGTCGAGTTCTCAATATCTCTACCGTGCCTGCTGATCCGCATTCTCCAGTAATTTTGTGTAATCATATCACATCTCCCAACGCTGTAATTTGGAGCACTCTCTTGGCATCTGCCGCTGTTCCCGGAATCCTCAACCCCGTTGTTTTGATGATGAAAACCAAAGATGGAAATATCGTCCCGTTTAGTTTTGGAAACAAGTGGAAAGACGGTAGTCTTCGAACAGATATCCCTCTAAGGGCTCTCAATACCTATTTCAATGTTAACTTCCCTATAGTATCGCAAGTCAACCCTCACGTTTCGCTTTTCTTTTTCAGTCCACGAGGAACTGCGGGACGACCGGTCGCACATAGAAGTGGGCAAGGTTGGAGAGGCGGTTTCCTTATTAGTGCTCTTGAAAAATACCTAAAGCTCGATTTGACAAAGTGGATGCAAGTTGCAAGAGACCTGGAGCTTTTCCCGCGGCTTTTAGGTCAAGATTGGTCTTCTGTTTTTTTACAAAACTTTAGAGGCTCAATTACAATATGGCCGAAGGCCAACCTGCCTGATTTTTACTATATTTTGTCTGACCCAACTCCGGAGCGTCTCGCGCGAATGATTCGAGTTGGTGAACTTTGCACATATCCCAAGATTGTTTTCATCAAGCATCGCATGGAAGTGGAGCGAGCACTAGAGATGGCTTACAAGAAACTACTAAATGAATCCGACATTCCAGCAAGCGAAGGTACTGCTCTGGAGTATCTCTATAGTGGCTCATTTAAGCTTGACTTTGGTAGCGACACTGAATTTAGCGATTTTGCAGCCTCGTCTCGTTTGGGTGACTCGCAATCTCTTTTAAGCAGGCAATCTGACGAAGACGGACTACGTCGCTCTCGTTCTTTGAGCAATCCTGGGCGATATGGGGTTTCTTATGTTGGCAGATCAGATGAATCTACTTTTGATTCTTACGATGAGGCTTGATTTTATATACACGTTTCTTTTTTTTTTTTGTTTTTTTTAGGCAGTTTTCTATTGAGGCTTTTGCGTTTATGCAGTGCTCAATATAGAATTGTTTGGTATGCGGTTGGCGTTTTCGTTGTCTTTTTTGGGGTTTATCGGCTCGGAGATCATATATATCCATCATTGATATCTTGGCCTAATTTAATTCAATAATATTATATTATACATCTTTTCATGAACTGTCGTAATTATTCTTGCATTTCAGTATCCACCGGCTCAGATACACCTCGCATGGCTTCAGTGGATGCCTCATGTGTCTCGAGAGAAAATTGCTCAATCAAAGAAGATAGCTGCTTCAAAGTCTCGTGCTGTTTCGGTTGGGCGAGCCATTCAAACTTGGTGTCGATATTAAGTGGAACAAGATTGGCGCCATTCAGAGCCATGATCTCCTTGTAGAGGCCCTTTTTGATTTGCCATAGTAAGGAATAGTATTCTTTTAGAGAGTTATTACTGCTTTCGCCGTCAGGGTTCAGCCGAGATTTCAGTTCGTCCACAGATGTCGAGTCATTGACGTTGGATATGATGCTTGAAGCCTGTTTTAGAGCTTCAGCTACTTTCTGTACAGGGTTAGATATGTTAGAGATGGATGCGCCAACAAGACGTACTAGTTCAAGGTTGTGGAGACCATCCAGTCGCTTATTAACCTCATTGCCTGTGACCATCTTATTCAAGTCGTCAATGATATTGAGCGGTCGATCCCAACTTTTCGAGCTTGTGCTAATACTATCTGAATGAGGTCTATGACCCCGAGTATCATCGGATGCGGTATCTCCCATTGCGGTTTGCTTTGAATCCGACATTCAGTCGAGGATGTTGACAAAAGACCGAGATTGAAAACGCGACGCGTTTACATCCACTGAAATGAGATGCCTCCGTTGAAACTTTGCAATTTTTTATTTAGTGGAAATACTTTTTGCTATTATATACCGTCTACGGACTATATCCCATCATCAAAGCTCGATTCCTACCCAAAGCTGAGTTCTCACTTTGGCATATAAATTGTCTTACTTCATTGGGTATATATTCACGCAATAGTAGAATGATATAATTGCCAAAAGGACCGGGGAATGTCACTTCATTTAGGCTATGAAGATTTGTGAAGAAACAAAAACTCACCACCCAAAGCCAGTATTCCGAGCATCGGCAAACTTTGATCAAGACATTCGAAGCCCGCTGCTAATGCTACTCTGTGCAATTTAAATGTTTTTATCTTTCAAAAACTCGGCTCATCTCAACGGGCGCCTGGCTTTGAGATACCTTACAGGATCTAGGTTGGGACTGAGAACCTACTACGTCCTCGGTATTGAGAGCTCTTGTGATGACAGCTCAGCTGCTCTTTTAGACAGATACAGTCCGAATGAACCTCCAAGAGTGCTAGCGCAAGAAAGGATATCACTAAATAACGTCGAGTATGGTGGAATCGTCCCAACACTAGCCCACGAACACCACCAAGAATTCTTGCCCAAAGCAGTCTCCTCAGTTCTTTCAAAATTGCCAAATGGTGTTCTAAAACCTGACTTGATTTGCGTTACTCGTGGGCCGGGGATGGTAGGACCTCTTAGTCTTGGGCTAATGCTGGCCCAAGGTCTATCAATTGCATATCAAGTGCCTCAAGTTGGTGTACATCACATGCTGGCCCATCTTTTAACGCCCCGGATGGCTACGAACGGTGAATCACCTCAGTTTCCATTTTTAAGCTTACTTGTGAGCGGCGGACATACGATACTAGTTTTATCCAAGAGCATAACCGACCATCGAATTCTCCTCAATACAATTGATAATGCAATTGGTGATGCAATAGATAAGTGTGCGAGGCATTTAGGTTTAAAGGGAAACATGTTGGGCCAGGAAATGGAAAAATTCATTGCCGAAGTCCCTTCTTCCATCGAAGAACAGGAAGAGATCACGAAAACCGAGATTCCAAAATTTAAGGCTTTACTTCCTCACATTCTAAAAAACAAACCCGGTAGAGTAGATGTCGCGGCCTTTTCATTCTGCGCCTTGGAGACTGTAATACTACGATATTTCAACGAAGTCAAGTCCTTGGACGAAATATCTATTGAAGGAAGGAGGCAAATGGCTAGAATGACTCAGAGAAGGGCCTTTGAACACATTGTTGATAAAGTTAAACTTGCTTTTTCCCTTCTTAATCCAACTGAAAGGGATGAAATAAAAGACTTTGTGTGCTCTGGCGGTGTGGCTTCAAATTTGACGCTTCGAGAAATGTAAGAAGAACTATATATTTTTTTTGTGTTTTTGAATTGGATGAGTTACTAACTGTTTTAGGCTTCGGGAAGGTTTAGATTTGAATTATCATTTCCCTCCGCTTGAGCTGTGCACGGACAACGGTGTCATGATTGCCTGGGCTGGTATTGAATTGTTCGAAAAAGAAGGAATGACAAGCTCTCTGGGAATAGGACCTTTCCGAAAATGGAGTCTTGAACGAGTCGTCGACGGCATTCCTGGCTGGATTAAATATGGCAAATCTCTCAACTAAGACACTCTCTCACCTCAGAGGAGAGAAAGACTTTTGTAAATATTCTTTTGTATATAATATTTTGTTCTTGTATATTCACAAACTCAATGGCGTTGATACTTTGTGTGTTGTAACCATCACCACTTCTTTTTCTCCACGATACCATGGAGCCCGTGCCAATGCAGCAGGCTTCTGATCTGCCTTGGTTGGATTCACAGGCTGCTGTGTCATCAGATTTAAACGATTTAGTCTCTCGAGTTACAGGTGAATTGCTCCATCCAATAATTGGCTTCTCCACTGACGGCTTCTAGATGACCCAAATTACCTTATCGAAGAATATATAAGGCGATATGATTCGCGTGAGTTGTCTGCGTTTAAAAAAAACAGAAAGTTGACATTTCAAAGCTACAATGCTGGTTCATCGGTTACTCTTCATTGCCTCCCGTAGTCCTTCGCTAGCTGACACAGCTCTGCAAGCGGCAATCATAAAAGCTCTTGAGTTTACGCGCGATCGGGGCCTTTTTCAACAGATTAAAGACATAATTCAACGTGATCATCTTGCTATTGATATTGACTCAATTTCAGATACATATGAAGCTCAGGTTCAGATGGTGGAGAGCGAGCACACTAAGCTCATGGAAGGTATCAAACCCTCTTCTAATTCTAATAGTATAGCAAAAGTACGTCATTTCACAGTTTATGGTGTAAAACTAACTTTTAGACCTTTGCAATATTGGGGGATCTTGCTCTTTTAAAAGGCGACTACAGGATGGCCAGCGGAATGTACGGGAAAGAGACTGATTATCATGCCTCATCGCAAATGGTTTATGAATCATCAATGAGAATGATATCAGCCGCAATTTTGATGCGAAAGGGTGCCTACATGAGGGTAATGTTAGATCGTCTGGCCGATATCAAAGGTGAGGTGCAGTTCAACAGCGACGATATTTTGATCTCCAAGGCTCTTTACGCCTTCTCGTCTAAAAAATATGGGGCCACTATTGAATCTTTTCTACAAATTAGTGATTATGACCGAAGGGACCCCAAGACATTTGAAAAAACGCTCTCTGCGTTCTATCCGAGATTCTTTGTTTCTAAAAATGATATTGCTGTATTACTTGGCATATCAGCTGCCATTTATTCGTCGAGGAGGGAAATAGAATCATATATTGACGATCCATCATCGCGGTTTCGAGTGCTTCTAAAAGCCGAACCCCCCTTGGTTGAGCTCTTGCATGCTATACTGGATCTTAATTACTATAAAGCTTTTGAAATAATACAGATATATGAACCTTACATTAAGCTTGACTTTTGGATGTCTCTCAATTCAGGGCAAGTACTACAGCAATGCCGGGAACGTTGCTTCATTGATTACCTGAGTTCTTATAGTTTCGTTGAAATCCCCAAAATGGCTAAACACCTGAGGCTTCCAAAACAGATGGTAATCGATTCGGTTGTTCAGCTTATTAAAAAAGGAAAAATATCTTTCAAAATTGATTTGGTGAACGATGTAAGTGCTAGCTTATAGTTATTGACGTGTAGGAAGCTAACATTCAAAGTCAATTATACATCACAAAGCTGATATCACTCAAAAGCTATATTTAGATGTATTAAAGACAAGTAAAGAGTACAAGGAGGCGATGAATCTCTCACTTTTAAGGGCTGAGATGGTTGAAGCTGGTCTCCACACCGCTATTCGCTAGCTTTATTCTTGGTTAGCTTTGAACAAAATGTTTTGAATTTTGTTCTATTGAGTTTTTTTTTCAGTTTTGTTGTTATACTGGTGCAATGGGGAATATTTTGGCTAAACGATCGCAAAGTACGGGTGTACGTAGATACAAGATAGTAACGTTTCTCAGCTATCTTTGATAAAATACACTACCATTGTTAAAAACCATGTCCAGAGTTTGAATTTCCTGTCAATCCCAGGCACCACCATAAGCCAAAGTTGTCCGTGATTCCATAAACTTGAGGTTATGATCAGATATTGGTTCAAGAACTTTGCGACCTAGACATTTATTAAACAATTCCAGTTGGAACTTAGCAGAATCTTACCGGATAAAGATTCCAATAGAGACAAGTCTGTTCACGTCAGAAAGTTTTTATAAAACGCTGTTCCTTGCTCTATAGGCTAGTAGTACTGGGGAGAAGCACTAAATTAATTTCCACAAAAGTGTACAAGTGTTGACTAGAAACACTCCATGATAGGACACTAGCGAGATGAATTGTATCGTAAATTATTTTTGAAATAAAATACACTGATTAAGTAAGGAAAAAAAAAGTGTCAGAGAATTCGAGAACTTCACTTTTCTTTTGTTTTTTAATTTTCACCTCTGAAGACTTCATACGAATACGATTTTGTTTAGAGGAAATAGAATTGGGAAGTGTTTTTTTTCAATTGGTTTGTTCATAGAGAATCAAACTTTTGAATTGCAATCTCCGTATCGACTTTGAGTTGTGTCGCGATACACGGAACATTGCGGCGCCAAAGGCTACAGTAGTTAAGGAAGCAGCTATCTAGTAGAGGTAGAATAAAAAGATTACAATGTATTTGTTTTATTGAATTTTAACTTCGTTGAACTTTAGGGCAAGATTGTGACTGAAAAAAAACCTAGCCATACCGCTACGCTGTTGTAAAGCAATATAAGCTATCTGGCGAATTCATGCGCGAATTAGATACCAAGTAGGACTCATCTGCTTTACGGATGCTCCAAAAGACTCCAAGAATGCTGGAAAGACCCGAAGAACTGTGTGACCAACCCATTTGCAGACCCCTCAAACGCTTGCCTTAGTTGCAATACGTTTTAGGTTAGCGGGCTCATCTTAACATTGGAGTAGAGCAACCCCGTACCAAATAGGGCGGGAGAAGAATAACAAGCACGAATGAGATATGTAAAAAATTTAAGTTCGTACCTGCCTGCTATATTTTATATTTTTTAATAAATGTTCATAATTTACTGCCTCTTTTACGAGTACCCAAAAGTCTGAAATTTTTAATTGCTTGTATATATAATAAGGTACTAAAATGGGCCCTGTCAAACGATAAACATAACCACTCAAATCTCCATTTTCAGTGGCTTTCTGAGCTTGGACGACCCCCCAGATGTTCGCCGTACTTTGAGGATAACCCCCTTCACTTTTCGGTGCGTTTTTTGATCGTAAATATAACCATCTTTGTCAGCTTGCATGTAACAGCACTCAGAAACGTGAAAGTCAAGAAAGTCACGCGGATCAATTCGCTCACCGCAGACACATTTTCCAGTGGCAGCTAACTTCCGCTCCATATCGTGGAATGCCACTATCACCGGATCATCGAAAATATAATGAGCATGCAGTAAATGCTTCTCATAATCGTATTGGCGGTCATGGCCAATGACTTGACTATTACATATACTCCGTGGAAACGGACACTTGTGCCGAGGCTCCCCAGTACCGTGCACTGAACGTATATGCCTTTTAAGGTCTCGAGCTAGAGTTTTCTGGCAAACTGGACAAGTTTCAGGCTTTCTAAAACGCTTTTTCTTGTTGGTTTGGTGGCTTTTAATCTCTTTAGCTTTCTGAGATACTGGTTCGAGAGGTAAGACCTCACAAGGAGGGGAAGGAGTAGTTATATTGTCTGCGTCCTCGTCGCTATTCTTGTAGCTAATATCCGGAGTGAGTTTCTCCAGGACCTCTTTTGTCAATGCATTATGCTCCAAGGGAATTATGGTTATCTCTTTTAAGAGCGGTGAACTTTCACCAGCAGGGAAAGAGGTATAGAGCATGGGATCGTTACCAATAACCTCAGTCATTTCTGGAGGAATGCAGATGGGGGATTCCTGAAAGAAACCAGAAAAGTCATCCAACTCGTATTGTCCGAGAATGTCATCTTCGATACATGTATCGAAGGAGATAGCCGTGAACTCTTCAGCAGACATAACCTTAATCTAGGATATCCAAAAGAAAGTCGCATACAAACAACCATTTTTTTAGAGGTATTTATGTAGTTTAGTAAGGAAACAAAAATCGCCTTAATTATTCAGGCGAGCTAGGGGTACGAGAGGCTGGTTGGCTCACTCGGAACCTATGTTTGAGAATTAATTACTCTGGCTTCTACTAAAACTCATCTATGCTGGACTTCTACAAATATAGAGCAGCAGACGAATATCTGACATATTATCATATCAAGGTTCTTTCAAATAGAAAAAGATATAAAACAGTCCGAAGTATATGTATTTCTCAAGATCAGTAGTGACGTACACATATAACACCCCAAATTGCTTTCCTCAGACGCCTTTTCCTCATTTATAGCTTTGATTCAATTTAAGATATTTCGTTTTATGTTTAAACAGTGTAATATATTCAAGGAATATGCTGATACAGCTCTCTCACTAGTGTTATATTAGCGAATCACGAATTTTTGACTTTTTATAACTATATTTTAATAATATTTTAGTATATTTTTGTTCAGGAAGTAAAAATAGTAGAGTTCCGTTTCTGAACTATTGTATATAGATCGACAATATCAAACACTGCCTGACTTTCAAAGCGTTCCTGAGTGCCACGAGAGTAAGTGTGACAACGAGTTTCAAATATCTCAAGGTACAAACAGTGAAATCATCAGTTTTAAATGTTGAGTTGACGAGTTTCAGGAATTACTCTTTATACAGAGCTCACAAGAATAGTAAACAATTACAGTGGGTTATTACGCAGTTTACCCCCATTTCAAGTTCTAAGCTTCTTGGGTCACTATATAGCTTACCTTGATACCACTTTCTTCTTTAACTAAAGGCTGGTACCTTGAGGTCTGCTTTAGATGCGTTACGGATAACTTTGACCCAGCCTCCCGCAGAAGTACTAAACGCAGTTCCACCACCTAGATTTCCATTTCAAAACTTATAGCATATCACTTTACATTATTGGTGGTATTTAGAATACAGCTTATAGGATATGACCAACCGTTTCCATACCGTCAGTAGTCGCAGAATGGGATAACGAGCAATTAAATCAGAAATTAAACAAAGATATAAAGCAATATATAAAGTAGACAATTGATTGCATAAATAAGACCTCTATCCAAGGTGTTTCCGGTTAACTTGGAGCGGAACCGGAGCAGCAAAACATGCGAGAATCCACACTTCTCGACAAACCACAAGTAAATTTAATATATCGTTACATATACTCGTTATTTAACCTTTATAAAACTCTTTCACTGCTTCGCAGCACAAAAGCAGGCGATGAAGTCAAAACGCGGACTGCACTGCTCCTTGAAAATTGCCCCACTTCAACGTTTCAATCTCGCCTAACTTTCAACCAAAAACAATGCAGCGAGTCGGTTTGGCGCGATTATCGGCTCTCCCGCAGCTGCTACGAAGATGTACGTCGGTCCTGTTCAAAGAGGGAAACACAGATGGTCTGCTACTTCTCGCTTGTTGGGTGCGCAAGTCCTCGTTTCGCCCCAACATCGGAATGCTAGCTACTGCTGTCAAAGACAGAGCTTGTAATTGCTAACATTGATAATAGATCTACATTCTTCACGAGCCTTGGCCGCTGCCTCGAACTTAGGCATGCCTGCTCTCTCCCCGACCATGGTGGAGGGCGGCATCACATCGTGGAAAGTTAAAGAGGGTGCGCCAATATAATGGGGTAACTGAGTGATACTAATAACATATCAATAGGTGACGAATTTCATCAGGGAGATATTATCCTGGAAGTCGAAACAGATAAGGCGCAGATGGATGTCGAAGCCCAGGACGACGGAATAATGCTAAAGATCTATGTATGTCTATTTCTAAATTCGGGATGTTTTTGATAACTTTCTAATACTACTATAGAAACCAGACGGATCGAAAAATGTTGTTGTTGGAACAACAATTGCGGCATTGGGTGAGCCTGGCGATGATATCAAATCGATCGACTTGCCTGAACCAGTGACAAAGACACTTGAAGGAGACGCTGGCGATTCTTCTCCTGCCAAATCTGAACCTGAACCGCCCAAGGTGGCATCTTCGACTCCGCCCAAGGCTACTTCAACTTCTCCGGCCAAGAGTGCTCCGTCTTCCGCTTCTTCAACTTTAGTTTCGAAACCCAACCCCAGTCAAGTCCTCTCTCCTTCGGTGGTATCTCTGTTGGCTAGCCACGGTATTTCTAAGGATAAGGCCTTTTCTGATATCTCTGCTTCTGGACCCCACGGTCGCATATTGAAAGGCGATGTCTTGGCCTACTTGGGAACCATTCCCGAATCTGCGGTTGAATCCGTCACAGAGAGCATTAACAAACTGACACATCTCGATTTGTCGAACATCAAGGTTGCTGCTCCCAAGCCCGTTGAAGCTGCACCCGCTACTGCTACCTCAACTGCTCCAGCAAAGCCCGAAAAGGAAGTAGTTTCCCGAACTTTTAGCCTCGAGAATCTTACAGAGTTGCAGACAGAGCTCAACACTGAGAGAAGAGGAGGGCTTTTGACTATTGACGCTCTTGTTGCACAAGCATCGCGACAGGCATACCTCGATGTCGTTAACGACTCGCGGCCCATCCGATCGAACCATCAAGACGCACTCTTCTATTCTCTTTTGTCTCCCAGCCGAAGCGTGAAAAAGTTCGACGTTGAATTTACCGTTAGCAAGATCAAGACTCCTGCTTCTGTTAGAAAATTCGGCAGCAACTCTGTCTTTGAACTTCTCACGTCTGGCAACGCCCGACGGGTGTCCAGCATCCCCTCTACCGAGTCTAAACAGATTGTCAGCTTTTCTGTTACCGCCAACCCGAAGTACCCCAACTCGACCAACCTTGTGACATATTTCTTGGAGCGCGTTGAGTTTTACCTGAGCTCGGAGGGCAAGGACTTCTTGGCTTGACTTCGCAGACAGTCAAAAACATTATAAAGTGAATACTAGTAACTGTACTATGAATGATAGAAAAAAAATAATATGACGACTTTTCTCTATATGGTATATACAAAAATTTATTTACAATTATGAACATTGATCAATTCTTATCTTTTCGTCCTAATGCCGAGCCCACTTTCTTATTGATGTGCGATACGTCGCTCTTTACCAGTTTAAGAGCGGCAAGTATAAACCACCATATCTTTTGTAAGCGGCCTTTGGGTTGAATAAACTCATTTTGGCCGGCGGCGATCGCCAAGCGCTTGTTTTTAGCCTCCAGAGCCTCTTTCTTCTCATGGAACCTTTTACGGTCAGCCTCCTGCATTTGCTCAAGTAATTTAGTGTCGTAGGATTTTCCAAGCTCGGCTTCGGCGATGCTCTCCTTTCCAAACACCACGTCTTGAACCCGGCCGTCACCCCAGAACCAGCCTTTGCGATCAACGACAAACGGCCAGCGGTTTCCCTTTTCGAAAAGGAAATACATAAACTGCGCCTTGTGAGCGGTTCCGTAGAATCCTTCGCCGGTCCAGACCTTGGTCTTGTTGCTTCGTTCCAGCTTGGACAGCGGCAGGGTGACGACAGGGCTAGGTCGTCCGGGAATAACACTGTAGACATGTAAGCGGACAAGAGGTTCGCCTTGGGTAATTGAAGAGGGCACAAATGTGATTTGCTTGACCATTTTCGTGGGTGATCCTAGGAGCATGAAAACCATTCCTCCGGCTAGAGCAACAAATGCAAGTCCCATGGCCAGACGCATAGCAAAAGTTACAGCATTGTGAACCGGCGGCAGATCTTGTTCATTGGCTACGTAGTCTGCCCATGCCAGTTCTCGAATCCAGTCAAAGGCGAAAAGACCATAGAAAGCGGCAATAAACGCCAACGAATAAGCGACAATAAAGTAAAGACGATGAGGTTCAGCTTCATAAAGAATTTCTGGTTCTGGCGAAGAGTACAGGGTGGCCATGAGCTGCTTGAAGTTTTGGATCTTGCCGTCACCGACTCGAGGCGTCTCGGGTCGGGCCAGCAGGGTCGGAAGTGCTTCTCTTCCCAGTGGGAAGCGTGCACCTAATCGATTACCTAGCGAGTCTTGCTCAACAGCTCTGTTTGTTTGACCCATACGAAGAGGACCTTTGTTCTTGCTTGGCTCCATACGAGCTATCGGCTCATCGAGACTCGAGTTCGGGGCTTCAGTCGGTGTGACTTGGAATGCCTCTTCCTTAGCTAGCAATACTGCCTAAAAGAGCTATCAGTAAACTTATTCGAACCGAATCAGAGATTGCTAACCTCTGATACCTTTTTACGGGCCTTGTCTTTCTTTTTCGAATCTGCAGGCTAACAAAAAGAGTTAGCAATAAACACAACCCAAAGCGATTGTCGTACCTTCTTGGTTGCTCGATTAGCTTTGGCATATCCGCGGTGTTGTGCAAATATCAGACTCGGGTTAGACTTTGACCAGGCGCGATGATCCACAGAGGATACATGATTGTGACTCCACAAACAGCCACCGCGACCGAGGCTGTATCGAAATGTTGTGGATCTCGCTAAAACTAACCGAGTCAAATCCCCGGCGAGAAGACCTTTCAACATGGCGGTGTAGTAGACTTGGGAGAATGTTGCAGCGTTGGAACAACCAAGGGCAACTCTACCTACCAACTACAAAAACTGGCATACTCGAATAAATATAATCTTTACAATATGAAAAACACAAATAAGACACCAAGAAAAAAAGAAACCATTGAAGCGAAACCTTAAAACCAATATAATGCTATCACCAAAAATAAACAGAGTAGATTCAAAACAACCGAGAAAACCAAAACGAATGAATATCCAAATCAAAAGGTTATAGAGAAGAAAAATAAATAAAACGTGAACGGGAGAGCCTCAGTAGTCCATAGTTTTTGTTTATATTACAAAAGTAGTAGTAAGCAAGACCCAGAAGCGAACTGTATTAAAAACAGACAGCCATGAGTTTTTTTTTTAAAAAAAATGCCGACTGCCGACAAGATGCACATTTATATAGCAACCTCGCGCTTCACATCAGAACTGATTGTGATTGCAGCCAGCGGCGGGGCCTGCCCGCTGTTTCTGAGCTTAGCCATCGGATCAGAGTGTGACCGCGGTGTGTTCAAGTCATCTGAGATATTAACAAGAACGGTGGATGTAGGCGTGGGTGTCGTCTCTTGAGCATTAATAGAGTACTTGCTACTCCGAGCACTCTTAATTGTGCTTGAATCATCATTATCATCGTCGAACTGAATGCTGGCCTTTGATAATTTGGAAGAGTGTCCATGAGGGCGACCTCGTATAGTAGCTGGAGATCCCAAAGGTGATGTAAGAACATGTTCGACAAGAACAGAAGAGACCACATTTGCAGATGTGGTCCTCGTACCAATAATAGACGAAGTTTGAGAAGTCCGACCGGAAGAATTAACAGAAACCAAACGAGGAGTGGGAAGGTCATCTTCGGTAAACGAAGCAGCAGCAACTGATATTTCCAACTGCTTGCCATTTTGACGCTTCTTCAGCATACCGCGTAATTTGGCGACATCTTTTGAGTCATTTTCGCCGATATTTTCTTTTGATTTTTCTTCCTTTCTAGATGGAGTCTGTGACGGTAAACCAGTTACAGACACAGGCTTCACATCAGGCTGTACAGTATGTTGTTTGTAGAGGTGCCTTTGTTCCAATAATCCAGGCAGCGACCCATCAAGTTTAAGGTCTGCAGTGAACACTTTGGACATTCTAAAATAATTAAAAATGGAGACACGATAACTAGTTTCCGTTCTAGTAAAGGGATTTCCCATGATCCAAAGCTCCTTCAATTTATGACAATTGGTGAGTCGCTGGAGGTCACTCATGTCACTAATTTTATTGCTCCTCAAGTCAACCCGCTCTAAAGATTTTAGTCCTTCAATGCCAGCAAGAGAAGTCAGCAAGTTGTCACGGAGGTTGATTGCAGTAACCGACGAGAGCATGTCAGTAAATAAACTGTCACATGACTTTATGGTATTGTGTGCAAGATTAAGAGACTTCAAATTTGATAAATGAGAAAGTGCCAAAGGAACGGTCGTCAGATTGTTGCTTGATAAGTCCAACGACGTTAGGGATTCTGCAAAAGGCAAGAAGGTCTGTTCACTAATCTTCGAAATTTTATTGTCAGCCAATGACAAATGCTTTAAAAACCGCCACTTTCCAGAGGGAAGAAACCATAGTTTCTCTTTGCTATTGCTGTCGTTTGTAGGAACAGAGGACTGCGAAGAGTTGGAGTCCGATCTATACAGTTGACTTTTATAAATGGACGAAACAGAGTTTTGCCTGCTAGTAGGAGGCGAAAATGGATTAGAGTCACGACGATCGATTCCGACGCGTTCCCTATGATCGCGAGGATCTCCGCTCGGCGAGCCGCTGTATGATTGAGAGATGATATAGTTGGACCCTGATGATGAGCCACGACTGATTTTTACACCCGACTGCGGGGAAGATGACATAGCATGATCAGAGCTGTATCCAGTCGGACTAGATATAGAACCGCGTCGTGAATATGATATTGAGTTGGCGGCGCGGCCTCGACGCGTCTTTTTAGTGGACTTTGCGCGCTGTCGCTGTTTGTCCATGTCATCAAGCACAATACCATAAATTAAATCGTAAGGGTCATCAATATTTCCTCGTTTTATAACCAAAAAACGCAAGTGATCGGCCAAGCCGTCCCAGCCATAAAAGGAGCGGATGTCAATATCCTGTAACTCGAGAGCCATTAAATTTTTGAACGAAACCAAAGGAACAGCCGTATCAAAAGGGTATTCTTCATAACTTTCAATTAACCGCGCCTTACTGTCTGGGGCCAGCCTTAGACAAGGGATTTTTGTGAATGCAGAAAAGATGTACTTTAGGTCGTGGTCAGCGATATAAGTTGAGTCAGGGCCAGCAATACCAATTATGCTCCAAAGGGTAGACATTGAAGACATGACACTTTTTACAGAAGAGACTGAGCGTACAGACATGGCATCCGAATTTAGTCTCCTCCGACCGGGATGCTGTAAGAAAGAGACATAATTTGTAGGAGATTCAGACGACAAGGAATCCAGTCGAATATTTGTAGGACCGACATGAATTCCTAATTCTTCAAAGCGGTGGAGGAGGTAAAATAAGTGATGTGGTGTTAGCGATAGTCGGCATGCCTTGACTTGGGAAGACGAGATCGATAAGGAGGATATAGCACTTGAAAGGGATTGCGTCGAGTTTGCCTGACGACTAGAATTTTCCGCACTAGTGGCAGAGTTGCGGGGGTTTTGTACCGCTCTCCTTCCACTTGAGTATTCATCGGGGCGCGGTCGAATATCTTGAGCCCGGCGGCGGTCAGGAAAAGACCGATAGAGTTGGAAGGCGTTTGCAAGCTATAATAAATTAGTATCTTTAAATCCAACACAAGGCTGAAGGAGTTTCAAAGAGTTCAGGTATTACTCATTTTATCCTCAACGGTGGGTTTGTTTACACTCCGTCAACATGAGCTAAACCGAGGGATTGAATCACCTCCTTCGAGAAAGAATAGGACTCACCTGCTTCTCGTTTGACTTTATAAAGGCCGCCATATTTTTAACGTAGACGTCGCCGTCTATCGTCTGGCTGGCCATCTCGCCGCTGTCAAAGGAGGTTGCACTCTTTTGGTCAAGCGACGTGATTGACAACAACACCTCAAAAGCGATTTAGAGAGAGGGCAAAACAAGAGCAATGAAATATGTGGGATAAGGAAGAATGAATGAATTCAATTTCTAACTTTGGAGTGTTCTACAAGGTAAATAGTTCAAAATGGGAAAAGCAGGTGTCTGTTCCCTGAAAGAGACCTACAGAGATTGGATGCAGTATTCTGCTCAGGGATAGTATTTATTTCAATTTAAATCGTTATATACTCTTCCTTGAGTATCCCCACAAACGATCGGTGCTTTGTTTTGTTCTATTTTTCCAACTGAGCTTGAAGTCAAAAAACAAAAAAGCTTAAATAAACCCGACTCGCTGCCTACCCGATAGAAGATATATAAATACCAGACCGTATAAAGAGGAAACAGGATTGAACCTACTTCATGATACTATACAACAGCTTTGTGTGTGGCTATCGTCCGATGTCCTGGTTCCGACTGTAGCACGAGATTGTCGTTGGATGGTTTTCGTGTCAATGTAAGGGTTAAAGGGAGGTGATCCCCATACTGAAGGAATCATATAGTCTGAAGTTGCAGTAACATAGTTGATTAGGCTGTAATCGAGTCAGCTCTTATGTAGGAGTATATTTCTTGATTTCGTACCTTTCGCATGCCACCGAGGTAGGTACTCGAGGAAGTCTAAGCTTCTGCTCAAGAGACTTGTTATATACCTTCAACCTTTCGATTTTGAGGTCTGTGAAGCTTTCGCCTGCCATAATTTTCAGGTTATCTGAACTGCTTCTCCTGCCTACAGAAATGACAACAATTGAGTGCCTTTTCTTTCAGATGCAACAACAGTCCGGTTTAACTTTGTTTGAGGTCAGATTTTCACCGAGTTCCAGGTAGAAAAGTTTCTTTTGTGTTGCTTTAGTTTGCCTTTGTGTCTCCTTGGGAGGACAAAGACTGTTGGAGCGGCTCAGGCTGGGAGCGATGGCATCAGATAAAAATCGATTAAAATAGACAGAAACTGCAACAGAAGATCTTTTACAGTTTTTATATCACTCTTGGTGTTTCAATTGAGTGGTTACAGCTGGGGAATTGCCGGAACTTTAGACGAAATCGGTTCAAAGCTGTCGGGTTTCTGAGACTGTATTCAGTCATTACGATAGATCAGGAGAGTTATTCTGACACACATATAGAGTATTGGTTATACTATAATATCATTGAATAACTATTTTTACTTTCCTTACATCAAAAATATCCACAACGCAAGCGACCCGAGCAGCACGCGACCCTTCAAACCAAAACGTTCACCAAACCAAAACTTTCACCAAACCAAACACCAAAGCAGCTTAAAAAACCCTCTTTCAAGTAAGAAAAAAACTTAGAAACTCGTCTTCAAAGAAGCTCCGTCTATTCAAATAAGTGCTGAAATTTACGCGTATATGTGCTGAAAAATTCCTATGCTTCCCAAAAAAAAAAATTTCACCGCCCGGCATTTTCAGCCTCAACTCGTCAAAAAATGGCGATTACAGTGCGTCCTGAGAATTTGCTCAAGGTGAGTATTTATATGGTGTGATTGTTCATGTGATAGTGGAGCTAACTTGGGTTCAGCGAGCTGAGGAGCTCATTGCCGTTGGGCAGTCGACCGCTGCCCTCGAGCTCTTGCACGATGTGATTTGCTCGAAGCGTGCACGAAACGTTTCTCTCCCTTCGATGGAGGCGATTATGCTTCGCTTTGTCGAGCTTAGTGTTGAGCTTCGCAAGGGAAAGATCGCAAAGGAGGGCTTGTACCAATACAAAAACTCGGTTCAAAATACCTCTGTTGCTTCTATTGAGGTAGGTTTTTCGGTTTTGGTAATGGAATATTTAGACTAATTCAAATTAGATTGTTCTCAAGAAGTTTATTGATTTGTCTGAAGAGCGAGTTTCCAAGGCCCAAGCTCAGGCTGAAAAGCTCACCCTCGACACGATTGATGATCTCGAGGCTATTGAGACCCCTGAGGATATTTTATTGTCGACCGTGTCTACTGAACAGTCGCGTGATCGAACTGATCGTGAAATTGTTACCCCTTGGCTCAAGTTTTTGTGGGAAACTTACAGGACCGTCTTGGATATTCTGCGAAACAACGCTCGTCTTGAAATCATGTACCAGTCTGTCTGCTCTCAGGCATTTCAGTTTTGCTTGAAATACTCTCGAAAGACCGAATTCCGACGTCTTTGTGAGCTTTTGCGAAACCACCTTCAAAGCGCCGCCAAGTATGCCACCCAGCAACACGCCATCAACTTGAACGACCCCGAGACGTTACAGCGTCATCTTGACTCACGTTTCATTCAATTGTCTGTTGCTGTTGAGTTGGAGTTGTGGCAGGAGGCTTTCCGATCTGTTGAGGACGTTCACACTCTCTTGTCTCTTTCCAAACGTCCCGCCAAGGCACAGATGATGGCAAACTACTTTGAAAAGCTTGTCAAGATCTTCTTGGTTAGTGGAAACTACCTTTTCCATGCCGCTGCTTGGAACCGACTCTACCAACTTCTTCGCCAGTCGAAGAACACCCCTGAGACCGAGCTCAACCGTGCTGCCACCTTTGTGGTTCTTTCGGCTTTGGCTATCCCCAGTCCTGGTTCAAGTTCTCGGGCTGCTTCTGCCTCTAAGGCCTCGCTTTTGTTTAGCGTTGACGAAAATAAGCACAAGAATGGTCGATTGGCTACGTTGTTGGGCTTGACCAAGAGCCCTACAAGATCTGGCCTCTTACAGGATGCTATTAAGAAGGGTTTGTTGAAGCGATGCCCGGCTGAGATTCAACAGCTTTACCGCATTCTTGAGGTTGACTTCCATCCTCTTAGCATTTCTTCCAAGGTATCTCCCATCATTATTCAGATTTCAAATGAGTCAGATATCTCCAAGTATTTGAAACCTCTTCAGCAGGTTATTCTTACTCGCTTGTTTCAGCAGCTTTCGCAGGTTTACGAGTCTGTTCGTTTGGATTTTGTAATTGATCTTGCTCGATTCCCCGCGCCCCTTGAAACCAACCCTGCCGTTATCGAGAAGTTCATCATGAACTCTTGCAAGCGTGGCGACTTGCGAGTCAAGATTGATCATGCCCAGGGCTTGATGACTTTTGAGAACGATTTGTTTGGCGGTGTCAGCGCTTCTACGGATGGTTCCTTTGAGGCTCCTAGCCTCCAGCCCGCTTCTTCTGACATTGTCTACCACCAGCTTTCCAACATTGCCTCCACCTTGTATACCACATTGAACGCCGTCGATGAAGACTTTAAGCGAGAGCAAAAGGAACTCCACGACACCGTCATTGCTAATGCTAATGCCGGTATTGAGGAAGAGCAGAGTGAGTTGGCCAAGTATGTTGAAATCATCGAGAAGCGCGAGGAACAGAAGCGCGAGGCTAAGATCCAGCGTGAGGAGGCCGAAGCTCGTGCCCGTGCTCAACGTATTCAGGACGAAGCTGCCGCCGAAGTTAAGCGACAGGCAGAAGAGGCCAAGAAGCGCGAGATTGAACGAATTCAGAAGGAGCAGGCTGCTATCCGCAACATTGAGAAGAAGAAGTTGATTGACGAGTTGATGTCTAAAGGCAGCTTCAAGCTTGAGACTGATGACATTGACTCTCTTGATGCCAACAAGTTGCGTGCCATGCAGCTCGTCCAACTTGAGCGTCAAAACAATGACCGAGCTGAAATCTTCCGTGTTGTTGGTAAGCGCCACGATCACTTGGAGCGTGCTTATCGAGAGGAGGAAGGTCCTTTGTTGGAGCAAGACTACGAGGAACAAAAGCAGCGCGAACAGGAGTTGCATGACACTCGTTATACTGCTCTTGTTGAGGCTGCTAAGAGACAGCATGCTGAACGTGTTGCTCTTAAGCATCGATTGGAGCGAATGGTTTCTGTCTACGATGAGTTTAGTGCTTCTGCCAAGGAAAAGCAGCGCTCACACGTTGAACAGCTTCGAGAAGAGGCTGCACAGTTACTCGCTGATGCTAAGAAGCAACGAATTGCTGATGTGAATGCTGAAGCTGCTGAGAGGAAGGCTGAGGAAGAGGCTCGAGCAAGAGCTGAAAAGGAGGCTGCTGAGCGTGCTGCCGCCGAGGCTGCTCGCGCTGAGACTTCTGCCGAGGCCAAACGCAGAGAACTCGCTGACTTTAAAGCGGCTCGAGCTGCTGACCAAAAGAAGGCAGAGGAGGTCCAGGCACGACAGTTGCAACGGGAGCGTGAAGTTGCTGAGAAAGAGGCTGCGGAGCGTCAAGCGCCTGCAAGCAGTGGTGGCGCAGGTAAATATGTTCCTCGTTCAAGAGGTGGTGTTAGCCGTGCTGCTGGTTCTAGCTTTGATAGCTACCGTGGTCAGCCTGCTCCTGAGCGTTCTAGTTATGGTGGTTCCGGCGCTGGTGGCTTTTCCCGAAGAGAAGGCGGCTTCGGAGGCGACCGCGGTTACGACCGAGGACCGTCTCGTGCAGACGACCGTGACCAGCGTCCCCGTCCCTCTGATCCACCTTCAGGAGGCTCGACTGCTGGACAAGGCGTATATGTGCCACGTTCACGACGTGTTCAAAAATAAGTGCCTTCATTCCGACCTATCTTTTTTTCAATGTTGATGTATTTGACCTTATAAAAGTCTATTTTTGTGTTTATTTATATTTTCTACGTTGTGCGTACGTTCCAAGTCGAGTTTTGCTTTATGGTGAGGAAACAAACACCTTCCAGAGCTCCCACGCTCCCGCCAAATTGAAAAAAAAAACTCAATCACGCAGACAAAACCAGCAAAACGACAGTCAAAATCGGATTATATTTCCACTTTGAAAAGCGTTTAAAATTTTTTTTTCTCTGTGCGTCGGTGTGAATATTCACGTGACTCAGGGCTGGCGTTGAGTTATGACAGGATTAATTTTTTTGCTCTGCGCTTTTGTTTCAAAAATTTTTGCTTTGCTTTTGCTTTTGCGACTGTTTTTCTGGCTTTTGTTTTCAGAGGCTCTTCTTTGGTTTATTTCGGTGTTTTGCGGTTGTTTGGAGGCTGTCGGTCTGTTTTAGGGCTGTGGTGGTTGAACATCAGGTTGTGTGACATCTCGGTTTAATAGCAGAGTGAGTGGAACCGATTTCAGGGGGAGGTTGTGAATATTGGCTAATGATGATGGCTTAGCTGTGGTTGTGCTACCTTGTTTGCTTCCGCTGCTTTTCCTAGTCATTCTGTTTGGACTATAGAGACTTGATTAACTAGCGTGGCTAGTTTTACGTTTCCTCTCGTGAAATCCCATATTCTATTTACTTGATACTTTTATTTTATTTTTGACCCTGTCGCAATGTCGGGTGTCTACCTCTAACGCGTTTGCTCAACTTCTGTTGAACTTCTTTATTCTCTAAATCGATAAAAGCACCTACGGAGAAGTTTTAATAACTTTGTTATTCTCTGTTACAAACTTTTAACAGGCTGCCTTTTTGTTTTGTATTCTTATTTTGTTTTGTCTTGGATTCGAAACTACTCCGCGGTCTGATATCTTGTGAATGATGGTGGATAGTGGCGATTTCTGCAAGCGTGTGGTGTCTAGTGGCTCCATAGGCCCAGTTTCAGGTCGTTGCTCGCTACTTACTCAAATGCTTTCTGCTTCCGAATGTGCATCTGATGCCAGTTCGGTGGCTTCGCCAATATCTCGAACCCCCTCTCCGAAACCGATACGACCGGTTGGAATCTTGCAGCCTTCGTTTTCAGGATTGCCTGATTCCCAAGCAGGAGCGCCCAGTGGAAATGACGAAAAAACTAAATCACCCGGCCCCTCCGTCCCCACAAAGTGTCTGAAGTTTGTCTGTACTGATCCTGAGAAGCGGTCGTCTGGTAAGACAGATGCTGGTAAGGTTGATTTCAAAGCACCCATTATTAAATCACCTCTCCCAAGGTCCTCTCATCAAGCTGCGGTCATGTCGCGCCATATGCGTCTTTGCAGCGGCGACAAGAAGAAGAAGGAGGAGGAGGAGGGCGAAAGCAACAGTCCCAGTTTTTTGGATGTCAATGTTGATGACGACGAAGACGACGAAGATGATGGTGACGATGAATACGATGACGATGATGATGATGACGATGAGGCCGATGATGGTGACGAGGTCGGCGGCTTCAGCGACGAAAGCGAACATGAAGCCGACATCGATGATACTTCACTCACACTACCAATTGACTTGTCGGACCGAACTCCTGGTATTTCCTATTCTATGCCTCGAGTGGTGCGCTATGGCTTTGTGCTTCCCAGACAGGAGCAGGAAACTCTAGATTCTACCCAATCTGTCATCGGAGTTTTTGATGAAGATAAACCGGTTGAACTTGCCTTCTATTCTGCGAGAAACGGTCGACAAAGCTCACTACGCTCTAGATCCCTCTCGCCCCCGCAAGAGACCAACAATAATAACAATAATAGTACCAATAATAATGAAATAGACGATGAAGCATATGATGCTGATGAAAATGACTTGGAGAATGATGCTGATGCATCGATTTCTTACGAGCCTGCCTCCATCTATGGAGACAATCGCTCGCTCGGTACGGGGAACAAGACACGTGCTCTACACCGAGCATACAATGCACACGCGGGATTAAAGTCGTTTTCATACCATACCGATCGCACCCTTCGTTTTTCCGTTGTGGACAATCGCAAGGAAGACCAAGACGAGCAACCTAAATCGCGCCGATTCCAGCTTCGAAGTAGACGCAACTCTCCCGCCCCTCCCTTGGCGCGCCGTGGTAAGCGTTTTCGCAACGCAATTGACACTGAAAGCTAGCTTTTAAATGCCGTCTTTAGCTTACATTTCACTCCAAGAGTTCTCATTTATACTTTAAGGCCTGGATGCCTTCACTGACTAATTTCCTCAGCAATGCTGGCCTTTGTTGTAAAATATTATTTTAGATTAGCTCAAAAAACGCTTTAGCATTACACTTTCTTCTCTACATGGCCATAGGGCCATAGCGTAGCCAACTTTGCAGTCTGCGGCACTCTCTCCTCTACTGATCTGATTGGCACCTTTCTCCTAACTCCTCTGTACATTTTGGCCATCGGCTGCAAGGTAGTGAGTAGTTTGTAGTTGTCGGGCATCCCGCAGAAGGCCGATTTATCGGATGCCGGTGACTGACGCAGACTCTATTCACTTGAACATATCCAAGTACTTCCCAGGCACAAGAGTTTAATACTATATACTTGTCTGTCGTAGTGAGTAATGTAAAAGTGGTGAAACGCTGTGATGTTTGCTTAACCCACGCGCGCGCTGTTGCAGCCCAGTTTTGCAGGCTGCCTTAGTTCCAAAAGATTTCAACAGCCTTTTGATTGAGCTCAGTTCAGACTTTCGTGATGTGGATTTTTAACTGGTGTAAGTTGGAATTTTTTTGATTCAGGGGAGAGATAATTGGCTTGCCTTTTGCTGTTGGTTTTTGTTTTGGTCATGTCATGAGCTAGTGGGTTTAGTAACAGGCTATGGCAAGCAGGTTTACAACCGTGTTGAATCGGCGTGTATCCTGGCTGAAATAGAAACTGAGAGAGATTTGGTGGCTTGCTGGATCGAGGTTTTGAGCTCTGTGCTAACGGTCTGATGTATATAGTCTACGACGTTCTTGCCTCGCTTGGCTTGCTCAACAAACACGCCAAACTTTTGTTCTTGGGTTTGGATAACGCCGGAAAGACTACTCTTCTTCATATGCTCAAGGTTTGATTTATTTTCTTTGCTGTATGGGCTGTACTGACTGCGCTTTAGAATGACCGATTGGCCACCTTCCTTCCCACTTTGCATCCCAGTAAGTAAACAATTATGACTACTACCGCACAGTTACAAAATACTAAATTGCAAAGCCTCGGAGGAATTGGCTATCGGAAACTGCAAGTTCACAACCTTTGATTTGGGCGGCCACGCTCAAGGTGAGATACATTCATCTTTAGGCACCAATATCCATCTAACGACCATATATAGCCCGTCGATTGTGGAAGGACTATTTCCCCGAAGTTAACGGAATTGTTTTCTTGGTTGATACTGTCGATGTCGCCCGTCTTCCCGAAGCCAAGGCCGAATTGGATAGCCTTCTTCAAATTGAGGCACTCCAGCAGGTTCCCTTTTTGATCTTGGGTAACAAGATTGATGCTGCTGGTGCTATTTCTGAGGAACAGCTCCGTGCTGCTCTTGGCATTCACCATACTATCGGAAAGGGACCTAAACCCCCCCATGCTGAAAATATTCAGCCCATGGAAATCTTCATGTGCTCGGTTGTTTTGCGACAAGGATACGGAGAAGGCTTCAGATGGCTTAGTCAATATGTTTAAATAGTCATAGACTTCTTATAATTGTGTCTATATATATATATATATCTCTTTGACTTGCTTACAAATTTTAAAAAAGAAAATATGAAGTCAATATTTTGAAGAGTCGTAAGCTTCTTAAATGGTCACAATATGATACATGTATTTACAAATTATTGGTGATCCTTGGGCTTCAAGAGAGGGATACTGGCAAGTGCCTTGTCAGGCCTGCCCTTATGAAAGACAAAGAGACCTTGAAGTTGAGCAGTGGAGACAGGGCATCCGAGGCTAGCAACCTCGTCCGCAAAAATATTGGGATCAACAACTTCGCTTTCAGGGTGCATCTGGCCGTGGGCGAGTTGGCGAGCATGCTCGCCGGCGTTGGGGTCCTGTGAGACACTGCGAGCGGAAAGTTGCTGCTCGGGAGTGCCATAGAAGCGCAAAAACATTTCACGAATCTGATCGTGAGAAGCCCAGTCGAGCAGGAATTGGACGTCAATGCGACCGGGTCTTATGAGTGCTGGATCAAGAACTTCTGGGTGATTGGTAGTCATGAAAATCAGACGCTCTTCGCTGCTTGCGACACCGTCTAATGCGTTCAAGAGCCCTGAAAATGTGACGCCAGACTGATAACCCTGCTCGTTTGATTGTTTGCGAGCATTGAAGGCAGCGTCGATATCTTCAAGTAACAATATGGAGCGATCGGGTATATGGTTCATGAGATGATTTAGCCGGTCATCGGTCAGATGAGCCTCTGATAAGTTTAAAATGCAAATATTATAGTCAAGTTCACCCGCCAAAGCCTGAATAAAACTAGATTTTCCGCTTCCCGGGGGTCCAAAGAGTAAGTATCCGCGGCGATACGGAATACCACGATCGTAGTACCACGGCCCTGATTCTAAAAAGTCGTGAACATCACCAACAATGGAGTTTTTAAGACCAGATCCCAACACCACCGATGCCAAGGTACGCTTGCGACGGGGTTGACCAAACGGACGCCATTCTGGGCCCCATGAGGTATAAATAACAGTCTTCCCCTCGCGTGACTGGACTGCAAGCTGTCTTGCTTCGTCCAACAAATCTGTAAATACAAATCGGTCGCGGTAGAGGGTGGTAAGCTTGACGGTCTCAAAGGGTGTGCCCTGGCTCAGGTCCATCAAGCGACCACTGCGCTCTCGTGTCACTTTGATAATTGATCCGCGGTAGTTTATAAAGTGAGTTCCTGGTCCAGGAATAAGACTGTAGCTAGCCGAAGCACTGCCATTGTCGTGCTGGTGGAATGTGGTCTGAACACTGAGATGGTGCGAGCGATTGAACCTCCGCGTTATAAAGTTCCACAAAGGTCCTGCGTTTTTAGCCTCAGTAGGTGTGTTGTGTGTCAGATGTTGCTGCCTCGCCATCCATTCAAGGAACCATGCGTATGACTTGTCCTTGGACGGTATTTCCAAGTCGACCAGCATCAGGCGGTAGAGTGCACCGCTGGCTCGAGTCGCTCCCTGACGAAGCATTGCAAGACCGACACCAAGACCCATCAGCCCGAATCCGGCTGCAAAGTATTCATTTCCACCAGTAAACTGCGAAATCAGACCGGTGATCCCCGAAGGCTGATTTCCAGCAGATGACGGCATAGAAGAACCAGAAGTCAAACCTCCTCCCTCTGTCAAAGCACTAACAGCTTCCGCTCGCGTGCTGGTTGTGCTGTCCGGCATTCTTATGGGACTGTCGATGTTGAAGCCAACAGCTCAAGCAAGTCTCGGTGATGGTTCACGAAAACAACCTAGTTTTCTCAAACCAGATAAATACAAACTTTGCTTAATTAATTTTATTCATGTGTTTAAGGCAATTATGATAAACTAAACCTGAAGGGTTAGCAGACTCAGGAGATAAACCCTACACTAAGCCTGTCTGTCTGGCCACCAACCAAAACAAGACTCTCTCAACTCAAATAAAACTACATATATATGTAATAACACTGAACTTCACTCTGACACTGCTTTGTGATATCTCAAAGTGCTAACTTACCTTTTCGTAACTTAAGCCGCGACACTGTCTTAATTTAAAGACGCGACGCGCTTTCAAAAGCCGATAAAAACTACTTCGAAGGGACCCAGAAAATGTTTCGGCAGCAGGCAAAGAGGAGGCTTGTTAATGAGCGAAAGAACTTCTCTGAGGTTGAGCGTTTGGACAGCGAGTATCCTTACAGGCTCAACATCTACGCAGTCCCCCCGCTTACAGAAATTACCTTGGATGAGTTTGAGAGCTGGGCCATTGATCGTTTACGCGTACTGGGTGAAATCGAATCCTGCCAATTTCGAAACAAGTCACGGAAAGAGACTGAGGCTATGGTAAAGCCACTGCTGAATGAATTACTGCCGCTTGGTTCAAACACCGTCGCTGCAAGCAAAGCGGTCGATAACGAGCGCAAAAAAGACCATTACTCTCATTTTATTCTGCGTCTTGCATTTTGTCGCTCCGAGGAACTGCGACAGAGGTTTGTGCGAGCCGAAACATTTCTCTTTCGTATGCGCTTCGAGTCGGATGATTCGCGTGAGCGACAGCAGTTTATAAACTCGCTTAATATGGACTGGATGATTGTTACAGATAGTGAACGCGACGAATTGTCTGCTCAGCTTTCAGCTGCCTGCCAGCGAACAATTACTAACGAGGCCTTTTTCAAGGTCGAGTTTGAGCGTGTTCTTGACTTGGTTGAACAGCGAAAAGTATTTCTCAAAGCTGGTATGGCATATGTTCCCGTATCACAGCAGGAATCGTTGATAGTGGCTGAGTTTGAAGCGCGACTTGCCAAAGCGCTGGACGTGACGGCGCGCGCCCTTCCCCGGTTGGACGAAGACAATCGATTGGTGCCTATTCTCAACCATCTTTCTCGTGGATTTACAGCCTCGGAATACAAGTGTGACAGTGCCTTAGTGACGGGCGAACTAACTGCCGGCCAAGTCGATACCCAGGTCGGTCATTTTCCTCTCTGCATGCGCTCGCTACAACACGAGCTTGTTACCAAACACCATCTCAAATACCGCGGTCGACTCCAATATGGTCTTTTCCTCAAAGGCATAGGACTAGGTGTGGAAGAAGCCCTAATCTACTGGCGCAAGGCCTTCTCGACCACCTCAGATGATAAGTTCGGTAAAGAATATCGATATGGTATTCGCTACAACTACGGTCTCGAAGGTGGCCGCAAAAACTGGACGCCACTCTCATGCCAACGCATTCTCACTGATAATCCTCCTGGACCCGGTGAGAGCCATGGCTGTCCGTACCGCCACTACGATGTAAACAAGTTGGTAAACACTCTTGGTAGCATTGGAATTCATGACAAGAAATTATTGTCTCAAGTTAAACAAGATGTTGCCGATAAGCACTACCACGTTGCCTGCACCCGTGTCTTTGAATACAGCCATGCCGAAGCAATTGCAAAGTCTGAAAACCCGGCCGAAATGTCTGAAGCCATCGTTCATCCGAATCAATACTATAGCCGCTCAGTCTTGCTTCAAAAAGAGTTGCAAGACAAGGGGCAGTCACATGTTGAACTTAAGTCGGAATAGACATGCAGGGGGCGTTCTTGTTTGTTATTTATTGTAATTGTACTTTTTCTGGATGAATAAATTGTTTGAATATATTTGGGAGTATACATATATATACTCTATTTTCTCTAGTTATAGCTCAAATACGCGGAAGGTTACTATTTCCGACGGCCCTCAAAGTCTGATTTCATTTCTCTACCATTCACAGCAGAAGATTGTATACTGAAAAAAGAAAAAAGATTTGCCAAATACACCTTAAAAGTTGAAGAACATCTAAGTCTTTTACAAGTAGAGTTGCTTAGAGTTCGTCGACTTGCACTACGCAATCTCTCACTCCAAACGCCATGAGCGAAAAAAGCGAGTCCGAAAAGCGTGAGTTCAACTGACAGCAGACTTTTTTTATTGACTCTGACGTTTGAATAGCGAGGAAGAGGCGAAACCGCATCCCGACAGCGTGTTTAGTTTGCCGGCAGAGAAAACTAAAGGTTGGTCATTGTGCTTAAGACGATATCGGGAAAAGCCCTAACTCGAAACCTCAGTGTGATCGGCAACAGCCATGTTCTACTTGTGTGCATAGGAATACAGCCGACTTGTGCACGTATACAGAGCGACCCTGGGGTCTGAAAGAACAGGGTGCTATTACTAATAACCCTTCCACTATAAACACTGCACTGACCGCTCTGCAAAAGGAGAACGCAGAACTGAAACAGCGTCTGAATGCTCTTTCTGAGATGTCGACAAAATCATCTCCTCTTTCCTTGTTGTCTCCAGCAGAAACCTTAGCAGCAGGCGTAGCTCCAGGTCTAATCCGGACCAAGAAGAATAACATAACATACTATGGAAGTTCTCATTTCATTTCTCTGATGAAGGATGATACTTTAATCTCTCTATTTAGTACTCTGGATTCACGAATGAAGTCCAAGGAGCGCAAACATTTGCTTTTGCACAGTGGCCATGAAGCTCTAAAACAATTCCGTCGAAGCCTCTTTACTCGGGCTCGAATATCTCCCAACAGCTTTGTCACTTCTGCTGTTGCCTATGATTTGGAATCTTTCTACTCGGATATTGTTCGCTATCTACCTAGCCGCGAAAAATGTGAAATTCTTGTCGATCACTTCTTTCTCCAAATCTATCCATGTTATCCTCTTATTGATGAGTCTCAGTTCAAAAACCGCCTTCATCATTTTTTTTCTCACACAAACCCTTCAATGGTAGGGAACCCGATAGAGTTTTTAGGTCTACTCTTTGCTATCCTACAACTGGGTGTTTTCTGCAGTGGAATAGATGCTTTTCCGTTTGATGAAGATATTGTAAAACCACATCTGAAGCTGTGGACGCACTTTATGGTTCTTTCTGAATTTTGTTTAGGACGCGTCCACACCATGAAGAATTGCAGTGTACAGAGATTAAAGCATCTGATTTATCTTCGACTCTGCTACCTGCTCTCACCTGAAGATGGTGATGGCGGTGATGGCGGTGATAAATCCATTTTCACATCGCTAATTATATACACTGGCATTTCAATGGGAGTCAACCGTGATCCTTTGAACTTTGAGCGTGTCCTGACGATGAAACAGATTAATTGGAGACGTGTTTGGTACACCTTGGTTTATTTTGATACACACAATTCGCTGAACCTTGGAAGGGCTTTTTGCATTAGTGATGCAATGTTTGATACGCTCTTACCTTCAGACGAGCGTTATTTTGAAAATGTCAAAGTGAATTTTCAAGAGTCTGAAGAGCTAATAATGAAAGGAATGGCATCTATGTGCAAAACAGTTGTTCGAGTGCGTGAAATCTTCAACTCCCTTTTTATGCCGGCCTGCAGACCGACCCATGAGATGTTTCATCGTGGACTACAAAAGTGCAACGAGATTCTTGCTCTTTATCCTTCATTGCAAGACTTTTATTCGGGCAATGTTAAGTGCTCTCAAGATGTCACAACCGGTTTCCACCTTATCAATGGAATCGTTCTTGTTTTAAAACTGCAGTTAAGCATCATCATTATCATGAACCAGATTTACAAGCCTACAGCTCGTGAAATTGAACAATGCTTCAATATGGCTTGGACTACATGTCAGTTTGGTAATTGGGTAATTGGTGTGGAATCTCTTGCCAGCTTGCGATGGTCAAGTTGTATGTCATTTAGCCGCTCCATCACCACTGCGACTGTGCTGATGGCTTGGATCATAAAAAAGCACAATTACAACGGCGTGGAGCGGTTTATTAGCTCTTTTGATCAGACATATGCTACTTTCTCGGCTCTTTCTCCAAACTACTTTGCTAATTGGAAAGCTCTAATTATGCTTGATACCGTCCGTGCAGAGTTGCTCAAGGTTCCCCTCACTGTGGAGAGCTTTCCCTTGACACCAACAAACCATCCAACTCCTACCGAATCCTCTGTTCGCGACAAAACTCCTTCAGGTCAAGAACCATCTGCTGTCCCTTCTACGCCAGTCGTATGGCCAGAGTGGGTCGCAGATGATAGTTTCTTTCTTCAAATGCTTTCAAATGAGGACAGTACCCTGCTTGAGCAACTGCCACCTATCTTCTCAGGTTCGGTTGGATGGATGGATGAGTCCCCCAACTTGACTTAGGAATGAGACTTCATTTAGTTATGTATTAATGTTTTTTTTTGATGTATTTTAGGGATGGAAGCTTGTCTGAGTTGTTTTTGTTATTCCCGACTGTGTATTTTGTCTGTCTTCTTTCCTAGCAGCTTGAAGCTAGAAAATGGTTTACCTTGAAATTTATGAAGCAAATAATATAAAATTTGATTGTTTTGAATTAATTTGACGTAGCTTCTTCTACAGTATTTCACAAGTTATATCCCAATATAATATACTCTTGTAAGCTGATTTTCGGATTGGGCTTTCTTCGAAGCGCCGCTCTGCAAAATATTTTTTTCCTCTTGGGAGAACTTTTAAACAACGATGCCAAAGGAGCGAAGAACGAGGCCAGATACTAAACGGCCCTACGACGAAGGTCGTGAGGGTAGACGTGAAAATGCTGGAGGTTCTGAGACCGTGGATGAATCCCAGGCTGCTCCAGACCGAACCTCACTCCGTGAGTTGGGACTTGTCGAGAAAGGAAATAATTACTAACATGCTAATCAGGTGCTACCCGGGCATTTGGTTCATTGACAACCGATCAGATTGAATACTTTGGCTATGCTGAAGCTCTCTTGTCCACAAAGGCTTCTTTTGAGACCGAGGAAGGTAAGCTCTCTAGGTCGAGATCCACAACGACAATACTAACCTGACTTCAGACGAATTCGCCTTCTTGCAAAGACTTTCAGAAGAGATTGAAGATCATGAACTCAAAGTTGCTGTTCACTCTGTAGGCTGTAAACTCATGGAGCGATACATCACCGTCTGCAGTGCAGTTCAACTAAACAAACTATTTCGAAAGTTTATCGGAAACTTTGAGATCCTGGCAACCGACAAATATGCTTCTCACTGCTGTGAAACTCTTTTCGTTCGCTCGGCCTCCTTTTTAGAGCTCGAAATGGACTTTTCAGAAGATGAGTTTGTTTCGTTTGAAAATTTGATTTGCTATGCTGTCAAGGTAAGTTCTCGACTTGGTTGATTTTCATGCTCTAATGTGGTGTTAGGAGTTCCAGTCCTTTGCTACTGCTCTACTTAGTGATACCTACGGCTCTCATGTCCTTCGCACACTTGTATTGCTTCTTTCTGGTCAACTTCCAAGCAATATGAAGAGTAGCACTTTACGCAGTAAAAAGAGCAAGGAGTCCCGCGCTTATACGTCTATTAATAACCTTGAACTGGAGAAATACAAGGCTCCCCCGTCTTTCAAATCCGAGCTCCACAATCTGTTGGCTGAATTTTACGAGAAATACGAAACTTCTGAACTTCGTGACAAAAGCTCGGATCCTGTTATTGCACCTACTTTAGAGGTTTTGATTGCTGCTGCTCGAAAATCTCCGGAAGTCTCTCTTTTATCTAAACTTTTTGATAGTGATGCTTCAGAAAAGGCTTACATCACCTTCCTCTTGTCTTCTTCGACCGGAATCCACTTCTTGGAAGTGTCTCTCGAAACCATGCCTTTTGTCGAATTTAAGCGGATATATCTCACCTACTTCAACGAAAAGCTTCTAGACATTGTGAAGCTTGATAATTCCGGATTTACAATCAAGGCCAGTTTAAAACGATTGGGAAAGGACGAGCTTTCAGAGGCAATTTCAGAGCTTATTGGATCGTTTGCTGAGCTTTTGGAAAAACAACCGATGGTTGCCTCACAGGTAGTGGAGCTTGCGTGGTCCAAGAATTTACAGACTGCAAAGCTCCAGGATATCATTTTACGGCATTATAGAATACGCAAGGGGCAATCAGATGAAAAACTGGTTTTGAAATTGCTTCTCGGTGAGAGCAAAAAACTAGTACAAGAAAGACGCGAGCACTCTATCTTATCCACCGATGCTCATCGAAGATATAATCTTGCATTGGCATTACTTGATATAACACCCCTTATTTCTGATTGTACTCTTGAAAGCTTGGCTCTACAGCCAGAAAAAGACATTCTTTGGATGGCCGAGCACAACTATTACTCCAGATTTATTGAAGCACTCTTACAGCATAATAAGAACGCCATTACTCTACGAAAATTTCTTAACGTCATCATGGCCAAAGTTCCTGAGCTTGCTCTTACTCCCTGTGGCTCGCGTGTGGCTGATGCAATCTGGAAGGCTACCATCATTCAGCTCAACTATCGTGAGAAACTCGCTGATTCATTGATTTCTACAGAAGATGATCTTAGAGCTTCAAAGTTTGGCAGTATTGTTTGGAAGAACTGCAAGCTTGACTTGTTTAAGCGCAGCCCTTCAGAATGGAGACACTTGAACAAAGAAGAGCAGAAAGAGTTCCAATCACTTAAAAAATGATGTAATTTATTTCATTGAACTGTGTAACTATAATAAAAAGCTTTGATATTCCTAAAATCGCGGCCAATGGTAGCTCCACGAGTATCTTATCACCATGCACCCTCAGTACGTCGAAGATCGAGCCCTGTAAACCTTGAGATAGTATCAAAGGCCTTTTTAGGATCGGGCGATTCTTCATTGGCGCCTTCAAGATCGTAAAATAACAGTATTTTGATAGCGGTCTCATCAGAGAGGCTTGCAAATTCCTTGTAAGTTTTAGGAAATTCAATTTCTGAAGGAGGATAGATGCCATCAAATGAAGGCAATGGTGCAACCGGATCTTCGTCTTTGGTTACTCGTGCGTTTGCAATCCTGCGAACAGATCGATCATCGCTGATGTCAGTTAGTACACTAGCCACAACCCACTCAAAACGGACACACAGAATATTCAACTGGCCTTGAAGTTCCATAACGAGTTCCTCTATATCGTTTGTTTTAATCACATCACTGCTTGGAGCGGAGTTTGTCAGTCCATCGGCGGCGGCGCTCTTCTTCACCAGGTCCACTTGCAAGGCGAGAAGATTCTTCCCTACTTGAGCGATAGCAGCCGTGTTTTTCTTTGAAACTTGGGCAAGTAAATCAACTTTTTCTTCAAGTGTGGGAGCTTTCTGCGCGGTGTGATCTCCGGAGGTCGACATGTCGGGAGTGTACCTTTTGAAAAGTGAAATCAAGCTAGTTCTAGGGTAACCTATAAATTGTCAAACTTGGTGTGATTGTTCACAGGGATCTACGCATAGTTTATAATTAGAATGAAAGATAATGAGTTAGTGGAGTCAGAGCTGAGATACAAGTCCTGTCGTTAAGGGATTAATACACTACAGGCCGTTTTGAATCTGATTAGTACAATAAAATCACCTTCTTTATAGTTGTCTCAGTATTAAAAAGTGGTGTTGGACGCGCTTTAAATTAAGACGCGTCGTGGTGAAAATCAATTTAACCAATCTGACGCGAACGATGTCCAAGGTCACTATCGACGATATCAATATATTAAACAACCCTGCACCGTTTAATTCACCTTATGAGCTTGAGATCACCTTCAAGTGTCATGAACCGTTAAAAGAAGGTGCGTTCCATTGTAACTTTTCGATTCAAAGCTAACTGACATGATTAAGATTTAGAATGGAAATTGATCTATGTTGGCTCATCTTCATCGTGAGTGCGAAATTTCTTATTATTGTTTATACCAGTCTGCTAATGTGCTATTTGCAGTAATAAACACGACCAAGTCCTTGACTCCATTCTAGTTGGACCAATTCCAGTTGGAGTTAACAAGTTTCTCTTCTCGACTGAACCACCCTCGGCCGATCTGATTCCAGATTCAGAGCTAGTCAGTGTTACTGTCATGTTGCTCACATGCTCGTATGAGGATCGAGAGTTTGTGCGCGTCGGATACTATGTCAATAATGAATATGACTCGGAAAATCTACGTGAAAATCCACCTAGCAAAGTCCAAGTAGATCATGTTGTTCGGAGTATTTTGGCTGAAAAGCCCCGAGTAACTTACTTTAATATCAAATGGTTTGTCTCCACTGTACCCGAAGTGTGCACACAGCTGACAGTTTCAGGGACAATGATGACGATGCGAATGAATATCCTCCCGATCAATTAGATATTGATGATGGTACGTTTCTCGAGTGCGAATAGATCTATATGAAAACTAATAGATAAACAGATGATGACGAAGACGAAGAGATTGAAGAGGACGAGGGTGAAATTGAAGGCGAAGGAGAGGAGGAATATGCTGAAGCCGGCGCTGAAGGAGAACAAGAATTGGCTCAGGATGCTGAAGGTGAGGAAGAGGAGGTCGAAGAAGAAGGCGAGCCTGATGAGGAAGCCGACAAAGAAGAAGGCGAAGGAGAGGACGACGAAGAGGACGACGAAGAAGATGATGAAGAAGATGAAGAGGATGACGAAGAAGGCGAGGTTGACTTGGATGAGGATCAAAAGAACAATCAGGCTCCTGATACCGATGCAGGTGCCGATGCAGATGCCGAAACCAAACTCGAGTCAGCAGAAGTTTCTATGAATCAAGAAGATCCGGAGAAACTTACGAAAAAGCGAAAGTTGAATTAGAGGAAGGAGGAAGAGAAGTGTACGAGTAATTTTAATGACATTTAATAAACATTGAACCAAATGAATAACAGGCTAGACTCTCAACTAGAACACATTTGCCCATAATCTCTAAAATACTTCAATTTTTGCTTGCTTCGTTTAAAATCGCTTCTACGCTTTGTTTTCAGAGTGTCCATACCAAACATCTGACGAGCCGCATCGCGACAACCAATTCGACTTTGTCACTCGCCGATGCTGTCAAAGTTCAAGGCTTTAGGTGCTGCGGATCTGTCCGCATCTCTGTGTTCTGATGTTTTTATGCTTTCAGAGGTTTGTCTTTAGTGGGACTGTGGATGAATACTGACAAACGTGTGAAGATTGCGCGTTATGGAATACAGGGTCGAGCCACCGCAATGGCCTTCGATCCGGTGCAAAGTTTGTTTGCACTTGCTACAGACATTGGAATGCTTTATATATTTGGCCAGCACTCTGTCGAATTTACCCAGAGACTGCCGGTTACTACTTGTGTAAAGAATCTCTATTTCGTCAAGGGTATTTACCTTGTTATTGCGACAGTAGATGGTCTACTGTATATTTTTTCGCTTGATACCCGTCAAATTATATTTGAATACTCTTGTCCGGGAGATGTTTCATGTACAGGATCTGACCCGGCACTCGACTGGCTTATGATTGGCCTTCAAAGTGGAAACATTCTCATTTATGATATTGACAGAGGCACACTATCAATGACTAAAATTCCCAATTTAGCTCATGCTGTCAAAAATTCAATCTCGTTTTCTCCCGTCTTATCAATCAAGTATCATCCCCGGGAGGTTTCGATTATTCTGGTGACGTATCGCGAAGCCGTGTTCATCTACTCATTTTCTCAGAATGGAGTAATTGGTGATCCTATTATGCATCCGGCTCAAAGTTCTGGGTCGTTTGTGATCTATGATGCAACCTGGCACCCAAGTGGCTCTCATGTTGTGGTAGCGTTCAATGACGGTACTTTGGGCTACTGGGATGCAAAGACTGCTACATACCTTGGTTGTGCAAAATATGGCGATGATAAGCGGCTTGGCAGTTATTCCAAGTCTAATCCAGTTCATTTGTGCTGGTTTGGAAAAGCTACACCAGAGGATACGGGACTGTTGGTAGTTGAGAGTTTCCAAAATAGTCCATTTGCGGGTAAGTAATTTTTTTTAGTTAGGTTACACTTTCTGACCTTTCTTTAGATGCCATCTATATTGATTATGGGAATACACCGTCTGTCAGTATAACCTCTTATCAGGCCATGGGTGACTTTTTCTCTTCGCGGCGTATTTCCAACTGTCAATATTTTGACCGACAATCCGATGTTGTTCAAGTTCTCCCTATTCCTTTTAAGAGCCCTTATTTCAGTGGCGCACTAAGCCCGGTCGGTTTTTGCATTCTGTTTGCCGATGGTTCATTTGATACCGTCTCCAGTCCGCCCGGCCAGGACTTCTTCTCTCCCCAGAGATTTCCTCCTGCTCTCTCATGGATTAAGTATACTCCTCTCTACTTTGATTTAGTTGCTGCTCCTCGTGATATTTGGCTCAATATGTCAGCTTACAAAAAGAAGGCACCGCCTATTTTCAAAGGCGGTATCGCAAAGATCAAACCACTTCGAAATTTCCACACGAGAAATTTGATGTGCCAAGGTAATTTAGATGGATCTGTTCAGTTTTGGGATATATCTCATGGCGATGTTTCAGAGGATTCTGGGGTGATAAGCTTGAGCGTTGATGCGGCTCTCAAGCGTAGCCAAGATGTCGGAGTCAATCGGCTCTCTCTGTCCTGTATTGGCGGTGGTCTTGTTCTATCAACTATCAAGGACGAAGTAATCATCTTTGGCTTGGGGCTCCCGGTACCTCCGCGGTGTGAATATTTGATTGAAGCACCATTCCCAGTTCAAAACATTAGCAATCGCAACTCAAACCCCTCTAAACCTTTCACTCCTCTTGCGCTGATCGATTCACCTGGTGGGAAGGTTTCTCAGGTTCACTTCAGTAACATTGGATTTGTCGCGGTTGGTTATACTACCGGTCAAGTTGCGGTTTTGAATGTAAAGGCGCCGCGAGAACTTGTATGTCTCACAAATATCAATGAAGGCGATGGATCCAAGGGTGGTCTTTTTAAGAGAGGCTCTAAATCAAGTGGAGATTATGCTACAACTTTTGAATTCTCAATAATGGCCTTAGAAGAAGATACATATTCGAGTATTTTTTTCCATGTCGGAACTGCATCTGGAAGGCTTTTGACATTCAGGCTCCTTCCTACAAAGACGTCGTTCATGTCGCGTTTCGTGAGTGATATTTCAGTATCTTCGAATAGCATTGTTTCTATTATGCCTATCAACGTCGAAAAAGCTATATCTGCTATCGCCTATCCCGACACATTTTCAAAACTTGGCAGCGGTCTGATAATCCCAGGTGCAGTGATTTGTGTCACCATGAGCTCCATCAAAATCATCAAGCTCCCCAAGACGAGATATTCCCAAACATCAGCAAGTGACAACTTCTTAGTTTCCGGGCTGTGCTACCTACACGAAAACGATGCAATGGCTCTAGTTACAATTACCGAGTCGAAGAACATTGTAGTCTACAGTATACCAAAACTCAAGGTGTTGAGCACAATCCCCATAAAAGCAGCTAATGTTGATACCACGAGCTTACTTCAAAGTGTTATCATGCGGACTGGAGATGTCTTCCTCCGCTACGGCCCACATGACGCTGCTCTTGTTAACATATTTGGCAAAGGAGGTTACCGAGCAGACACGCAAGTTTCCACCGTGGAGAAGCTCTACGATCCAATGAATCAATATCCTTCAAGGCCGACAATTGGTACTGTTCAGTGGATCATTGGCCAGCAATACACTAGTATAGCAGACTTGGACTTGCTTCTCGGAGGGTCAACGCGACCGAAAAGCAGAGTCAAGATCCAGCAAGAGCAGTCCCAGCGTGCTTCTCAAGTGCAGCAGAACTATGGTGGGAATTCATCCGGTCAAGGCTGGTTTGGCCGATCGGCCCCAAGAAATGCCAACCCTTACGAAACGAGAACCTCGACGCTGCCCTCATCCTACCGCAGCAGTGCAGTTGGTGCTCCACAAAGGGAACGTAGTTCTGAGGGTATGATGGATAGCTGGAATCAAAGCTGGACCGAGATGAACCAGACTGCGAACGACTACATGAAGAGTGTAAACGATATCATTGACGACCCCAAAGGATCAATCTTGAAGTCCGCATTCAAGAGCAAATTTCTTTAAATCAAATTTTATAATACAGCATGCGGTTAGGAGGTTAATATACAGAGTTCATAACAGACGGTGTCTACATCTAGCAGTCATCAAATGGTGTTTCCGAGATTGTCGTACTTGACGTCTTTCTTGAATCCTTCGTCACTTTCTTCGGGACTGATTTCATTTCCAAGACTGTCGTAGACCGGCTCCCGAGGCTGGTCCTCGCTTTCGGACTCTGACTCTGACTCGGAGATCTCGTTTCCGAAGTGATCCAACTTCCGCTTAAGAGGTGAATGCTCATCTTCTGAGTCTAACAGCTCGTTACCTAGACTATCGTAGCGCGGTTGGCGAGAGGGCCCATCATCGCTGCCGGATTCGTCGACGTCGCCGAGGTCATCGAGAGCGCGGTTTAGGTTTCCCATCTCCCAAATATCTGTTTTAGAAGACGCTTTTTTGTCCTGATACTCTTGTTCAATCTGCTGCATGTAATCGTCTTGAAGTTGTTTTATCTCGTCCGAATTGGTGGCCTGCGAATAGAGCTCAAAGAGACTCTGGTTGAGTTCGAGAAAAGCCGGTCCGTAGGAGAAGTGTGACATTACTTCCTCAGCCCATTCCATGTGTCCACCAATCGCAAAAGTGGCTGCGAGAGCCTCTGCGCAGTTGAGCCGCCACGGACGACCGTAGTTCACTGTATTTCCCGCAACTAGGTACGGCAGCAGACGCTCGTGCTTGCCTCCGATTTTAGAAAAGGGAATTTCATCCAGTCGGGCCCATGAGCACTCTACGACAGCCGCTCCATGAGCTTCGAGAATGTCGCGGTCGCCAGGCGAGACGATCTGCTTGCCGTTCGACGAAATGACGAGTCCAGGAAACTTCTGACCGATCTTGAGAGCACGAATAAGACCTGCTCGCTCGAGTTTCTTGCCGCTGCAGCGCTTTGGGTCGCAGTGACCAAAATCCTATATGTTCCTGTTAGTCAACACCATCACCTGACGGCTAGTAGAAAACACATACCCACATGCCCATCGTCACACCGAGTGCATTTTTTGAAGCATTTGTGTGTCGAGCTTCTCGTCTTCCGCTGTGCTTTGGCTGTCTCGTTTTGCCCATTTGTCGGTGCTTCACAGTAGAAAATTGCTACGAACTACTCCCAAGACTACTACAAAAAATTTGCACTAAACCAAACTCTTAAACTAACAACAATACATTTATTTATCTAAGTCTCAAGACGAACCTGAAACGGACAACTTTTGTAGGTGGCCCATAAAGGTCTGCAAGCTGACATCGTCGGTGAACACAACTGCCGAGCTGGGAGCAGCACCGTAAGCACTGCTCTGATGAGAGGTAGAAGGATTAAGCTTGGAAAGAAGGAATCGAGCCTGCGATCCACCAGCCTCGGTATCAATAAATCGCGGCAAGGGGAATCGATCAACCAACAGCTCAGCTGCTTCGGCACGGGGAGCGGCAAGAAGTTCCTTGAAGGAAGTGTACTCGTCCTGGTCCTGGTAGCCAGCCTTTCGCCATGCTGCAATAGTCTCGCCATGGAAAATCAATACGTGGAAAAAGGTGTCAAGCAAAAGGATATGGTCGTTCTGAATCGACACCGAATCCAACAAGACGGGGGTGCCGGGTTGATCAAACGTGTATGAAAGCAAAGTAGGCTGAATCATGATCAGCGAGTTGGTGACATCTTCACGGTTCAATGTGTGACGGTAGAATGCAGTCTCATCAGGAGAATTATTAAAGACCTGCAAAAACTGACTTCGTCGCAAGTGAAACATAAACTGAGGATAAAGAGTAAAATTCTGAGCCAATCGGAAGGACTTGGGGTCATCTTTTCGGTAATCAGCAAACTTTTGACACAATCTAATCAACATGCGGTCGGTCCACCTCAATACATCGGGGCCATCATCAACTTCAGCCTTGAAGACAGCAATGCGGGCCATTAGAACAGCAGCGGCTTCTTGATCAAATGACTTGGCGATAGCAGGATCTCCACCGCCTACCATACGTCGTGCCACAGTAGTAACACGCAGGCGGATAGTTCCGGAAGAGTGTTGGTAATAAGTCAAGTACTGGATGATAGCGTTGGTGTTGGCAGCAACAGCATTCTGTGAAACAACATCAAAGTATATACCATATGAGTGATGAGGTGAAATTCCACACATTCTCCATCCACAAGTGTTACCAATGCCGACTTCAGTATCACTGATACTAGAAGATTTTTTGTTCATCGAAACCGCGTGTCCAATGAGACCAGAAATCTTGAGCTCTCGCGAAGTCAAAACCTCCATCGAGGCATTGAAACCAAGCTGCAGGTTGTCATCAGCATCCTTCGAAAAGATACGCTGGAATGACTGCTTGAAAATGGAAGTTGTAAAGGCATCAGTCAAAATCATGTAGCCGCCGGTGGAATTGGCAAGAGACTTCATCTCCAGCATACCAATCTGATCGTAGCAACCGGCAAAAATATCGACAGCATGGCCATTGTTAGAGGCATGCTTAGTTAAACCTTCGTAGAACTTGACGGCCTTCTTGTAGTACTTGGCAGTCTCCTTTTCAATGTCGTGGTGCGATCGAATGGCATCTTTGAGCTCAGGTCCGACAACAATACCAGGCCCCTCTGTACAGGCACCACCAGCAAAAAGCATAACACGAGCACCAGTGTTGGGGAATGAGGTCTCCAATATTCCAAGAGCAACGCTCAAGGCAACACCGGTGCATCGAAGGGGTCGCTTATCGCTCGCAACAGGCCAAGAGTCTGTCTGAAGCTGTTCCAAAATGTTTACAAGCTGAAATTCGCAAGCCTGAACAGGCATCAAGAATCGTGAGGCAGCGTTGACAGGAGAGCCCTGGTGATTGGCACGTAGAGAGGGAGTTAAGATTCCAAGCATGTCCTGAATCTGTTTCGGGGTGTACTCACGACTTCCTCGGAAGACATAGGACTTGGAGCATCCGGTGTAAGCAAGCTCATGAACGTATGCCATGGTACCAAAGGTGATGAGACCGACCAATGCATTCGGAGGCAACAAGTTCAAGCTGATGATTATGGAGTCCTTCAATGCTTGCAAATTCTCTTCATCTTGACATGTGTCGACAACAAAGAAGAAGATAGGAGGGAACTGAGGGCGGCGAGCGAGAACGTACTCGATCGTGGTGCTCTTGGGCAACAGCTCGTGGGGGAGCTGCTGAGGGCCAATCTCCTGATACTGTGGGGGCAAGCTATTTCGCTGCAAGCAGATAGGACCTTTAAGATCTGGTTAGCACACTAATTAAACCCTTCTTCTCAAACGAATAAACATACATCCCCAAATTCGTGCCCGGAAATCAAGCTGGCTGGACATGAGTTAGCAACAGACGAATCCATCCAAAAGAGATACAACATACACATAAGGATTGAGAATCGCATGACACGATTTACAGGCCACAGGTTCATACTGCAATAGCGGCAGATCGGGACGCTCCTTGAGCGGAGTGTAGAGTGAGGCAATGGGCACGACTGTGCGCGAGGCTTCGAGCCGAGTGCCTGGAAGGACGTTCCAGCTGAAGCGAACTCCGTCAATTTCCTCAATCTCTTCGAAATCCTATCCGAGTCAGCACAATTCCTTGCCCATCCAGATGGTTTGGCAGCCCCTTTCTCCTCCAAGCCACAGCTCCCTGCTCCACCATCACCACCGCCTTCTATCAGCGAAACAAAATCCAGCGAAGCGACTCAGAAGAATCCAAAACCATCAAAGCTAAAAATTAAACTCACCATCGCAAAAATCACAGAAAAACCGCGTCTGAAGGCAAAAAAAAGTGGAAGTTGCGGCCACGACGAAGAAACGCTGGCCTGGCAACGCAGCCAAAACAACAGCAACACCTTGTCTTCTACCTTACATCTTTTTAATATATACAGTTACGTTTCAATATCAGTTTTAATAGCGATGGTTCTTCTAGCAAATTTATTTTACAGACTCTTCCTCAGTGCTATGTCGCTTCCTCCGCCCTAGGCTTTGGCATACTCCCGTAACTATTCAAAAAGGTTAGACAACAATCTAAAGAAAAAGAAACAAACAAAAACTCACATCTATCGTCAGTACCCTCGAGCTGTTTTCTTCCTGGGCGCGGTAGACGCCAATCAATGCATCCGAGTTTTGGAACAAGTTATTCTTCAAGCTGATTACAATAAACTGGAATCCCGGTCCAGAATGTTTTTGAATATATCGTGCAACACGAGCAACATTGGCATTATCCAGGGCAGCATCAACTTCGTCCAACACAAAGAAGGGTGAAGGATGGAAGGTGTGGATTGTGAAGAGCAACGATAGCGCGGCAATTGTTCGCTCTCCACCACTCAATTGGTCCATATCTCGAAAATGTTTCATGGGAGGGAGAGCATGGTATTTGATTCCAGCCAGGTAGGGCTCATCCGAATCCTCAATACTCAAATAGGCACTTCCGCCTAGAGGAAAGGACGAGCTTTTTGTCATTTCCTTGTAGACAGAATCAATTTTTTCTGAAATGTGCGTAAATGCCTTATTGAATAGTTTAAACCTGTGTGTGTTAGTTTTTGTGCTCCTCTAAGGACAGTGTACATACCGTTGTGTTTGAACGGCCTGAAACTCTTTCCTTGTGCGTCTCGCATGCTCACGGAGTTGAGAGAGCTCCTTTTCTGCTTCTTTGAGTCGCTTTTGGGCGTCGACGACCTTTTCGTGCGCTTTCATATTGGGTGTCATGATCTGAATTCGCTCGTTCAAACTGGACGAAAACTCAATTTCTTTCTCCAACTGTTTCAGCACCACAACCTCTCTTCCATTTGCGGCCTCTTTCTCGGCTTGTACTAAGCTGTAATCTGGAACAACACCAAAGAATTCAAGAATCTCTGCGCTGAGGTCGCCGTCACTTAAAGAAAGAGGATCAATTGTATCTGCAGAAGGTATATCATCTAACGTACCCTCTAACAAGGGAATATCAACATTATCAAGCTTGATCTGGCGTAGACTGCTCAACTTCTTAACGATATTCTGGGTATAGTTAGTTCGGGCTTCCATTTGATCTTGCTCCATCTTTGCGGCTTTTTCTTTGGCAGTCTTGTACTTTTCTTGAAGCATATTCGAATGTGCATTAATGTCTTTGCCCTCGCCTTGAATTGCTTCAAGTTCGGAAAGAATTTGAGCGCGGTTGTTCTCAAGCTCCTTGATATCATTCAAAACTGAGCTCTGCTCTTTACGCAGCTCTTCAACATGGGATTGCTCCTCGTCAATAATCTCATCAAGCTTTCTCAATCGCTGAAGAGTCTCCTTCAACCGATTCTGCTCAAATTGGAGTCTGAGCTCAAGTTTCTTTTGACTCGTAGTATACTCGAGCTTCTTTTGAGAAATTTCCGACAGCAGAGATGTCTGACGAGACTCGTAAACTTCGATGCTGGGTAGTCCAAGACGGTTGCAAAAGTCATTGAATATCCTATTTTTAATGGTGGTGACGCCGGAGCCGTGATCCTCATACTGCCTCTTCACTGATTGGTATGCCTCTTCACGACGAGCTAGCTCGCGTTCAAATTCCCCCATTCGGACCACCTCGTACTGTGCATCCTTTTCACGATCAGCAACGGTCCTCTCAAGAGTTTCAATCTCATCGCGAGCGAAATTGATAGCTTCTTCAAGTTGCCGTAGTTCATATCCTAGATTTTCTTCATCGTCGACATTATTCTTACTTTGAGCCAACTTTCCAAGCTCAGACAACAAATGCTCTTTGAATTCTGAAAGCTTCGTCCTGTTTTGCTGATTGAACCGGTCGGTTCCTCCGCTTTGAACTTGACCACCAGTCATCAAGCCAGCTTTGGAAATAACGGCACCAGAAATAGTAACAGCCTTAACGTTGATCTTTTTACCCCATTTGATGGACCGAGCTACTTCAAGAGACTCGCAGACTATAGCATTCCCGCATGCGTATTGCATTGCCCGTTCGTAGGTAGGGTCGAATTCAATAACATCAATCACCAGTCGGGCATCTGAATGAATATTTCGCAAGTTTTGCTGAATAGGTTCAACCGAAATAGACTCTAACGGAATAAACGAGGCTGTACCAATTCGTTGATCTCTCATATATCGAATGCACTCCTGTGCTGTTCTCTGTGTATCGACAACAACTGCGTCAACATTACGTCCCAGTGCTGTGGTCACAGCAACTCCATCCCGTTTTTCTTTGGGTTTACAGAGATCAATGACTCGGCCTTTCACACCAGGGTATACCTTTTTCAAAACTTGTATGGACTCGATAAATTTCGTCTCCCTTTTACTTGCTTGGTGTCCTGCATCCAAGTCCAGTAACTCAGAAACACATATCTGGAGCTTTTCCTGTAGTTCAGCCTCTTTTCGTTGAATCCGCTCTCTCTGGTTTGAGATTTCAAGAAGAGCGTTTTTCTTTTCAAGATGTTCAGAGAGAGCATCGGTATATCGTCGCTTCACTTGATTTAAGCGTGACTTTAGAGTATCAAGATCGTCCTTAACACGCTGGTGACTGTCTTGGCTAGTTGTGACTTTAATCCGGGCATTCGAAACCTGCTCTTCAGCAAGTTTTAACTGACGAGAGATGTTATTGAGAGTCATGCTCTGAGAAGCAGTCTCCTTACTAAACACATCCTGGAGATGATTATACTCATCGAGATCAGGTTTAGAGAGGTCTGACTCGGCCAAAGACGCGTCTTGAAAGTCGAGCAAAATCTTTCCAGATTCTTTGCGTATAACGTTTAGTTCACTTTCAATCTTGTTGACGTTTTGACTGTATTTTGACTCGATTTCTTGAATCTCGGACTGCTTGGACTGATTCTTCTTAATATTGGCTAGAATTACTTCAATCTTTTTCTCAATGGGAACCAAACTGGTTTTCCGATCCTCAATATTCCTCTTCAATTTGCTAGATTTCGACTTCAGAGCGATGCCTCGTGACTTTGAAGCTGCGGAATTCCGTTTGTAGTCTTCATAAGACTCCTGAGCTTCGTAGACTTCGGTACGTATTTCGTCCATATCTGTCGAAAGGTCCTTCATTGCCTTTTCATTGCGGTCAATCACGATATCGCATGCCAGTAATTCCAGCAGAGCTTTCTTTTTTATCGAAATGTCCTGACTTGTTAGTCTTGTTACACCACTGAGAAGCAAACGTACCTTCTGTTTAAGATACTTTTTGTATTTGAGCGCTTCGGCCTCTTCCTTTTGATATTGCTTAAGCTCGGTTACATATGTTCGCTTTCTGTTGAAGGAAGCAGAAACAGATTCGTCGGCTTTCTCATCCTCATCTTTGAGTCTATCATATTCACTTTTGAATTCCAGCGATCCAGATATTCTTTCGACCATTTTGGTCAAATCCGTAGGCGATTGACATGCTACAGCCTCCACATCGCCTTGGAATACCAAGAAATTCTTTGCTTTAATGACAATATTTTCCTGTTCCAAAAGTTTTGCATAGTCGGTTGCAGTGGTTCGCTCGCCATCTATATAATATTCAGAGTGTCCATCATTCTGAACGGTGCGTTTGAGGCGCGTCGTAGAGCCATCTTCGAACTCGTAGACGGCCGTCACCGACGCTGATTTCGCGTCTGAGCTACTGTCGAGAATATCGATATTTCCTTCGGCCAGTCTGCCACGATATACGAGATCTTTGAGGTTCTGGGATCGCAGTTGGGCTGATTTAACTCCGAGAACGAAGGAGATGGCGTCCATCACATTCGACTTTCCACAGCCATTTGGACCAATGATACTCGTGAAATTTGCATCTCCAAAGTCGATGATCTGATTTGAGCGATAAGATTTGAAATTATCGACTTCGAGTTGGCGAAGTCGGCCCATCGCGTCGCGTTGAGAAGCGTCGGTTGGGAGTTCAACATCGACTTTAGCAAAGAAGCAAAAGCGGAAAGCGATGGAAAGAAGTTTTAACGGTTGATACTACGCATATTTATCGGTACTATCAATCGAATGTCAAACTAATTAGGAGTGTTTGTTCTTTGAAAGATGAATATTAACAAAACTATTATACAGAAAGTACAACGTGCGTGAAAGATATACTTTCAAGATGCTGTTGGTATTTTTTAAGACTTTTCCTTCTTTGCCTTTTTCTTTTTCTTTGGCTTTTCTATTCGCTGTTAACAGTCTGATTCTCGTATACGTATCTGATTCTCGTATAAGTACAAGCCGGCTTATAAAATTTAGCCGAATAATCTTACCTGAATTATTCTCTTTGGAATCGCTCTTTTTCCGCTTGGCAGAGTCTGAAGAGCGTTCGCTGCTTTCAGCGTCAAAGCGAATGTGCTTGGGCTTTGAAGCTTCCGAGCTAGAACGGGGAAGACCATATGCTGAAATAGAAGGTACACTTCCCAAAGCATGAGAAATTAACCTTCCTGCCGCATCTCGGTCGAGACTGAGTTTGGGTTTCTCGGCTGACAATGAGTATTAGTACTATGAAAACAATAAAGCACAATAAATAATAAAACAATACATACCCTGTTCGGTGTTTGTTCCAGTTTGGGCTTTTTTGACTTTTTCCATGGCTTCTCTGACTCTCAAGAGGTCGTCTTGGATGGGATGTTCCCCGATATTCTCACCGCCAAGATTAAGATATGCTTAGATGATTAATAGGTATTAAAATTATCAGACAGAGTGCCTACCAAATATAAAGCACTCGAATGTGTAGGCTAGAGTAGCAAACGTTTCAGCGCGCTCGAGAGCGTCGACGTCGGTCTCTTCAAGCGAACTCAACACCGGCTTCAAAGCTGAGACGACGGCTGAAATCTGACCAGCGAGAGCTTCAGCGGCCGGCCGATCCTCGCAGACTTTATCCTTTGCCATCTTTTCTTCTGTGACCTTGGTCTTTCAAGGTTTTTTTACTCCGTGTGCAACGAAGCATCTGCTTTCTCAAACAAAAACAATGGAAGACGTCACCATCGACATTCCTGAATACGACTTGGATCTCGACTTGGATGTCGATGTCGAGGACTACACAGAGAATACCAATGCTGTCGGTACGGGCGAGACCGTCGGTGATGCAGACGACATACCTCTGCCTCGTCCCGAAGCCCTCAACCTTCGTGGCGTAAACGATATGTCAACATCACAAGTTGCGGAGTATGTCGCTGTCTATTACAAATTGCACAAGCCAAAGCTAGAGTGGGTCGACGATGAAGCCAGTAAGTCTTTGGTATGCTGCGGTGTTGGTTTAACTTTGAAACAGTAAACCTCGTCTTCGAATCAGCAGAGATTGCACATGAAGCTTTAAGCAGTCTAGCAGTTGCGGGTGCACTTGTTGAAATTGAGCTCAATACATCTACTCTTGTCAAGGCCCGTCCGTTTGAATCCAAGCCTGACATTCTACTGTCTATCAGACAGGCAAACACGTTCGACCGCAAAGTCTCTAATGCACGCGAATACAGTCGATATTATCTGATGAATGGTGATCCTCGGGAAGAGGAACGACTCAAACGACAGCGAGGACGGGAACTGTCCCGCTTTGCTCCAAATCGAACTAAATCGAAATCCGGAGACCTCTTTCCTGAACACTCAGTCAAGAAAGTCACAAGCCTTAGCTCGGCAGACTTTAGGGCGCACAGTCGTCCAGTGGAACCCAAGGTCAAGCATGGGCTGGACCTATTTCCTGAAAAACTCGCGTCAGGACGTGAGCAGCTTCACGGAAGAGACGATTCTGATGTCAAGATGGATGATGGACTCACTCGACCACCTCCTGAGAAGAACTCACGTGGTCGACGAAGGTCGGCTTCTCCTTCTGCCCGCCCTCGTATAGCTAAGTCAGGGTTATACGCCGCTGCGAAAGCCACTGCCACAGCCAATTCGTCTGGACCTTCAACTGGAAAGGACCTTCGTAGTCGTCTTGGAATCAACTCGGGTCCGGAGCAGAAAGCTAACCCGCTCGATAAGCTTAATGCTATCTTTGGCTCATCGAGTGAGAATAAAAACAAGTCGAAAAAGAAGGCGAAAGAAATGTTTTAACAGTTAACCATGACTTCTGCGTGACGGTATTGTTCTTGTACATTAGAGTTTATTTAAATTGGAGAATATAAGAGTCTATTTCCTTCCAGAGCAACATGATAGTCACGAGAGCTTTAATCGGCTGGAGCCTTTATACGCGCCAGTATTAGATTATTTACAAAGGTGTTTATGTTTGGTCTATATTTAACATTTAATAGTTGCAGTCCTTCATGGCCGCGTCTTCCTCGGTGTCAGAAAACTCTTCTCTGGGAGGCCATTTGCAGGAATGTCCTCGGGAATCGGAAATGATGATCGGTTCATGTGTTGCGGGGAAAAAAGGCCAGAGGAAAGAAGCAGTGCCAACGTGGTGGTATCCTTCGTGTATATTTCGGGTTTGATTCAACAACTCTTCCATAAGTGTGAGTGAGTGTGTTTCTGAAATTCCATTCAGGAAAAAAATATTTCTGACTTTTAGAGCAGAAAAACTAAAGAGTTCTTTTTTTCTTCCTCGAGTGTTTCTTGTAACGCAGCAGCTCGGCTGTTTGTAAGCTAATACCAACAAGAAACTTGATACCCAACTATGATAGCATGTCAAGCATATCAAGCTTGTTAACTCTCTTTTATTACTTTCAAAGTCTAAGAAAGTAAGCCATCAAGATGCTTTATGAAGATCTAGGCGTGTTTACAGTAACCTTCCATGGAATGTGTTGAAGAGAGAGATAAGAGACGAGTTCCTGGGGGTAGTACTGTCAACGGAAGATTTCATTGATTTGAGAAAAAGTATTTTATGCCCCCAGGTGAGCTGACTTTCCTGTTTTGTTCCTGTCTATTCTACGCGGATGTAGATTAATGTTTTCTGTCTAAATCCCTCAAAATACCCAGACATCTGCATTCTTCCTTATTTATTCACTTTCCAATTTTCCATCTCTGGTGTTGTCTGTTCAGAGAAAAGAATCTGCGAAGTCTATTTGGAGTCAATGCACTCGTTATACAATACACTCATACAAGTGGAATTTGCCAGCTCTCCGAATGAATCTAAGCGACAAGTATTTTTTTAAAAAAATACTATGTAAGCTGTACAAAAGGAAACAATGGTATGTGTGGTGATGTGCTCTTACACGCAATACCGAGTTATAAATGTGATCGTTTAGATTTGCCGAGACCATTTGCAAGACTGAGCTTCGAGTTCAGCAATTAACTGTGACTATGAGGTATAATTGAATTTATTGGGATTCAATTTGCTGTGCGGTTTTCGTTTCGTCAGTGCGAGAGGTCAAGAGTGGTCAGTGACTTTCTCCCAGTATGCTATCCCCTGCAATATTTTTTTCAGTCTCCAAAGTTAAAAGAGGGTTGCAAATTGGTTTTTAATTGCAGTAATGCGGGGAAAGGTGGACGTGGTAGGTAGTTGAAAGTGTAGCCTAGACCTGGCCCTACTCCAGGAAAATTGTATTACTGATTATACGTATCGACCCTTTTCAATTCAGCGCAAAAAGTTGCCTTCCGGATGCCTATCCTCCGAGGAACGTGTGTCCACGATGTTCATTGAGTGTCCGGTTAAGGTTTAGACTGGGCAACGATACGAGTCCAGAATCAAATTCATTATTTTCTGATAACACCCAAAATAGCAAAATTATAGTCATCAAGAGACTGGAATGCAACAACGCCAATCAAAGCAGCCAATTGAATTAACCCAAGCCGCTCTTTGTTTCTTTGTCTTCCCCGAGGCTCATACTAAAGACGAACAAAGAAGTACGTTTCAACGACCGTTAGCTTTACAAGCTGCTTTTTTTCGGCTGCCCTGTGATTTCAGACGTTTCTGAACTGAAATAAGTCAAGTTCGTTTTGAAAGTCTTTGTAGAAGGTATCTTCTTTTCCGGCATTGAAAGCAGAGCCGCTGTCAGAGTCCCCGAACACACTTCGCCCGCTAAAGTCAAAACAAAAGCTAGAAATCCGCACCCAAACTTCAAAGACTGCAAACAGAAAAAACCGATCACAAAAATCAATTTATTCGACTTCCTCCGAAGAAAATTTTCTCCAAAAGCGCCTTCAAACGTTCTAGAACAAGTCGGCTTTGGTGCGGCGTTTGGGTCTCTTTTTATCTTCGCCAATCCCTTTTTTTTTTTGCCCTCTTCTGCACTTGTCGATGACAGCTTTGAGTTCGGTGGCAGAGAGCAGCGGTGGAGAAGAGGCTTTTCCTCTCCCTGCTCCACGTCCGCGCGACCGTCAGCGCATCTCCCAGCTGCGCCTAAACCGCGAGCGTGCCTTTGCAGTGATTACCGAAGACATTGCTCTTGCGGCGCCCGTGTCGGAAAAACCTGCTTTTAATTTACCTCGCAGGAGTAGCAGTCTTTATTCCAACATGCCGCTTTCTCCAAGTATGGCTTCACTAGCAGAATCGCCTTCGGAAGCCGGTAAAGCACACCAGCACTTGGTTACTCCTCCGCGCGCACAGGTACAACGCTCTCTCTCGACTAGTTTGGAATCGACTAAGAAAATCGAACATAGTTCCTCGCTTCGCTCACTGGGTACCAAGCGCTTTCGTTCTCTTTCCCGAATCTTTCGCCGAGACTCGGTGTCGGGTGGACTTAATATGACTATTTCAAATCCTACAAACGAGATTATAGACAATAGTGCTAACATGGCACCGAAATCGGATGCAATGGCCCGAGAACAAGATTCAAATAGGCGGGATTCGTGGGCGTCTTACCGGGGACATCGCACCCGGACCAGCGTATCGTCGACCTACCGTCCAAGTCACCAATTTACGCACTCGCGCCTTCCAAGTCAAGTTGAAAGTCCAAAGACCCCACAAAGTCCCAGCGCCAGCTTCACGCCCATGTCTCCTCCCATTACTCCCAAGCACTCGCGGCACCTCCCGACCACGCCAGAACTGAGCGGCTCGACTTCGACCTCGGTGGGGAGCGAACGGTCGCTGGAAAATCAGCTCGAGTCCAATTTGGCAGAGTATGTTCCCTTGCCTGGTCCACCGCCAAGGGACTCGATAGGGTTGCAGTTTTGGCGTATGCGCAACATCGTTGGTATCATTCGCAGTCCTCGCGGCGGATACCTGGAAAACTCGTCGACAACATTTGTCTCGCACGACATCTGGCACGTTTATAATCCCTGCCTCTTTGGCGTTCACGAGAAATCAGTGACTTTTGCTCGTCTTGCAAGTGCCTGTCGTGAGATCAGCAAGTTGATTGTCCCCTCGAGCGGAGGGAGGGTCCAGCCTCGAGCGTCACAGCTTCTCGATTCGTTATCAGTGTTAGCAGGACTGACCCAGAGGCTTCATCCAAGACTTCAGCGTCTTCAGAGCGTTTCGCGAAGCTCGCTGAGCGTACCGAAAAGCCCCTTTGAGCCTCTACTAGTTTGGGAGCTCACAGACTCAGGCAATTGGTTCGCTTCGGAGCCATATGGCAAGTACGAGTCGGACATTGTAGAGCTGTTTGAAGTTGTTCCTATAATTGAGTTTCTCTACAAGCACGCCGTTGCAGAGCTCAAGAACTTGCACAACATAGGCTCGCTCACGACGAGTGTCGTCGGGGGATTCGACCTTAATGCCGACCAATTAAAACAGGTCCGGATCTTAAGCGAGCGCGTGGTTCTTTTCCTTCAGGAGACTGTCATTCCCATTGTGCTTGACGATATCTCCCAGCTCACGAGCCTCTACCAGAATCAAGGTATGAAGATGATATGAGAGCATACAAATATGTTATTTCTAAAAGGGTGGTTGGTTGGTTTTTGTTTTGTGTATAGGAGAGGGGTGCGGACATTCTTTCGTTGGAGTTGGAACTTTAATTTCTGTTTTTGTTAAGGAGGAGGGTGTTATTATAATGGTTGTGGGTGGTGGATAACTTTCATTTCAGGTTTCAAATAAAAAAAAACGATGTTGGACTTTCCGAGCACCGTAGACCTACAAGAGCCTACAGCTCGCATATTTTTAAACATCGTATAATATACATCTAGTTCATAGTATATTTAATAACTCAGTCACTCTTATTTCCGAGTACTTTGAGTCGTTGGTTTGTCATTTCGTAAACGTACTGACCGATATGCTCCACGCTTTCCATATCAAATGTCTGCGCAGGCTTGTCTGTCAATTTTCGTTCGCATTTTCCATACATTTCACCAGTGGTGAGTTTCAACTTTGCGCTGCGATCAAGTAACGGGCCCAAAAGCTCGCGCAACTCGTAGCTCTGTTCAAACAGTTCCCGCCGGCCAACAATGTAAAGGCCCAGTTGAGCACGGGAAATGGCACTCAAGACTCGGCGAAGATCATAAAGCACGCCGAGATCAAGTGTCCGAACAAGAGACAGAATGACAAAGGCATTGCTTTCATTCTGATACTGGTCCACAGTAGTGATTGTTTTGGGAACACCAAAAAATGTAATAGAGCCGCAGCGCTGGCCCAGAATCTCCTTAATCAACGCCCTCTGTCCAGGCGACGAGGTCAAGATGGTAATCTTATCAGATGGGTAGCCCAAAAGCCTCATGTACTGAAACAAAGCAACAGCGTATTCAGCTTCCCCAATATTCTGGTAAAACATCTCCTGGGGCTCAATCTCTCCCTGGCCCTTGAAATCGCCGACATTGATAAACTGGTAGTCGTACACAAACCCGGCATTAGCTTGCAAATAGCTTCCTTGAACAACATCAGGCGCATCCAAAAGAGATCCGTATTGACCTCGGTAGATGTCTACAAGGCTTGGCCTGGTACGATGCTGAACGTCGAGCTCAATAGGCTCAACACCGAGCTGAACAAATCGCTCAAACGCACTGCGGTTGAAATGTGAATAGTACTCTAATGCACCGTTACTAATTAGCGGGCCTGAAAGTCGGTCATCTCCAACAAGTACAATCCTATTTAGGTTGGCTTTGACAGAAGTCTCACTTTGTAAAACAAGCGGAATAAAGGATTCAACCTCCGTAAGCTGAGTGGCATTGTCAACTATAACAGTATGATACTTGAATCCAACATCAACGAGTTCCGAGCGTTTAGCGGCAGCGTGTTTTGCTGTCAGTGCAATAACCCGTGCCTCTTTGATCAACAGCCATTTAGCTTGCTCTGCAGGCGATTTTATAACCTCAAACGGTCGAATATCTGCAATCTCGGTGAAGATATTTTCAATATAATTAAGACAGCCGCGCACATTTTGTTGTACCACGTCAATAGTTCCCTCAAACAGTGGCTTTGGCGAGTTTGAAAAAAACTCTTTTAGCGGAAATGCTTCTCGTAATGAATCAACACTATCGTATTCATCAACATTGAAACTTTCAACAAGTTTACTGATGTAAACAGATTTAAAGTAAGAAGCAGCTTCACAACTTGCACCGTGTCCCTCTGCGCCGGGTAGAGCCAAGGAAGCAGCCAATCGAGTCACTTCACCCAATAAGGAATTACGCAGCTTTAAAATACCCTCAACTCTTCCGGCATTCGAAAGGGAAGTGTTTCCGGTCTGCTCATCACCCAGTCGAAGCAGGTGTCGTTCATTAACGTCAAGAGAAAGAATGACTTCAAAAAGAGCATCAATTGCCTCACTAGTGTTGGAAATCAAAACGATGCGTTCCTTTGGAGAACCATGATAGATGTTGCTGACTATTTGTCCAATCACGCTCGTCTTACCAGTTCCAGGAGCACCAGAAATCAGACTGAGACCGGGTGAGGTTCCGCGTAGAATTGCTTGAGCTAGAAATGTTAGAAAATAGCACTCTATTCATAAATAACTTACCTTGGATAGGTGTGAATCGGATCTTGTTTTTGCGGCGTTCATCTGAAGGGTAAGGACCGAGATTCTTCAAAGAATAAGAATCTACTTTATATGAATCATCCTCGGTGTGAGTCAAAACAAAGGGGGCAGAAAATTCAATTTCTTTATTGATTTTCCCGGGAAAGCAGGATAAAAGATGCTCAAAGTCCAAAAATGTATCAAACAAGTCAACTGTCGAGCTACTCGAAGGTAATGTATTCGGGTCACCGAATCCTAGAAATAAATTTACAAACCAATTCGGTAATTGAGCATCGCTAGAAAGTAGTTGTTTGAGATTATCCAAAACAGCCTTAATTCCAACGCCACCAGTCTTGAGCCTGACAATCACATTCAGTCCTCGACAGAATTCTTCTCTGTCTTCGACTGCTTGAAACTGCAACGGGTCAAGATTAAGATGCAGTCGTCTTTTGCGGCCGGTTTTGAGTTTTTCAAAATCACTCTTAGCTGCCAAGGTTTTCCCCTTTTTTAATGGCCGACCGCTTTCATCCAACAACTGCACAATTTCGCCGGCAACCAATTCATGGATGCCAAACTTTAATGCTTCGGAAGTGGAAGCCGTTTTGGGAGCTTTCAAATTTAAAACAAACAGCTGTTCATGTTCTTGAAGGGCTTCCCACTGAGCCAGCGTCGAAGGAGCGACCGAACGTAAATCGAGGAGCGCCTCGACTCTAATATGTGACGGCATAGTCTCTCCGACTTCGGGGGCGCCGACTTCGAGAATGGTTAATCTCTCAATAGGAGATGCAAAATTACTCGACCCACCAAACTGGATCTTGTTTGAAGATGTTTGCGTAGGTTTGATCCTTTGGATAGTAGAAATGAGTTCTTGACGGATATCATAGAATGATTCTAGACGCTGTATTTCAAAAGCACGCAGCAAAAAATCATCGATCGTAAGAAATTGCAGATCAAATCTAGAAATAGCCAAAGGGTTGTTGCCATTGTAATTTACCGTTTGATTCATGGTGGTGCTGAAAAGACTGTCCATGGTGGGAAATGTGTCCATGGAAGAATAATAGCTAGCAAGCGAAGGCGAAAAGACGTACATGTGATAGATAAGCTCTTGTAAATACTCCTCTTCTAAATGCTCATGACCAGGAATTGGCAAATCAGTCCTAAGGCCAAGTAACTTGTTTAGCCTTTTGAGCTCGACGTGATCTAAAAGAGCAATAGCTTCACTCAAATTCTCTCTCTTTCCAACGGCCCCATAATTGGAAAGCGCAAGAGGTAAAAGCTTTTCTTTGAAATTTTCTAGAGCCACCATTTGGAACTCTGCAATTCTCTCATACTGAGAATCCGTGACTTCAGCTTCAGACAATGCTGCACCGGAGAAATCGTCCACAGGGAAAGAGACGAAAAAGGACAATTTGCCGTGCAATTGTCTAAACAAAACTGAGGAAGGGAGGTTATAGAGTGATGATAAAGATAACAACGGCAATAATCCCAAATCTTTGACCAAGGTGTTTGTAAATCTCCGCGTGGGTAATTGTGATACAATAACGGTAATAAGCTCCAAAACGCGTTCAGTGTAAGATAATAAAAATTTATCGTCATCCGAAGAAAGCAGAAGTTGAACAAGCTCGGTGATAATAGAATATAACCAGCTCCGCTCAAACTTTAGCCGCTTTTTACTCTTCTCGTCAGACGCCTCATATCGTTTTACTGCAGTCCTCCATGCCTTTTTCAATACAGGATGCGAGGCAAATCGTCGATCACGAGCCGAAGAAGCACCCAAAAACGCCCAGACTGAAACCGAGACCAACGGAGCGCACTCCTTTCGAACCAAGGAACAGTCCAGCGATTGAAACGCCAAAGAGAAAAATTGGATTAAATGCCTCCGTATATTTAAATCAAGAGTGGTAGTCGTCGACAATGACAACAGTCGTCTAAAAAGTATGGCGAAACGTTCTGGATCATCCTTGAACAAGTTCCAGACGCGACGACTATCCTCAGCCTTGGCAATAATTAAAAGTGCGATGGATAGTGCATGCTGATCGGACGAGTTATTGTCAAAGTTCGGCCACAGGTAGCTGATATCAAGTTAGGATCAACCGTGCTAGAATAAAAAAAAAAACAATCATACCTTTCGAGATATCGAAGATGCAATAAAATAAACCGAGAAGATAGCGAGAAGTCTGACTTTCTTAGGTCGGAGTAGATGTCTTGCACGATGTTGATAGCAAATTTATTATGATCGAGCCAGTTTGCCTTTGCGAGGGTTTCGAAGGGTGATTGAGAGACACGCAGAGGTGAAGGCCGTGACTGACCGAGTAAATCTATAGATGTAGGCATTGATTAAATTAGAGGAGTGTACTTTCTGGTCTTTATAAAAAAAAAAACAGGAAAAGTAGTGGATGCAAAACAAGGGCAGGAACCGAAGCACCAAAGCACTGTGAAAAGAAAAACCCAAAGCCCAAGTTAGACTATTCAAACCAAACCAGGTAAAGCGAAAACCTAGTACCAGTTCCAGCGTAAGGGTCTTGTAAGTTGATGTTGTTTGTGTTTAAGTTAGAATTAAAAAAGTTAATGGCTGAATGACCTGCCCAAACAAAATTTCTCGCTACTGCTCCAACGCAACCACTGAAGCGCATATAGCCGCCTAATTTGCAGGTTTCGGGCTCAAAAATATCCTGCGGGTTTTCTTTTTGTTTTTGCATGTCTTTGTTTTGTTAAAGAAAAGGTTTGAATCACTGTTTTTTTCCCCTCTTTTCAGAAGCTCTTTGGCTAACTGGCCCCCCTGTTTTCAGTCCTTTTTTTTTTCTTTGCCTTTGTTTTTGGTTTTGGGAGTTTTCTTGCTTTTAGCCAGTTTGAATTATTTTTTTAGTGGAGAAATTTCTGTGAGCTCAGTGAAAATAGCCTTTGTTTTTTCTGTTTTGAACTGGGTTGTGAGGTTCTGGGTGCCCCTGACAGAGACGGTCAGCGATCGTCTGGCAAAAAGGAGTGGGCGCTAAAAAAAGCACAGTCAGGTTAGTTTTTTTTATTTACGAATTCCAATCATTGAATTAATTTTCCGGTGTTTTTTTGTGCCTGAATTTTTGTTTATCTGCTCGGTCTTGCTTTTTTTAGGGGGCTCGACCGGCAAGCGAAAAGACACTGGGGAGGGGTGGGAAAAGGATTTTAGATCGGGGTTATTAATTAATATCCCGGTTTGGAATCTACCCTCTCGGACTTTGGATTCTCGTGTTGGGTCAATTTGTTTCTGAAACTAACAGTTCCAGGTTTTATTCTATTTCCTTTTTTTTTTGGCTTTTATTCCTCCCTTTGGTTCTGTTTCTTCTACCGCTACTGAGTCTTGTGCGCAAGGTGCATGTTTATTGAGATTGCATATACCAAACATATCTTTTTATCTTGCAACAAGAAGAAAAAAAACCAGGTCTCTTTTGCTTTTCTCTAATTTTGGGAGTTTAAAAAAAAATTGAAGCCGGTCCAAATTTTCTCCTTGCTTTCAATTGGCCGATTCTAAACTCCTTTTTTTTTAATTTTTGCTTTGGATTTTCTTTCCTGTTTATTTGATCTTACTGTTTTGTTGTGTCTGGTGTTGTTATAAGCCTTTTTATAAAGCGAGATATGGCTGAAGAACTTGACAACTCTAATGCCAGGTCATCTTTCTCTCCCGATACTGTATTAGCATCTTATGGTCCGACTGAGGACTCTTCATTGTCATTACCATCAGAGGATCCTGTTTTTTTCAATTCTCATGAAATGACTTATTCGCCTATACATTCTGTCGCTGGCTCTTCTCTCCAGAGACAGCCTATTCGACATCTTGCCGATTCACCGATAATCGACTACAATATACAAGGAATTCAACCAGCTGGCAATGCTTTTGGGTATCCTGGGGGTGTTAATCAGCTAAACCAGTCTTTGGCAAATGTTCAACCGGGATATATTGCCGATCTTAACAAAATGGCTTCTCCAAAGTTTCAAAATTCTTCAAATCGAGAAATGGTGTTGAACAGTAGCTCCAATTTTCAATTTCCCGAAAACAGTGGAATCTCCGTCTCTCAGGTTCAGCCTACTCAAACGCGAACTTTAACATTTGTCCGCCCTCCTATAAATTCAAATGCAGCAACTATGGCTAGGCGTGTTGGTAATCATATGGGTCACGCGAGGTCTCATTCTATGCCTTTTAACTATGAGATGAGAACAAACTCTTCCAATTTCCAGGCAGATCTTAGATCATCCAATAATGCTTTAGCTCTTCATAATCCTGAGATTGTCGGAACTATTGTTCCTTCTGAGCCGGCACTGACCTCTGCGTCTACCAGAAAATTGAATGCTACGTATTGGGAAGATGAAAAAACAATATGTTACCATGTGACGGTAAAAGGAGTTTGTGTTGCCAGGAGAGACGACAATAATATGATCAATGGTACCAAACTTTTGAATATAACGGGAATGACCCGAGGTCGCCGAGATGGAATTTTAAAAGCGGAGAAGCTTAGACATGTTGTGAAATCCGGTGCCATGCAGTTTAAAGGTGTATGGATTACATTTGAAAGGGCTCTTGAGCTGGCAACGCGGGAAAAGATCACTGAATTGTTATACCCTCTGTTTATACCAGACATTAGACGATTGATTCCTCGTCAAGCTTTAAATGCTACTATAACCAGGCCTTCTTCAGATTATAGCAGTAAAGGCCAGATTGAGAATGAATATATTCAACAAGTGAAGCCTACGGCGGAACCAACTTCGTTGAATCCCTTCTATACTGGAATTTCATTTAAAGACGCTCTTCCATCTAATTCTCAAAATAGTTTGACTGTTGAGTCTTCTATTGTGCCAGAAAATGTGAGCAGCAGTATTTCTTCTCCGCCCATTTCTGTATCATCTAATCCTGCTGTCGTTAACCCATCCCTCGCAGATGCGCATATGCCCTGGTCAACTGAGTCTACCCCCACATCGTCTATTTACGGTGCAAATCAACAGTTTTCGTATGAAACCGCTGTTACCGGGTCATCGACTTTTGATAATACAGTGCGCTCTGCTCCACCATCTTCTCGGAGTCATGGCACTAATAACTTTAAAACTAGGGGACATCGTCCGACTCCCAGTTTTGAACTTATTAGTGCTATGGCGAATGCACAATTCAACCTTTCAGAGGATTCGTCGCCTTCATCACAATTTCAGGCACCTCATCGTGATGGCTTCTTTGTTGAAGGTTTGGGAATACAGCATCACATTCCCACTTCTATTCCCGAAGAGGCTGAGCTGGTTAATGACCTCAGCGAAAACAACAGTCTTTCACCGGCAAAATCATTAACTGGGCTTCCCTCCATAGCATCTGATAGTTTTTCGGATACAGCCTCTACGCTTGGTGGACGAAGTCCCGCTCGAAGTGGAACTAGTTTAACTGCAACGCCGAGGGTTTCACCTTATCGCATTCCCAACTCGCAAGGGAGTGTGGTGTCGCCTATGAGAAGTGCGCATAATCACCGTCCAGGACATACTCGACATTATTCCTTTTTGCCTGACTTGTCCTCTGATTATAGACGCATCGTCAATCCATCACTTGAACAGAGCAGTTGGCAATTCCCATATGTTCTTCAAAATGATAATAATGGTGATGGAATTGACTCATTCTCAGATCCGAGCGCTAGTTTGCTATCTAATCAAGAGCAGATTACACCTATGATAGCTCCCAACAGTTCTGAAAATTCCTCCTTGAAGATACTAGACCGGGAGTTGAAAGATGCATTGACATACCCTTACACAAATGTGGCATCTAATTCTTCGGTAAATGATTCAACGGTTACCGAAACTCATCCTATTAACCCGGAGTTTTCTTCTGATCATTTTGACTCTGAGTTTGTGGTAGACTCTGATCTTCAAGGAAAGTCCTCTGATGATTTTCTCGATGTGACTTGGCAAGATGGCACCGATAATAGTGGAAGCTAGATTGTGGATGTGGTCAATATAAGTCGGACATATTGTTTTGTTTATAGTCTACTGCTAGCTACTTGCTGAGTGATTGCATTTTTTTGGTTTCTTTTTGAGATTCCAAGTTTTTATTTTATTTTTGCATTGGATACGTGGGTACGTTTGTACGTTTTTGGTGTCGTTTGTTTTCAAGAAAAAAAAAATCATACTTGATTAACGCATTAAACATTTTGGGATTTCTGACTTTTGTGGAAAAATCGCGGGCAAAGCGTGAGCACCGAGTTTCTTTCCTTGTGCATGCGTGTATGTGGGGTGGAGAACTCTTTATTAAAGGCAATGTTTGAGCATGGTGCGAGTGCGCGCATCCCCTTTTCGATACACGGTAGTTTGCGGTCAAAAAGAAAAGGTGTTGTTTTATATATGGCGTGGCCCAGTGTGGTAGTTTCAGTGAATGGTATATAGAATGTGCTGAAGAATGTTTTGTAGCGTAGTCTATGGTTACAAATCGCTGACCCTGGAAACACGGAAAACGCAAAGTGCCCCTCTGCTCCTATACGCCGGTTCCTATGCCTACCTGTCGCAGACTGATGGCCCAAACTGGCCTGAGGTTTTGGAAACGAGCAGCACGGGGACACGAGCACATTCTTAAAACTTCTTAAAACTTGTTTAAAAATATATCATTCAGAACAGTATTCTATACACAATCGCAAATCCTTCACAACACACTGATAGAGTGACGATAAACTTGATAAAAAAACAAAAAGCAGAAAACGAAAACGAAAACGAAAACGACAACGGAAAAAAAACAAAAAGGTTTGAACAGGAAGAAAACAGATTTCGAGAGGAGAGAGAAAAGGGAAAGAAACACAAGGCACAAAACTACACGGATAGCAGAACCTTCTAAATTTTCGTATGTTCCAGCAAACGACAGAGAGCTCTTCTTGCACACCTTACCGACAAAACGATATCACAGACGTTTGTAACCTCCAGAAGTATGATTTCCAAATTCCTCTGTACACGGGATTTGGACGCAAATCGCAATAGAGCCGTATCAAAAAAAAACAGAGAAAACACAATACCGATCGATGCGTATCGGAGACAAAACACAACAAAAAAAACACACTAATGCAAGGTCAAGCCGATAATCGCAATTTTCCATCAACTCTCATCAAAACGATTGAATAAATAGATAAATTTGAACGCCTATTCAAGATTGGACATGCCGGCCCAACAATACCAGGAAATATTAAATCCACTCAATCGAAGCGAGCAAACAATTTCGATTGCAAAGCGACCCAACAATTCCCCCTTTTGAAAACATACAACACACAATTCAAACATGATGCCAAGTTATAATGACAAGCTTGAAGGAATAGAATACCAAAAGCAGAGAGGGGGCAAGAGAGAAGATGTGCCCTTAAATAAGATACGTGTTGAACAAAAACAAAAAAAAAATCCATCAACAAGTGTCAAAACAAGAGCTTTCTCCTTCAATATTCGTACTCTCCACTTTCTTCTTCGCCTCCATGATTTGGATCACCAATGAAGCGGAATCACCCAGAGGAAATCATAAAACAATCACCTAAGCGAAAATTATTTACTTCCAGACTTCTTCTTTTTCGGAGGAGTAGTGGGTCTGCTATTTGAGTTCAAATAACTATACTTTTGTTTTTTTTCAGCAGGTTTGAGAATTTGGAAAGAGCAGAGTAGGGATTCGTCAACGCTCATCATAGCACCAGAGTTATCAAATTCGCCGCAGTAGTTGGGTGCTGAGAAAAGAGTTACTAGCTGCCTCTTAGAAAAGAACTCATAACCATCTTCAACGACTTGATGCGCTCGGCAAATGAGATCAAGTTCGTGGTTATGAAGGAACCGTGATACGACATCAGGTCCAAAAGTAAAAGAGACACCACGGTCATTTTCGTTCCAGCCAGTGATATCCTTATCAGGATCTGACCATAATAAATCGCACAGCAAACCACTGTCAGGTATATCTGTAGGTCGCATAATTCGTCGAATCTGCTCCATGTTTTTCAAGTCAGGGGATAATCCTCCATGCATTGTGAAAATTTTCTCATCAATAATAGCAGCTATCGGTAAACAGTTGAAACAGTCTGTAAATGTCTTCCAAAGCTTCACACTATATCGTCGCTTGCCTGAAAAGAAAAGAGTTAGCATGCAAAAAAGGGGGCCATCAAAAATAAGCACTCACATTCATCATAAAATCCATATATACGATTGATGGATGCGCATTCGTGGTTTCCTCGAAGAATGAAAAAGTTTTCGGGGTATTTGATTTTGTAGGCCAGGAGTAAGCAGATGGTCTCCAACGACTGCTTACCTCGATCGACATAATCACCCAAAAAGAGATAGTTGGCCTCGGGAGGAAAACCACCATATTCAAAGAGGCGCAACAAATCGTAATACTGTCCGTGTATGTCACCACAAATCTTCAAATTTGTTAGAAACGTCCGCACTTTCTTTATTTTTGTCTTTTCGCGTCCCACGCAGACTAATGACACTCACTTTTATCGGAGCCTCGAGCTCGAGTAATATGGGCTGTTGAATAAATATTTCGCGTGCTTTGGTGCACAAGAATCGGATTTCATCCTCTTCCAACTGAACTAGCTTTCCGGGGCGGCTACCGCGAACTTCTAGCAATCGATCGACAATCGATTCGAGATCAAATTCGGCTTCGGCCATGATTGTATGAAAAGAATAAAAGGTAACGTAACTTTTTAACGCGGTTTATAAAACAAGAGAAATATCCAAGCGGGGAAACAAGGATAGCTACTCTAAAGGAAACTCGTCAAATGTATAAAGTCTGTTTTGGAGTTTGGAAAGAAAACAACGTCCTAAAACTATAGAGTCAGTACTAATCAATAATTATTATGCAATGGTCTGGTTTTGGATGGACGGGTTTTCGTTGATCTTGGGAGCCTGGGTCTGACAAATGGCAGGGCTAAAAAAAAAATTCCCACAAAAAAAAGCACAACAAAAAAAAAACTTGCATCGTGTTGTCAAGCAGCATAGCTTTCCGATGCCGTTTAAACATCATTTTACATCCAATAATAAATGTAAAACGATTATCAGGCAGAGTCTTGGCTGTGTCATCAAAACCCTTTGCACCATTTGACAAAAGCCAGGTCGCAAGTCTAAAATATATAGACAACGCTAATAAAAAACACAAAAAGTAGGCACCAGGAGGCGATTAAAGCCTACCTCTTTGCATGTGATCAAGGTACAGACTTGTAGATAATCATGCCAATCAGTCATGCCATCTCCAACCTCTCGGTAGGTGAGACAAGCCAATACAGCATCAAGCAGTACTCTAAATCCTATGAGCCCATCAGTATACACCCGTTTGACACATGGCTATCGAATGCAACCACTCGCTAAAACGCAATCACCAACCCTTTTCAGAGGCCTAGAACCCCCTCTCCTGGCACCAGGAAAGAACGCCCCAGACAGTAATTCCATCCATAATCCAAACCGCAAAGATCACAAATACAACGGTAGTTCAGAATCACTTTTCAATCAACCACAGCAATCCCGCGACAGATCCATCGGCATCACTCAGCCACAGTCCCGGCAAAGGAGGCAACACCAGCGAGACCGAGCGCAGCAAACACGCAGCAATCAGTCAAATCAAAAGATAAAATATCGAAAGTCACAGTCTTGAAGAGTGTACAAGGCTTAAACTGGCCTGCTACACACCCTGAATCGCCCAAACCCTGGAGCACAAGCTCGAGGGGGAGGCGACTAGAGACCGCCTTCCAGAAAAACGCGTCCATCCAACCGAAAAACCGGCAACACCAAAGCAAACTCACCTTAAAAAAAACTCTGAGAAATCCCCTTTAACGTTCAAAAGAAAAAAAAAGACGCGCGCAGTGTTTTCAACGTTTGGGCTGCTGTGTTTGTTGAGAAGGCAAAGAAAAGTTTTGGTTTGACTTTGCGTTGCTGCGTTGCTGCCTTCGCTCTTCTGACTTTGCCCGGCAGCGACGGCTTCGCTTGGAGAAAGCAAAAGGGAAGAAAGTGGGAAGGGGAATACAAAATAGTTTGGAATTGAGGGGATGAGGCTTTTGTTTTGGTTTTAACGGTGGTGGTGGGCATCTCCTAGAAATAGTTTTACATTCCACTAAAATACAATCACTTCATCGACCAATTCCCGAGCTAGCCTTCCACTGCCACTCATAGAATATATTGTGGCTAGGTTGTAGGCTGCGGTCGATCCAAGATCCCATCGCACACGTTCGCTCATACCACGTTCCTTCACTAGCCGGCTCAGACGCAAAACTCGTTCGTAATAGACAACAGCATACGTGGGTAATCCTAAAATCAAGTTAGAAAGAGAAGTAGGTAGGGTTGTTTCAACTCACCAATCATCTGAAAAGCTCGGGCAAAATTGTAGTCAGCTTCCTGAGCCTCGTACAGTTCTTCAGGGGATAAATCTTCCGGGATCTCTTCCTCGACTAGAAACGGCTCTGGGCGCTTCCAGTACCGTTTATCATAATACTTTGTCATATACACCAGTCCTTGGAGCACCAGATGATGTCGATTCACGGCAACTCTTTGGAAGGCACGGTGCAAATTCACAATGGCAATGGAGAGAAGAATGACAGGATCACCATCAGTGACTTCTAAGGCACGCTCTAGATACAATTGACATCCTACTTGACTGTTGCTGATTGCTTGTAAATGACCATAACTGGTCAGCATTACTGGGTCGTAGCCATCAACGGCGAAATCGGCTTCATTCGCCACAGGTACCTGTGTGGGTGCAAAGACATCGTCGTTATTATCAGTTCTTGGCGGTTTAAATGCAACGAATTGATTAGGCGCACTGAGTGGCGCGAGTGTGCTTCGAGAGTATTTCGCAGCACCGGTGATGGAAACACCCTGCACCTTCTCATCGAGACCTTTGATTTGACGCAAAAGGAACTTTTGATTGGTATCGTTGCTGAAAGCATTGACAGCTCCTTCTCCTGATGACATCAGACAGTACGTGAGCCGGAAACTATCAGACGTAAACCTAAACTGTCGCTGCAGAGCTCGCATAAATTCATTCACTCGCTCATAGTCAATTGGAGTGCTGAGTATAGCACACGACGCTTGAACCATCCAGCTGGTTACTTCGTATCTCTTATCGCTCTTGAAAATTGCGCACCCCAACGCACTCTTGATCACAGCATAGGCATCACGCACATCCTCGTACCGAGCAAGCCCAATTGCATACCTCATAAATATATCAAACCAGTACTCGTAGCTAAGTCCTTTAAACATCGTGGCCTTGAGATCAGGGCCAGGGGTCGCCGGTGTCCGCGGTGTCCGGGGCGCTGGCGATAATCCACGCTTGGGAGTAGCCGCTAAATCATCCGAAATATCATCATTCATATCAATTCCTTCCTGTAGTCGTGTAGCTAGACCTTGTAGTTTTTCTTGAATACCCATACGGCCGGACCGTCGTGTGGCTGTGGCTACAAAGTACCGATGTTTTGATAGACTGTTGTTGAAAATATCCACGAGGACGTTGGCACTGCGCATCCAGTTGGAAACTGCATACTCATCACCGCTTTCAAACCCTGCCTGATTCTCAATCAACACCGTGACGTGATTTTCGACAACGGTTGTGGCAGCTTGCTCAGCCAATTGAGCTTCGGGAACTTTATTATTCGCCTCCTCCATTCTGGCCCTTCTTCTTGCCTTCTCTTCAGCCTTCTTCAGAGCTCGCTCGTGAGCGGCACGCAAGGAGGCCTCGTGGGCATCGGCTCTGGCGAGATCGCGCTCCAGCTGCTTGGCTTTGGCGCGTGTGGACGAACTGATCGCTCCCGTCTTTGAAGCCCGAGATTTCCGCTTCTTTGGTAGCGTGTTGGGAATAAAACTGGGAATGTTGGAAAAGTAGTTGTTGCTATCATCAGCATCTTCGGCCTCATCATTGTCTTCGTCAACCAACCCGGGAGCATGATGCGTATCACGTTCGCGCTGAGAAGAAATAAGAATAGTTTCATTCACCAATTCTAATGCATCTGATCGTCGGCCAAGCATACTCAAAACTTCACTGAGCTCGGTTCGAGCCTTGAGATCCAAGTCCCCGTGCTGACTTGGAGAAGAGTTATCCATCACCCAGTGAAATGCCTCCTCTGCAGCATTAAAGTCACCAAGATATCTATAGCAAATACCGATTTGCATAACAAGCTCTGGGCCGGAATATGCAGGCACGTTGGTAAGCGGAGCGAGAAGTTCAAGGGCACTCGAGTACATGGATGCCTGCAGAAAGGAAGTGCCCAAGATATGATACAAGTCGGCAAAATCCTCCACTGGACATTCCATTAAGAAGGCCTTGTGCACCAATGCTTCTTCAGGTTGGTCAAGCTTGAGCCGGTAAAGAGCAAGCTTGATACGCAGATCAATTGGCAGATAATAAAAGCTATCATCAAATACATAGTGCGATGTAGGCATCTTTGACAGCCGTTTATTTGCCTCTCGTCTGCTGTCGTATTCCGAGTCATCAGGTGAGGTATCCCAGAAGCTCTCTGATTCTCGCATAGATAACCAACGGCAATGTCTCCTAATTAAATTTATAGCTTTTTCGTATTCCTCTATCTGTGCATAGAGTTCAGCCATGATATTTACCGACGAGTAGCCAAAAAGGTCCTGCCTTCTAGCAATAGTGTCGTCTCGTGACTCATGTGGAGCTGCTTCCTGCTTGTCTTTTGTGACAGCCTCCTTCAAGCACTCCTCATACAGCCTAATGGCTTGTCTTGGTTGTTTTGTCTCAACGTAGAGGTGTGCAATTTCACGTACTATTTCCGTCCGGTTTCCGACAATGGAGTGTAACTTTTTAAACGCCTGGAGACTCTTGTTGTACTCTTTGAGATCTTTTAGAATATATGCACGTTCAAGCATGGTATCGACATCGGTAGGATCTACCATAATTGCACGGTTATAGCAGTAGAGTGCCTGGTTGATTAAACCGATTTCTGAAGACAAGCGTCCACAAATTGTCCAGTTTTCATGGTCTCTAGGTTTAATATGACCTGCGGCAATCCATGCCAATACACATCTGACCTTATCACCGCGTGCTTGGTGGACTTGTCCCAATGTTTTCCAAGCGGCTGCGACGTAGTTGTCAATTCGGATCGCTTCTGCCAGCTTTTCCTCGGCTCCGTCAAGTTCATTCATAGCAAAGAGCTGATTTGCTTCGCCCAGTAAGCCTTTGACCAACGCTGACGGCTCCAAATCGGCTCTAGCAACTCTGCCGCGGGAAGTACGAGGCTTCTCGCTGGGGATTGGGGCAGGCAGACCTGCCTCCTGTAGGTTTGGTTGGATCTTTGTATCACCAAAAAACTCCATAAACGCGTCCTCGATCTGTTCATCATCTTCCTCGTCCAAGTTTTCATTGTCGTTGTCTTCATCTATCGGGTCATCATCCATTGGGTCATCGTCTGCCAGAGAAAAGGTGTCCGAGTAGAGGTCATCCGGAAACTCATCCGAAAAGTCGGCATCCTCCATACTTTAATAATAACTTCCTCCCCGCCTTCCTGTTGGAAAGTATCGGAGTCGAGCTGTCGTTGGAGTCTCGCCTAGCAACGGACGAGAAAGAAATTCCTAAAGGGGCAGAAAAAAAGTTGGAAAAGCTTTAAACTCACTTTTCTTTTGTTTGACGGAGTTGGAAGAAGCAGCCTACTAACCGGGAAGCTTAGCACGGGTGGTTTGTGTTTTGTTTTTCAGTTTCTGCTGCGCTTTGCTCGTGGTTTGTTTGGGTTTTCTTGCCGCCTGGACCCGGGACCAACTCAGGTACGGGAGGGTTTTGGTTTTGCTCTTTACCGTGATTGAACGGTCTAACGCTGTTTAGGTTCTTTATAGAATAGAAATATTTTTCAGACTGCGTGTACTTTGTTACTTTCTCGCCTGCTCTTTTTGGAATCGTGTCTCACTTGTTCCGTAAAGCATTCCAGTGTCAAGTGAAATACTAGAGGCTAGCCAGATTTCACCATATACTCTTTTATTCTTTTTTTTTGATCTGAACTGAATCAGATATGGCATCCTCTGCCTCTTCTTTACAGTCTTCAAACACCTCGGGAGACTCATCTTCGGCGACCACAAACGTGTCGGCCATGACTTACTCATCAGATCTCAATATTCCTCGAGTACCACATACTGCTATTCCTAACCTTTCTGGGAAATCTTCAGGGTCATTGGGTCATCATTTCCATGCTTCAGCAGATCTCGATGCTCCGTCTCAGCCCTTTGGGAATGTTTCTAGCAGACTGGACACCTCTAATCAAACTCCCTTTAAGCAGGTACCTGCCAATGCAGACTTTGAGCAGATGGATAAAGCTGCTGAAAAGTGGCTTGCGGATTTAGAAGAGTACCAATCGACGCTGGAAGACATGGCCACTGCCCGTTTGGACGAAAATTTCAAAACCGAGCTCAGTGCAATTGAGCAGTGGTTTCAGGTTCTGAGCCAAGCTGAACAAACAGCAGCCTTGTATGCGCTTATTCAGAATGCCGGGCCTGTGCAGATCCGCTTCTTTATTGCCGTTCTGCAGCAGATGGCCAAGCTCGATCCCATGGCGTCCGTCTTGTCACCTGCTACCTTCGAAAAGGAACCGATGCAAAACCGCTTGGGAGATGCACTCTCTCAGTTACGAACACGTCCGTCTACTCAGACCTTTGCTCGCTCGGTTGTTCGGGGTGAGCAGAGCTCTTCCGGTCCCCTGCCGACTCCACACTCCCCGGTCTCGCATTCGGCCGTCGGGACGCATCACACTGGAACACCGGCTCATGCTCATCAGAGCTCATTTGCTTCGATGTTTGAGCGGCGTTCTAAACTTGGCCCTACTTCTGGGAATCTTTTTTCTTCGGGTGTCTTCACTCCCGACAAGCATCTTTCGTCGGCCGGCCGACTGAGCTCTTTTGCTCCTGGCAGTATAGGAAATGGTGTTGGAAGTATGCATTCACCCACTGCGACTGATACCTTTGGCTCTAGCTCCGGAAGCTTTGCCAACTCGTCCGCTGGAATTCTACATTCAAACCGACCTCTTACCGTCGGTTCACCTTGGGATAATTCATTTCATGATATTGCACGACCCCGCTCGGCGGATATTGGAAGACAACAGGTTTCGACGCCGTTGATTGCTCGAACGTCCTCACCCTCGGTTGGCAATCACAAGAGCTTTGGGGAGTCGGCCTTGGAGGATCAGATTTTTGATTCTTCTGAAAACAAGTACAACAATGTGCTTTCTGTTCCACCTATTGGAAAGCAGTCTCATTCCTCCAACAACTCTAATCCTAGTTGGGCAAGTCTAATGGGAACGCCGCTCATCAGCAACGGAGGTGCTGGTTCGACCTCTGGAACGCCGTCGATGAGCAACAAAACTGATATTCTTGTCAATGCGACTGCCTATAAATTGGCGGCTTTGTCTACGGTGATGGGTAGTCCCGCTCCTCAGAGTGCTTCGCCGGCAGCCAGTCCGGGAACAGTCTTGCTTGACCAGGATGTCAGCAAATTCCGTAAGAATCGACAAAGTGCTAACACTTCTGCTGACGAAGAGTCTCCAAACGGGGGTTCTAATCGATTGGGCGGTAATACGGCGACGCCGGTCGGACAGCCGCATCACCAGTCTCCGCAGCAGCAGCAGCAGCAGCAGCAATCGCAACATCAGATGCCTATGTTTAACGACCACTCGCATCTCCTAGGCAAGTCTTCGCAGGTGTACACCTCTTCTCCCCTGTCTGGCAGGTTGAACCTCCAGCAGCCGAGGGGCACCAGTCCACACTTTTCCGGTGGTCCGGGCTCACCGTGGCACGCGATTGTGAGTCCATCCGGAGCTGGTCATGAACAGGCAGGTCTTGCTGCTAACGGGTCTTGGGCTTCCTTGGGCAGCGCCCATGTGGGCCATATTGGACAGGCTTCCAATTCAATTCACCGACACAGCCGTGCTGTGAGTCAAGGCTCAAATCCGTCGCACAGCAATAGCGACAGCAGAATGAACAGTCCTGCACGAGGCCATGAGCGAGGCCGAGCTGGTTCGCGCCCTCCTCATGAAGACCCCACCGACGTTGCGCTGCTGGCTGATATCCCGGCCTGGCTGCGCACGCTGCGGCTGCACAAGTACACCGAAGTGCTCAAGGATATGGATTGGCGCGAGATGATCAAGCTCGACGACGCCGGGCTCGAGAAGCGCGGCGTGAATGCATTGGGCGCAAGACGCAAGATGCTGAAAGTGTTTGAACAGGTTCATGACGCTCAACACGAGGGAAAGTTGACCTGATCCCCTCGTGCTTGCTATTCTCCCCGACTCAGGCTAATCCAAGCTGTACTTTGTTTTGTGTGTTTTTTAATCAAATATCTTAATCTACTATTGTTTGTTGTTTTTGTGCTACTGTTCTGCTACTGTTGTTTTTTACGTTTGAATCAGTTACAAGCTGCTGGATGGTTACGGTCTAATAATGAATAGCTTTTATGTTGTTTTCATCTTTTACTCAGCCTCGTACATACCTACATTCTACAAATCAAAAGAAGAAAAACTAAAATGCAATTCCAAACAACAGTCCCTCACTCTATAAGGCTGTGAGTGAGTACGGGCGAGACTGTTAAGAAACATAACAAACTCCACAAAAAGCAACTAAACACAGAATTTGGTCAACAATAAGCAAATAATAACACAGACTGTGACGACACAGACATATTCAAAAATTGCGCTTCAAGTGTCACACAGGAGGCGATAAAAAAGCAAGAGAATAACCCAAACGACTCAAATCAGCGGTCTATTTTTTTAAAAAATAAAGAAAAACAGTATATTACAAAGGGTATAGTAGACTGTAAAGTAGATGAAATCCGTCGAAATCACTCTTGGCTTTGCTCAGACTTGCCAACTATTCTGTTCCAGTGATCGCGATTGGCCCGCACGCTAATCTCAGTGAATGAAAGCTCGGGGATTGCCTCAGAAAGAATACTGAACAGTGGTAATGCAAATGTATCAATAAAGAAAAGCTGCGATTTGGCAAGACTAAGAATACTCTCCCGAGATCTATCAGACGAGGGTTCATTTAATTGGTTCACCTCGTTCTTGGTGTCTATTTTGTCGGATGAAATACCCGCTCGCTCTAGTAGAGTTTTGATCTGTTCCTTATTGGTGCACGCAATACCAGCACAGCTGTGTTTGGCGTTTAACACCTTGGCCTCTAAACTCATCTGCTCAAGTTCAAGGGTAAGTGAATCGCCCCAGTATGTTGATATTAGGGAATTTCTCGTCACATTTGAAACATCGGCAGACTTCATAAGAATGCAGCAAATAAGCTTTCGCAGGCGGAACCGCTCTGGACTGGAATTGTCAAGATTTTGAAACTTTCCCGTCGACAGTTCTGGAATTTTAGCTTTGAGCCGGTCAATAAAGTCAAAATGAACAGCCATATCGGTTGCCAGAATGGATTCGCTGATAATTTCGCGCAATTGAGGGTCATCAACTCCTGGCCAATAGAGCGTAAGAAGTCGATTGTACACAGCCGCATGGAAAGACTCCAGGACCGAGTGGTTATTGTATAATTGGGCAACCGGAGCTTTGAAATTTTGCAAAAAGGCGTTGCTCACACCGGGATGACCGGTATCATGGCCGAGGGCGGCTAATAAGATGGCAAATACATCTTTCGGAGTCAAGAGATCAGCCAGAACATTATAGTTTGGACTTGTCTTGACACTTTCGGAAAATTTACTCGGTAAATCAGCGTACACCTGGTTTTCGGGTAACGGAGGAAGCCTATCCATAGCTAACAAGAAAAGAAAAACTGACTGGACAACATCAACAGCATGTCTGTAGTTGTGATAATAGTTATGTTGGCTATAGGAAGAGCGTAGAATGAGCATGAAAGTCCATAGTCGGTCCACCGAAATGTTGAACTCTTTCAACTCGGGGTGAGAGAGAACATGTTGAAAGATAAAGAATGTAATCCAGAGTAATTCATCCAGGCTTAAATCCCAGATAACAAAATTTCTTGATCCAATCATTTTTTTAAGCTCCAGCTGTCTTCGGGCGGGTATAAATTCTGATGAATAAGAATATAAGTCCTCATCTCCATAACTTGTGTCTGACAAAAGCTCCAAACACTGATCAAGTAACAGAGAGTTAAATACACGATCTGCCGTCGTAGTATTTCGATCAAAGCCCCACAATCTAGGAGTTAGACTCTGTTCTTCAGAAATACTGTGACTCGATAAAACTGTAGGCGGAGGTGATAATTTATTGTCAAGGGCGTCATTTTCTGCGCTTGAAAGAGTAGTAGGCTCACTAGATGTCTTTTTATCCTCGAGAGAGGGCAACGGAAGAATAGGACCGTTGAGACGTTTTATCCTACAAAGCTTTTTGTAGGCAATAGAAAAAACGGAACCAAGCTGGCTATCATTTAAATTATGATCACATACCAACTCTGCTCCCTGTTGTATCCATTGCAAGCCATTGATGTCAAAGGGTTTATCTGGGTTTTCCGGGCTTGAAAGCGTAGGAACAAGCGCAATCGGAATAGTAGATAGAGCTAAGGGAAATGCCGATACTCTTTGCAATAGCTGTAGAGGTGATATATCGGGTGTGATTGAATCGTCTGTAGCATGAAAAGATTCATTTTCTCCTTGTGTCAGAGTTTGAGACCCTGCTGCGGGCAAATCCGACACGTCGAAGAAAAGAACTATAATCTTGAATCCCGACAAAATATGATTCCGAATATTTGCAATAGCTTCGACTCTCGAAAAGCAAACATCAACTAGAGAGGAATGGTTAGCTCAAACACTGTCAGAGGAGAGATATCGGCGCATACACGCGCACCGCGGAAAGTGACGCGGGTCAGCACGATCCTCATCCAAAAGAAAGACATACCGACTGAAAACCAGTTCTTGAGTAGTTTGATATTACGGCTATCCGTGGCGTCGAGCTGTGACAAACTGTGCTGCGGTCGTGAGTCGACATAGACAGCCACAAGGCCGGCCACGCGAGAACTCATCTTAGCTCAGAATAGTGCACAGATAGTGAAGAATATAAAGAGGCAAGATCTACTGTTGATCAAAGATCGCAGTGGATGTTGCGAAAAAAAAAAAGGAGAGGGGAGGATGTCGGAGGTGTAAAGGGGATGCGGTTAGACTTAAACTTGCTTGCTACAACCACCTCACGCTTTGGTGGTAAAACTATAGAAGAAATACGCATAAATGGACTGCATGATTTACAAAATGAAACTCTTGTGTGCTTGTATTTCAGGATTAATTTAGCAGATTTGGTCAGCTTTGGTGGAACAAGAGCTTTGGTGGAACAAGATAAGATCAATCGTCGGCTTAGTCGGCAAGAGGTACCAAAAGTAAGATCTTGAGCGACTAGCTATATTTTGTAAAGAGAAATTTTACCTGGAGTCGAGTGAGAAGATGTCTTGGAGCGTAAGTAACTGTTGCGTGTGACTATATCAGGTCTCACGCGATGGTCTGGAATACGCAGGGCATTGTGTGACTCTATGTTACTAGCAAAAATTATGGCTAGACCATGAATTTTCGAATTGCAGAATTCATATTCAAGGTAATTAATGTATTATGCCAGTCTGGTTGTGACAAAACTCAGGGGTGGACTACACTCTACATTTTGAAGCAGTTACAAATTGGCATCATTCATAAGCTAGACGTTTCCTTTTTTCTATTGCGAGATCTAGGAAGTGTAGAGATTGACGTACTCGTCGACATCAAGCTCAGCAACGTTATCGGATTTGGAAATGATTTCAGCAGCCTTTGAGTCGCCCAAGCGGTTCTTGAGATGGCGCTCAAACTTAGCCAAGAGCAAGGGAGTGCCTTCCTCTCGTCGTCGGCGGTGGCCAACGGGGTAGTCAACGGCAACCTCATCGAAAACAGAACCGTCCTTGAGCACAATCTTGACGGCGTTTCCAATGTAGCGCTTGGAAGGCTCGTGATACTCGGTGGTGTATCTCTCTTCCTCAACACAAGTCATCTTGGCACGAAGTTCGTCGATGCGGGGGTCGGCAGCAATAGCATCAGAGTAGTCGTTGGCAGTCAGACGACCAAACAACAACGGAATTGCAACCATATATTGAATACAGTGATCTCTATCAGCATAGTTATGAAGAGGTCCCTTTTTATCAATAATTCGCATTGCTGCTTCCTGAGTACGGATGGTGATGGACTCGATATCGTCGGTGGAAACACCCTTCTCCTTGAGCTTCTGATGCAGGGTCATAGCTGCCTCAGCCGCAGTCTGAGCGTGGAACTCGGCAGGGAACGAAATCTTGAACAAAACATTCTCCATAACATAGCTGCCGTAGTCGCGCTGAAACTTGAAGGGCTGACCCTTGAAGAGAACATCGTAGAAGCCCCAGGTAGGAGCAGTAAGAATCGACGGCATGCCACCCTCACCCTTCTGAACCAACAAGGCCAAATTGACTGCACGAGAACAGGCGTCGCCAGCAGCCCAGGACTTGCGAGACATGGTGTTGGGTGCATGTCGATAGGTACGCAAGCTCTGGCCGTCAACCCAGGCCTGCGAAACAGCGTCTGCAGTCTGTTCAACGCTCAAACCGAGCATCTTGGAGACGACAGCGGTGGTAGCCACTTTGACGAGGACAACATGATCTAGTCCGACCTTGTTGAACGAGTTCTCCAACGCCAGCACACCTTGAATTTCGTGAGCCTTGATCATTCCCTCAAGCACGTCTTTAATTTTAAAGACCTTGGCTCCGGGAATGTCCGAATTGGCTTTAGCCGAACGGGTGAGCCAGTCAGCCACAGCAAGGATTCCACCCAAGTTATCGGAAGGGTGTCCCCACTCAGCAGCTAGCCAACAGTCATTGTAGTCAAGCCATCTGATCATGGTACCAATATTAAAAGCTCCCCGAATGGGGTCGAGCTGGAACGGGGTACCGGGGATTTTGGTACCGTTGGGGACAACGGTTCCGGGGACGACAGGGCCCATAAGGTTTTCACACTGTTTGTGGCCCAATCCCTCTAGACCGCATCCCAGTGTGTCCAACAAGCACAGACGAGCAGTCTCAAAGGCAAGTTCAGACTTGACCTCGTAGTTGTGAACATACTCTGCGATATCGGTGACCACCTTGTCAAACTTTGGGCGGGCATTGTCATTCATGATTGGGGCAGAGTAAGAACGAGAATTCATGATTGAGTTTCGCAGCACAGCAGAGCGAGTCAAACGTGTAAACATGAGGAAAAAAGAGAATTCACGGCCGGTTTCGGTGTTGCTTTTTTAGTCTTTTAAAAAGAGAAAAAAGTGCGGGGTTTTGAGCCGCAAAGCTCATCTCTCCATTGAGTGTGGGGAGGTGGGAAGTAATTTTACAGTGCTGCTGAGTACATACTGCAGTACTGTTTCATACAGAGCTATCCTGGAGCAGGTGCAAAGTGACACGATTCTCGGTTTAAATGGCTTAAATTGTAGAAATATCTTATTATAGGTGCTGTTGGAAATGGTGATTGGGTGTTTAGATCCGAGATCATCATCGTTTGCACCCACTTGTGCTTCCGTCTTTCGGCCCGAGGTACTTCAACTTGAGCTCTTTTGGTGAATTCTCGAATGCTTTACTTTAATTTTTTAATTAAAATCTTTAAATGCGTTGGAAGCTCGTGAAAATCCAAGTTTTCCAACTTTCAAAGAAGTAGTGGACCTTTTTTTCTTCTCAAACGACTCCTGCGACTGTGGCATCTCTCTGGTTTAAAATCATTTTTTCGAATCTATATACTTTACTTTGAATGTAAGAATTCAAGCCAGTTCAATGACCGAGTATTGCTTTGTAGTACTGGTCTGACAAACCCCTTCCATCAATTATAACGCCTTAGTGTGAGAAGTGTTTAGATTATGAGTGTCCTGTAAACGATTTAGACGTAGCTTTCAAAATAATACGTCGTTAGGGTCTTCTGTTTAGCGAGTGTCGTCGTTGCTGTGGGTTCGAAGCGCTCTACAAAACCTTTGAGAACTTCACCTTTATCAACATGGTCAACTTGAAACGATACGGTGAGCATGGCCCCTGAATAAGGATAAAACGCCTTAGATATATATAAGAAAGGGAATTCTGGAGCCGACATGATTATAATCATAGACTATTTTTTGTTTTTTTAATGTTAGCCCAGGAATCGGAAGGGACTAGCAAACAGGAAATCAAAGCCAAGGATGAAGGCCAGCTTGAAAAGATTGGTTACAAGCAGGAGCTTACTCGCACCTTCTCGCTCGTGTCAATGGTTGGTTTCTGTTTTGCCATTCTCACTTGTTGGACTGCTTTAGGTTCCTCCCTTCAGGTCGTCTTCACGGCTGGTGGTCCCGTTGCTCTCATTTGGGGATGGATCGGTGTCTGCATTTTCTCGATGTTTGTTGCCATTTCGATGGCTGACGTTTGCTCCGCTTATCCCGTCTCTGGTGGCCAGTACTCGTGGGTTATGCTTCTTACTCAAAACACTTGCTACGGCCGGGTTTTTTCTTACATCACCGGTTGGATTCAGCTTTCTGGTTTGGTTACCATGGGATCTACCGCTTTGTTTCAGATCGGTAACATGATTATGAGCTTGGTCATTCTTATGTCGGATGATGGTTTTGAGGTTAAGCCTTACATGATCATTCTAACCTGCTGGGCCTGGGCTTGCTGCTGCTTGGTTTCTAACATTTATGGTAATCGATTTTTGCCCTACATTAATGACTTCGCCTTGTGGTGGTCTATTGGTGGCTTTCTCATTTGCACCATCACTGTCCTTGCCTGTGCTCCCAAGCTTCAAACCCGAAAATTTGTCTTTACCGAATACATCAATTTCTCTGGGTGGTATAACAACGGTATGGCTATCATCATTGGTATCTTAAACTCGGCATACGCTATGGTTACCTATGATTCTCCCGCTCACATGTCTGAGGAGCTTCAGAATGCTTCTCGTGATGCCCCTCGTGCCATTGTCTTGTCGGTCATTATTGGTGCTATCACTGGTCTTGCTTTTATCTTGGCTTTGCTCTACTCTATCCAAGACTTGAATATGGTTTCCAACACTCCTACTGGCTCGCCTCTGCTCGAGATTTTCTACCAGGCTACTTCCAACAAGGCCGGTTCCGTCAGCTTGCTTGTCATTATTCTTGTTTGCCAGTGCTTGGCCTCTAATGCTGTTTTGTCTGAGGGTTCGCGATCTGTCTACGCTTTTGCTCGTGACGGTGCTTTCCCCCGCTTCTTAAACCCTTACCTGGCTGAGATCGACCCCAAGCTCAAGGTTCCTTTCTGGGGTTTGATTGTTACCTTTTTCTTTCACTGCGCTTTCTTAGCCATCTACTTTGGTTCTTCAACTACTTTTCACACTGTCTTGTCGTATGCTTCCGTCAGCCTCTACATGTCTTACCTATTCCCTATTGCTACGGTATGCTGGCGACGAAAGCACATGATTCCCGGTTATTACTCTCTCCACCGCTCGATCGGCTATGTTCCCGCTTTAGTTGTCAACTTAATTGCCACCGCTTACCTTTTGTGGTGTTCAATCTTCTTCTTCTTCCCCTCTTACATGCCTGTTAATGGTGACCACATGAACTACTCTATTGTTGCTCTTGCTGTCACTGCTGTCTTCGGTATTGTATCCTGGTTCACCGGCGCTCGTACCGACTACATTAAGAGGGTGGCCTTGCACGGTGACCAGCTTGAGACCAACGGTAGGGAAATTGAGTCTTCCAACAACTCTGATGTCCATGAGTTTGGTGACGAGGAATAAGCATTTTTCTTTATTTGCGTATGTTATAGGAAAGTAATTGTAGTGAATTCGATAATGTTGGACTTGATTCCAGAAATTCGCTACTCACTAAACTCGCCCTCTAGAGCCCTCGTATCTATTACTAGTTTACTTTTTACATGAAGTTAAGACTCTGTATTATACTTGCAAGTTTTGCTAATTTTTTCTTAAATAATAAGTCAAATTTTCTGCAATTTTCGATAATTGAAGCTTTTTTTTGCAAATCTTGGAATCTGAGAAGAAGGCTACAAAATTTTACTTTAAAAACTTGAAAACAACCTTTTTATTATTATTAAAGGGTAGTCTAGAAACATGATAAACAACCAATAAGTGTAAACAAAAAAGAATAAATGCCCCTAGAGCCCTCCAATGTCCCAAGAGATCCCAGCCATGAAAAAGGACATTAAGAATGAAAAGTAATCATGCGTAGCAGCAGAGAAAAGAAGAAAAGGTATAATTAGAAGATAGGCTGTCCAAGGTGGAACAGTTCTCGCTTCTCCTCAGATTCCTCGGAGTCCTCTCTCTTGAAGATAGGCTGGCCGAGGTGGAACAGTTCTCGTTTCTCCTCAGATTCCTCGGAGTCCTCTCGCTTGAAGATAGGCTGTCCAAGGTGGAACAGTTCTCGCTTCTCTTCAGCATCCTCTCTCTTGAAGATAGGCTGGCCGAGGTGGAACAGTTCTCGCTTCTCCTCAGATTCCTCGGAGTCCTCTCGCTTGAAGATAGGCTGTCCGAGGTGGAACAGTTCTCGCTTCTCCTCAGATTCCTCGGAGTCCTCTCTCTTGAAGATAGGCTGTCCGAGGTGGAACAGTTCTCGCTTCTCCTCAGCATCCTCTCTCTTGAAGATAGGCTGGCCGAGGTGGAATAACTCTCGCTTCTCTTCAGCATCGACACTGAATTTGGTTAGCCGTGTTGGGAGCAATGAATGCAGATACTCACGGGATAGGAGAAGAGACGGCAACGCCGATGATCATAGACAAGGCAAGGGTAAGGAAAGCAGGGGTGAACTTCATTTTTTTTTAGGTAAAAGTAGAGGTGGATCTGTAGCTGCTGATGAAGTTCTGACCGGGGGTCTTTTGGCTGATTTATATAGTCCGCAGAACAATAAGCAGCAAACGAAGAAACACACGCCGCCGAGCCTTTCCCCAGAGATCTCCCCGCTAATGGCACGTTTGGCCTTTGTTTAGAGTGCGAGCTTTTCGGCGAGCTCAGATATTGCCTATTTGGGACCTGCATCGTACTCCAGCGACTCCTTCCCAACTGAACGCGAACCTTTGTTAGACATGTAACAAACGACCATAAAAAAGCAGCGACGGCTGCAATGTAGTTCTGGATTAGGTATATTAGTATGTTTCCCTGATCGCTGGCGCAATGGAGACAAACAACAACTATGTGCATGGCGTAAGGTATGCAGGTTTATGCATGAACAAAGCCATCGGAAACACAAGATCATAAAAACTAGTCGTGGTTAGACTCATTCGGCTTTGTTGTCACGCATCGCGTGTCTATCGTCCCAGGAGTCGCGAGTAATCTCGACGGAAATTTATGACGAGGACTCTATACTTGAATCTGCACCTGCAAAGAAAACAGAGAACAAGAATGAGTAGTTCATTGTAGGGTTGTAGAGTATGGTAGACTGTCAAAGATGGAGACGCAGATCAATGACCTGGATGTAGTGCAATGATCTGGGTGCAGTGAAATAATCTGGGCGCAGTGAAATGATCTGGGTGTAGTGCAATGATTTAACCCGTGAATGAGGGCTGAACTCTGTTTGGTGTTGAAGGCCGCGGTGTTAAGACTGATGTACCAGGAACTTGAACGTGAGTCATCCCCTCGCATAGTCGAACGGAACTTAACCTCTGCTATTTGTTTTCACCGAGTAGCCAACTAGCCTGTTGATCGGGAGTACAAATGTATCACAGAGAGTTGGTCAAGTTGATAGTCGCTGCAAACAATAACCGGGATGAACTTCGAGCCAAGTCATCCGACTCAAGATGACTTATCCACACTCAGTAAAACCAAATATTGCAAGGGCCTTTGTCGGTGGATCAGTTTGGCGGTTGCTGGGCGGCGTGTCGACGTCATACGCTAAGCCTTTGGACTCCACACCTGCTTATAATCATTTCTTCATTCTTTTTTCGACTCTCCGCTCAGACGCCAGCACTATTTGCAGCACGATATTCGACGCGCATGATGTCTCCTGCATCTGTTGGCGTTTTGCTGTGCGATTGGGACGAAACCATTACCACGCGCGACTCTATCGGTCTACTCGCTGAAACTGCCTATGATACCCCAGATTTTTCCACGCCACCCGCCACCAGGGCGCATCTGCTCCCACCGTGGCACTCGTTTGTGGACGACTACAGTGCGGACTACGATGCATATGTCGAGTCGGCAGAGCACCAGACCACCACCGTTGACCAGGACTTTGCGCGAGTCTTGCAGCGTGTCGAGGCATTTGTGCACCGACTACCTCGCGAGCTACAGCACTCAAAGCTCACCGAGCAAGCGACCTTTCTGGCCGGCCTGGAGGCCGTCGAACAGGCGAGCGTGCAGCGCGTTCAGCACGCCAAGGTTTTTGCCGGTCTGGACTACCGGGCGTTCGTGGCAAGTGCGGCCCAAAAAGTTCAACTGGAACCGGCGGAGGGCGTGGCGGACAGTGACTCGGGCGTGTACGTGCGACGGGCGTGGGTGCAGTCCTGCCGAGTGCTGCTCGACCGCCAGGCGACGGTGTGCATTGTGAGCATCAATTGGTCGGCTGAGTTCATTGAGCGTGTGCTTGCAAATCTTGGGGTGCCGGTCGCCGAGCGCCTTGGTGACTGGAGCCAGCCGGGCGTGCATGTTTTTGCGAACCGTATGCTCACCACCCCGGACGGCGTCACCACCGGCGAGATTGTAGGCCCGCAGCACTTCTTTGACCTCTCGGGCCCCGCGTGCACTGCGTTGGACAAGGCGGAAATTGTCGAGAACATTCTCGGGGCAATCAAAGCGCACGCTGGGCGTACCTGCACGCAATCGGTCTACGTCGGAGACAGTACCACCGATTTCCTCGCGCTGCTCTTCCCGCGCCACGGTATCATATTCCACGACCCACACACGCACCAAAAATCAAAGGTGGCCGTGCGCTTCACGAGCCTGGGCCTCAACCCGGATAGCTCGCCCGGTGCCGCTGCCAAAATCAGCACCATTCATTCATGGACGACTTTTTACGACTGGATTACGACCACTGCATTTCTATAGGATACCAATACGTGTAATGAAAAAAAAAATAAAAATTAACCACTATGCAATATCAATTTGAGACTATAGCTTTTCATAGTCGAGCTTGCCCTCGAGCTTCTTGGACTCTGAAACCTTGCGTACTGCTTTCATTAAATCCTCCTGAACAATGTAGTCTCGGTCATCGCGGATGGCAAAGAAGCCGGCTTCGGTGACGACGTTGCGGATGTCGGCACCGTTGAATCCATCGCTCATTTTTACAACGGCCTCGTAATCTATCTCGCCTTGTTTATTTACCTTTTCACCGTGAATTTTGAAGATCTCCAAGCGTCCGATTTCATTCGGCAAGGGAATTTCAATCTTTCGGTCGAGACGCCCGGGCCGCAACAGCGCCGGATCAAGGGTATCTGGTCTGTTGGTAGCCATGATGACCTTGGTTTGGCCCAGATAGTCAAAACCATCCATCTGATTGAGAATTTCCATCAAGGTTCGCTGGACTTCACGATCCGCACTGGTGCCCTCGCTGAATCGTCGACCACCAATAGCGTCGATTTCGTCCAAAAAGATAATACAAGGGGCATGTTCCTTGGCGTAGCCAAACATTTCACGCACCAATCGAGACGATTCACCAATATACTTGTCGACGATGGCAGAGGCCGGAGAAAAGATGAAGTTGGCACCAAGGGTGGCGGCCACGGCTCGTGCGAGTAAGGTTTTACCAGTACCGGGTGGGCCATAAAGCAAGACACCCTTGGGGGGTTTGATGCCGACTCGCATAAAGAGTTCTGGGTTCTTGATGGGCAGTTCAATCACCTCGCGCAGCTCGCGGATTTGGTCGTTGAGACCACCAATACCGGCGAAGGAAAGATCTCCCGGTTTGTAAGAGGTCATATTGTAGACGAGGGGGTCGACTTCACGCGGGAGAATTCGCATGATGGTGAGGGTGGTCATGTCGAGCGAGACGCGAATGCCCTGCTTGAGCTTGGACTTGTCGAGTTTGTTTCGGCATCCAACAAGGTATCGAGGTCCTGACGAAGCTTTGACGATGACTGGAGTTGTTAGATGGAGTAAGCGGTACGTACTGAAAGGGCTTACATCGTTCTTCATCGAGTTGCTTCATGATTTCGCCAATAATCTGGCCCACGCTCTGCAAAGCCTTGATATCCTAGAAGGATTAGTGTGATTGAATGCGTATATACAATTGATCGCACCTCTTCTGTCTTGTCGTAGTCCTTGTCGAGCGAGCGGATGTTGAGCCGTAGTTCTTTGAGCTTGGCGTCCATCTCACGGTGCTGGAGCAGCTTGCGCCTGTACTCATCAAGAGCAGCTTCTCGCTCAGCGTCGATGCCAGGCGATCCACTTGGGCTTTGATATGACACAAACGGTTCTGTTTCTGCCATTGGGTGATATGAAGAAGGTTGCCACCCAACTGTGGCAACAACCCTTGACTTTGACCTCGAGACCACGACAAGTCACCAAAACAAATAATTATACTTGTATAATTGAATTAGATTGGTTTTGTATGAGCATGGACAATGTCAGATTGACTGGAGGTGTCTACTAGTAAGCTGTGGTCTGGGGGATATATAGACTTGTGTTTTGCAGGAGCTGATCCGTCTGACTTTTTGGTATCATATTCGATAATACTTCAATCAACGGAGCCAATATCTGTACGTGCCACAGCTACGGCCTACAGATGAAGGTTTTCTCGCGTAGTTTGAAGGGGAGCGTTTGGCTCCTTAGAGCAAGAGAAGGGATGCCTTTGGTTTGTTGTCCAGAGTGCAGATGCAGGAAGGTGAAAGGTGCTTCCGAATCGAACTCCTTACTCAGCAGTTCTGGGACAAAGAGACCTTGTACGCATAGGTGATTATAGTTACATGTGTTCAATTCATCAAGGAGGCCCGTTCGCAACTGGTATCTTTCACTCTATGTACATTTCACGATACCAACATCTTAGATCACAAGCCTTCTAAGAAAAATATACGAGAAAACAGTTCCTCGGAAAGATCATGGCACAATTTCAACATTGGTGTGGTCTCACTTTCAGCAAGTATCGACGTTTTATGTATACTTACGATTGTATTCTCACATCCTAACCGCCCATACCCTGCTATGCACCACTTTAGAGTTCATCGTCTCTAGGGTCTGGAAATTACTTCTCTTGATGAGAAAACCGTCGTCAACTTTGGAACGTCAGTAGACAGTTGGACAATCTCTTGATCGAGGAGAGATAAAATACAATACGGCATTCCTTGTGCTATTTAGTGAAAAGATCAGCTAGGATGTAACCAATTGAGTGGTAGAGAGTATTGTTATTGATAGGAAGGTGTTGGGGGAGCCTTTCCAAAGGTTAAACTAATCGATTGGAATCAACCGATCAACGTGAGCAAACCAAAAAGCCATTCCACCACCACACCTCACAGTATCATCACCACACTTCACAGTATCACCACCACACTCTCAGTATCACCACCACACCTCACAGTATCACCACCACACTCACAGTATCAATACCACACCTCACAGTATCACCACCTTCCCTACTCTAACCTTAGTCTCTTCTAGTCACTCCCTGCCCCCGGAAGAACCCAAACCCACGCTTCGGCCAAAAGTGAACACTGCCGTAAACAGCAATTCCGGTGAAAAACAAAAAATTTATCCGAAAAGCGAGCCACAAAAACACCGAAAACCAAAGAAAATTAAATCAAATCAAAGACTTTCAAAGTGGCATAGAAAGAATTCTTGCTTTAAATTTGGTTTGGTTTGGGTTTTTGAGTCGGGGGGCTGGGTGAAGTTTGTCCGTAGTGACGTTGCAGTTTTCTGAAGACAGACACTTTTGCCCTTACTAAATTTCCCTTTCTTTTCCTCCCCCCTTACTAACTTCCCCCTTTCTAAAGTGAGTCACCCTTCCTCTCCTCTCCCCTCTCTAAAAACATATAACCAAAATTCTACACCCCCACTGCCTCTCCTCTTTGTTGAGGGGTTTTTTTTCCTTTTCTTTCTTCACCAAAGAAAAAAAATGTCGATTTCAAAGATTCACTCACGCTACGTCTACGATTCTCGAGGTGATTTCATCTTCACAGGGAGTTTGGAGGATTGACTGACTTTGGAAATAGGAAATCCCACTGTCGAGGTTGAACTCACCACTTCAAAGGGTACCTTCTCTTCAATCGTTCCCTCTGGTGCCTCCACCGGTATCCACGAGGCCCTTGAACTCCGTGATGGCGGATCCCTCTGGCAAGGAAAGGGTGAGTATTGAACCTCTATTCAATCAATTGCTGACTTTACCCTAGGTGTCACCAAGGCTGTTGCTAACGTCAACTCTGTCCTTGGACCCGCCCTCGTCAAGTCGGGCATCCAGGTCACCGATCAGGCCGCCATTGATAAGTTCTTGAATGCTGAGGACGGAACCCCCAACAAGGGTATGTCTTTTTTCCCCCTCCTTCCTTGCTCTCTTCTAACCCCATCTAGGCAAGTACGGTGCCAACGCCATCTTGGGAATTTCCCTTGCCGCCGCCCGTGCTGCCGCTGCTGAGAAGGACGAGCCCTTGTACGCCTACTTGTCCAAGCTCGCTGGCTCCAAGCAGCCCTACGTTTTGCCCGTTCCCTTTTTGAACGTTCTCAACGGTGGATCCCACGCTGGTGGTGCTCTTGCCATTCAGGAGTTTATGATTGCTCCCGTTGGTGCCAAGAGCTTCAGCGAGGCCCTTCGTATCGGATCCGAGGTCTACCACACCTTGAAGTCCTTGGCCAAGAAGGAGTACGGCTCGAGTGCCGGTAACGTTGGTGACGAGGGTGGTATTGCTCCCAACTTGCAGACCGCTGATGAGGCCTTGACCCTCATCTCGGAGGCCATTGCTAAGGCTGGTTACTCTGACGTCGTCAAGATTGCCTTGGACTGCGCTTCGTCTGAGTTCTACAAGGACGGCAAGTACGACTTGGACTTCAAGAACCCCAAGTCTGACCCCTCCAAGTGGTTGTCGGGCGAGGAGTTGGCCGACTACTACATCACCTTGGTTGAGAAGTACCCCATCGTCTCAATTGAGGACCCCTTTGCTGAGGATGACTGGGCTGCCTGGTCCAAGTTCAACGCCCGCACCAAGATTCAGATTGTCGGCGATGACTTGACTGTCACCAACCCCATCCGCATCAAGCGTGCCATTGAGGAGAAGTCCGCTGACGCCCTTCTCTTGAAGGTCAACCAGATCGGCTCTCTTTCCGAGTCCATCCAGGCCGCCCAGGATTCGTTCGCTGCCGGCTGGGGTGTCATGGTCTCGCACCGATCCGGTGAGACCGAGGACACTTTTATCGCCGACTTGGTCGTCGGTCTCCGAACCGGCCAGATCAAGACCGGTGCTCCCTGCCGATCCGAGCGACTTGCCAAGCTCAACCAGATCTTGCGAATTGAGGAGCAGCTCGGCGACAAGGCCATCTTTGCCGGTGAGAACTTCCACATCTCCCACACCCTCTAAGAGTTTAAGTTTAAACGTTTAAATACTGGTAGAATTGTTTTTTTTCAATTGCGTAGTAGTAATACTACCCAGAGTCTACGTCGAAACGTTTAAATACTGGTAGAATTGTTTTTTTTTCAATTGCGTAGTAGTAATACTACCCAGAGTCTACGTCGAAACGTTTAAATACTGGTAGAATTGTTTTTTTTTTCAATTGCGTAGTAGTAATACTACCCAGAGTCTACGTCGAAACGTTTAAATACTGGTAGAATTGTTTTTTTTTCAATTGCGTAGTAGTAATACTACCCAGAGTCTACGTCGAAACGTTTAAAAGAAATGTTTTCATTCAACTGGCGTAGTAAAACTGCGCAAACCCTTAATCGAAACGGCTGTTGACGGGCGACCGGCGGGTCACCCAGACACGCCACAGACCTGCGCCTACTACGGCGAGCACGACGATCCACAAGAGAGTGGATCGGCGTGCTAGTCATAGCTCATCCTTGACGGCAGGTTCGTCCACGGGGTCGGCGGGCGCGGGGTCGGCAGGCACGGTTGGCTCGTCTGCGTCGCCGGTGAGCTCGCCAGAGGCAGCGATGATGACGGGGCTCTTGGGCTTGTCACCTCTGCTAGTGGGGGTGTTTTGAATGGCATCGACAACGTCGTATCCCTCAACGACCTTGCCAAAGACAACGTGTCGGCCGTCGAGGTGGCTAGACAAGTCAGCGATGCACCAGCAGCACGAGTGCAACATACCTTGTAATAGAAGTCGTAATGAAGAACTGCGAGCCGTTCGAGTCCGGTCCGGCGTTGGCCATCGACAGAAGACCGACTTCATTGTGCCTGCGAGGGGTCAGCAAGTCCCTTGGTACACACACACACAAACATACTTGAGCTTGAAGTTCTCATCGGGAAATCGGGGACCGTAGACTAAAAGTTAGCAGTACTCACAAACACCCTCGGAAACGTACTCGATTTTCCTCCGGTGCCGTCGCCCTTGGTGAAGTCGCCGCCCTGGATCATAAAGTTCTTGATGACCCGGTGGAAGGCAGAGCCCTGGTAGCCGTATCCCTTTTCGCCGGTAGCGAGAGCGCTGAATGGTCAGTACAGACGTATGGCGAGTCAATTGACCTTACCGAAAGTTCTCTGCGGTCCTAGGCACGACATCGCCGTAGAGCCCAAGCACGATCCGGCCCAAAGGCTCGCCATCCTGTTCAATGTCGAAAAAGACTTTGTTCGTGATGGTCTGCGCAGCGGCAAACGAGACAAGGTACGCGGTGACAAGACTGGAAAGAAGCTTCATGGGTGGAGGAGAGACGCAGCGTTGGCACCGAGCAGCGACATCACCACGCAACGCTGCTTAACCCGATTGCATGAGCTCTTAATTTACAGCAATACAGTATACAGAGTCTAAGGGTAATCTCGATTGACACCGTAGAGTACCAACGATATTCTCACAGCGTAGAGTACTCTCCATTCACAGCGTTTTTCACCAACCGACTACGTTCAGCAGCCACGCAGTTGCAAAGTTCATAATTAAAGTAATACATTTGAGACAAGGCTCACTTGTCGTCGAGCTTTCGGATACCGTCCTTGTCGACGACGTGCACTAGACATCCGCCAAAGTCAATCGGCATCCTCGTCTCCAGTTCCTTGAGACACTTATCCATGAGCTCTGAGGCGCCGGCGAGATCGAGATCGGGACTGTGCCAGCGGTCGAGAGTGGCAAGCGAGTAGTAGGCGGCGTACCCGTGCGCACCGTATGGAACCTGCGCAGCAGCAGCCAAGTAATCAATCCAATGCAGTTCCGGACGCTGCGTCTTGCTGTTCCAGCCGGCAATCAGCATATTCGTCTGGTACGGTTTCTGTTCCAAGTCAGTCAAATCGCCACCAACCCAAGCCCAAGCTTGTGCATGCCTCCGCCTTCCCCCCCTCCCCTCGTTTCAAAATCAGGCACCATTATATCGCTCTACTCACCCTACTTCGCAGTGCCTTCGCCAGTTGCTGACGGGTAAAAGCCGTGACGGCTGCGGGCGTGAGGTCCTTGCCGTCGCGGATGCTCGCCAGCTGCGCGTTCGCCTGAATGTACTCTGCGAAATTAACTTGACACATTAGCACTCTACCAATCAAAAACCCAACCGCAGATCGCACCTGCATCACCTGCTTCACCGCTAAAGGCCATCAGGGTGTGAGTGTTGAGCGCCCGCGTCTTGTTATCGTCGGGCTTCAGCACCGTGATTCCACGAACGGCCGCCTTCGACGTCGCAACAATGACTCCATCAGCATACGTAATGCCGAGTATGATATCCATGGTTTTTGTTCTTGGAGAAGGGAAAGCAGAAAGGTTGGCAGGCGGTTGTACTTGCACTTTCTAACTTAGAGGAAAATTTAACTTAGCCATTTTTAAGCCTTGGGAAAAGTTTTGAAACCCAAAAGCAAACATCAAACAGCAGCAAAGTCATGGTCGACCGCTTCTTCTCGGCGCCAAAGCGAGCGCGGAAGCGTGACTCGTCTGCTCAGGCGCGGGCGAGCGTTGCGGGCCCGGGCCGTGCAAAGAAACAGCGCACAGATACACAGCAGCAGTCTGAGTCGGACGAGGAAATCACCTCCGAATCCGAGGTCGAGGATGGTGGCGATGCCCCGGCTGCCAGCGACAGTGGTAGCGAGAGTGAGAGCGAGAGCGAGATTGAAGAAACAGCTGCAGACAAACGACGCAGGCTTGCAAAGCAGTATCTCGACAACTTGCAGACCGAGATTGGTACGTGTCCTTGTATATTGTTTTTGATATACGCTAACTCTTCAGATGATACGGCATTTGACGCCGCCGAGGTCGACAGAGACTTGCTTGCGGATCGTTTAAAAGAAGACGTCGCCGACAAGCGCGGTCGGATTTACAAGTTTATTGGATCCAGCATCTCAGCCGATAGTCCAGTGGCAACAAAGACACAAAAGCTCACCAACTACATCACGGGTCTTGCGTTCGCATACCCCTACGCCTACAGCGTCACCAAGGATATGGTGCTCACCAAGTGGGACCTGGGTGCGACGCTCGACGACCACAAACCCATCAAGAAAGTGCTCAGCACCCATGGCGTCCGTCACGCAGACTCAAGTTTTGACGGCCACGTAGACGATATTCTCTGTGTCGCCGTCAGCGACTCGGGCAAGTTTGTCGTCACCGGCGGTAAGGACCACCGCATCGTCGTCTGGTCTGCAGACACCCTTGCTATCCTGCGTGTCTTTACCCAGCACCGCGCGGCCGTCAATAGCCTGGCCTTTCAGCGCGACTCGCACAACCTCTACTCGGCCTCGAGCGACCGGACAATCAAGTGCTGGGCCATCGATAACCTCGCCTATACCGAAACGCTCTTTGGTCACCAGGAGAGCGTCGGCGACATTGACGCGCTCATCAAGGAACGGTGTCTGTCGGTGGGCGGACGCGACCGCACCGCACGTCTGTGGAAGATTGCGGAGGAGTCCCAACTTGTCTTCCGTGGCGGCGTCACTGCAACCGACGCAGCCACCGGCATCAGCTACTCCGAGGGCTCGATAGATCACGTCACGATGATTGACGAAGAGCTGTTTGTCACCGGCTCCGACAACGGCTCGCTCACGCTCTGGTCGCTCAAGCGCAAAAAGCCCGTCTTCGTCATGCCCATCGCACACGGCCTCGTCGACCCGGCCGAGCCATCGCAGTACACAGGCGAGGCCGACCCCTCGACCGTCGTCATCCCTCCACCCGTACCCCGGTGGATCACAGCCGTTCGCTCGCTCCCGCTCTCAGACGTGTTCGTCTCGGGCTCGTGGGACGGAAGCATACGCATGTGGAAGCTATGGGACAACCAGCGTGGATTCGATCTTGTACGCACCATCAGTGGATTCTCCGGTGCCGTCGTCGGGCTATCGCTCGTAGAGCTACCGGTCGACTTCACCGGTAAGGCTCTCGACGAGCAGGTTGCCGCCCAGGAACGTAAGCGCACGGCAAAACCCCGAAAGCGCGCGCTTGGAATCGTCGCAGCTACTGCACGTGAGCTTCCACAGGGTCGATGGATCACTGTTCGCGGGGGAAAGAACGCTGTCCGAGCAGCGACAGTGGACTTGGAGTAGCCTTCCGCTTTTTTTTTTGAATAAAATTTGTATATTACGAGCATCTTTTCCTTATTTATTTTCTGTGTTTCAATAAAAGTCTTTGCTGGTTTGTCTGATTTTTCATGTAGTAGTTAGTACTTCACTTGTCAACCATCAAACGATTCCATCAAAGTTCCAATGTCTGCACCCGGTGGTTTCTTCTCTCGTATCAATAACTACGTCTTTTCCAAGGACTTTGTCAAGTGAGTTTTCGTCAGGCACTTCCTGGTTTACTGCGTTTGTACTCAACCTGCGATGGATCGGACATACCACGGCCGTCCCCGGGGGAGTTCATAATATTAATTTGCAGTAACGAAGAGTTACATCGCATTGCCTTTCCTCGTTTAATCCGTTTTTATGCTGACCCGTTTTTAGGTGTGAGTATTTTCGATCGTGCGGGTTGAACCCCTCACGCGGGGTGGGAAAGGCCGTTCTAACCTGCGTCTGCGTACAGATGTCTGTTCCACACATTTCTGGGGTGAGTAGAAACATGTACTGACCCAGGGTACGACCGTTGCCAGTTTGCGGATCGCTGCTGTCCACGGACGACCCCGCCCCGGGTGGGCGCTGCGCTCGATGCTGACTTCACAGGACCCGTCTCGAACTTTGGCATTCCTCTTGCCGCTCTGCTTGACACCCAAAAGAGCCCCGAGCTTATTTCCGGCCCAATGACTGGTGCCTTGGTGCTCTACTCGATTGTATTTATGCGATACTCGTATGTCACCACAAGACCGTTTGTACCCCCAGACTAACTCTACCAGGCTTGCTATTTCGCCTAAAAACTATCTCTTATTTGGTCAGTACTATCCCTTCCGGACCTCACACCGACTAACTTGCTAGGCTGCCACTTCACCAACGAAGTCGCCCAGCTTACTCAAGGATACCGATTCCTCGACTACAACTACTTCAGCGGCAAGAAGATAACTGAGAAGGCCGCTGAGTCTGCTTAAATTAGTTCTTCAAGTGCAATGAATAACGATTTGTCTGGCCAGAACTACGTAGCGTATCTAAACTCTTTTAGGAGAAGAAAAAGATTCATAAATTCGACACTACCCCGTGTAGAGACACCCATAGCCAACCTGAGTTCAGAAATAATGTATTTTCTAGAGAAAAAAAAGAGGTCCAATTCCTCGCAACAATCGTTACCTATAGCCCGTATTAGCGCAGTCCTTTAAAGCAACAACATAATGTTCATCGTAAAAAAAGAGAGAGACCGTCATTGATCACATAGACGGGATTTGGGAACCGAGGAGGGGAGGCTAGTTCTTGAAAAAAGCACGTCCAATCTGACCGATGCACACAGAGCTCAAAAAAAGGACTGAAAAAAAGGAGCCCATGACGGAAATATAGTCGGAGGAAAAGGTAGATGAGGGTAGTTGCTCGGGAAAGGAGACCGCAAAGACGCCGCCCATGAAGACCGAGACTAACGATGACGCAACAAGCCCATTGAGAGTAGAGTCAAAAACATACCACACAAGCAAGTCAACTGTCGTCAACGAAACAGCCAACTGTGCAGTGGAGGCCCAGTTTAAGTGCCGGATTCCGTAGGCGAGGCCAATGAAGGCGGCCGTGCTGCGTGCAACCCGAGACCACTTGATTCCAGACTCGTCTTCTCCAGACGTAGCAGGGAACAGCTCGTCCACAGCCGGGAACAAGGCGCCTAGAAAGACAGCGAATAATCCCCAAACGATGCGCACAACGGATCGATACGAGCTAAAGTCAAACGTGTGACTAGTCAAAAGATGATTATCGTGCAGGTTTTCCACGGGGAAAGAATAGGCCACGCCCACAAAAAACAGCAGCAGAATTCGTCCAAAGCTGTGCAGGGCCGTAGGCGGGTTCATGTCAATATCGTACCCGTACCCCGATGACACTGTCCGCTGGTGACCTCGTACTTGCGAGCTATCGTCATTGGTGTCTGTAGAGGAAGAAGAGTCGGATGATCGGGCGTTGGCATCGTATCCAAGCTTGATGTGCTTTGTGTTTCGAAGGCGGGCGGCATCAGATCCATACACCGATCGTGGAATCAGATCTTCACGCCGCCGAGGATTGACAACCGTGGCATCGTTTAGATCTGATAGTCCAGCTGTAGACCCAAAGAGACCGTATAGAGCACCGCGCGCGAGTTGAATCGTCGACTGTGAGCGCTCGAGGTCCGGTCGATCCACTTTATCGGCTGACGGTGCCGACGAAAAGTCGTTTGCAGTTGTAGAAGAGACCATCAAGCAATCCAATGAGACAAGAATGCAGTAATCAAAGGGAAAACACGAGAAAGGCGGTGTTTGGTGGTGAAAGTTAGATGTCACCGCAACAGCTCTGTGGTGATCTCACGGCCAGACTGCCATTTTTCTACACAAAACATTTCAAAGAAATACACAGTTGGAAGTTCAATTTTATATACAAATAGGTTTTTTTTTCTTTGGAAAGAGCATGGTTACTTGCGTAGGTTTAGCTCCGCCGGCTCTGCGCAGCCTGTTTATCTTTTAGAATCTCCTCATCGAGGACCTGAACACGATGATCAGCCTCAAGACGTGACTGGTAATAGTAATCGGAGAATTCTAGACCGGCATAGGCAATACCCATCGTCACCAAGCAGACAAATGCCCTCGACGAGCCCGGAAGAGAGCGGTAGGCACCAAGCAAACCCGATCCGAGATTGAAGCCTGATCCAGAGCTTCCGGCCGAGCCCGCGGGTGGGGGAACAAACGTCTTTGCGACCTTCTTCGGCATCGCGCGTGGAGGAGTTTTGGGTGAAAGGGCAAAAAAACAGTTCCCAACGCTTCAATCATCGCGAAATGTCGACCCCGGCGACGCCTGTGCTGACCCGGCGACGGCGACAGCGGATAGTAAAGAAGGCTCCTCTTGCAGAACGCCTGAAGGCATACCCCTATGATTTGGTTCTTCAATTAAACGAGTCTCTTGAGATGGTTGACTGGGACTCAATATCACCCCGGACTGCGCGCTTGATTGGAACGGCACTCTCAGTCTCGTTGCTAATCCTCCGATACTTTGCCGAAAATGTTTTTGCAATTCCCGTGCAAGACGAATCAATTCTTCTCTCGCGGTCTCGGCGAGATGCCCACTTCACCTTGCACGAAGAAAGAACGAGTATCTTTACGCTTGTGTTTTGGCACCGACTGGTATGTTTCAATTCTAATGGTATACTTGTACTAATCTTCTAGGTTGCGACTTTGGCAGCTTTGATCTTCGCCGTAGGGGTTCTCAACTCCGTGTACTGTTTCCAAAAGAAGCGAGTATATGTATTATTCGGGACAGACGACAGTGACGACGCAATTGATCCTCCCAAGAAGTCCTCAGATGATTTTTCCTTCCGGGAGTTACTTCTTTGGCTCGTTCGAAAGCTCCTGGATGCGATATGGGCTGTGATTCAGTTTTGCGAAATAGCTCTGTGGGGTGATGACACTGTAAACAAAAGAGAACTATGGAAACTACACATGTGGACACCTCCGTTGTTTAATCTTCGAATCATGGAGTCCTTTTCGCCCATTCACCTTGTCCTGCTCTACTTTATTTCCCTCCCAACCAGCATGCTCGGGATTTTCTCACTCTTGGCATTCACTACATTCTTTATTACCGGCTTCTTGATCTTTCTCATTGAGCAATTTCTCGCCCTTGCGCACGACAAGGACGTCCTCCATCGCGAGTTTGTCGCCGAGTACGACTACAAAGTCGTCAAACCTAATCTCTCCTGCGCCGTTCAGGATGCAGCTGTCGGCGACGGTAAGGTGGAGTTTTCCCCAAACCTCGGACAACGGGCCTTTTCCGTAACTCGTTCTATACCACAACGCTCGACCGACACGCTCGCGACGGCCTATTCCCCAGAGCCAACGCCCATAAAGCCTGTCGAATCACCGGTACTGGGTCTCTTTACCACCCCGTCATACGCTCGAAGGTTTGTATTACTTCTAGGAGGTTGGCTTGTACTAACAAAAACAGGTCGGGTCCATTTGCACAAAACATACCACACCCTTCTCCTCACCGCCCTTCCCCCGTCCCGTTACGCAACCGATTTAGCCCCACCACTTAGCTCTGCAAGCATTGTACTATTTATCAATATGAAATTATATTTGCATATACTTTATAGCACCTGATCATCTTCAAGTCGATCAACAACAGCCTTCATTTCCTCATCATTGTAAATGTGAAAGCCACCAGCCTGGGTGACACTTGCTAGCTGTACGTTGTTGCGGTCGAGCTTCTCTTCCATGACCTGTTTGAGAGTCTTCAACACAAGCGTCTCAGTCTCGACCAAGGTGAGGGACTATCCCCATTAGCCTTTTAACCATCAAACTCCACGTAGTACATACCTTGTGATATTCGTTTTGCAACTCAGCCTGGGCGCCTTCGGATCCACTGCCTATGGCCTTGGCGTCGTATCGATAGTACGTTCCCGAAGGCTCAGCATGGTAAAGCTGTGGACCATGCTCATCTACACCGGCAATCAAAAGAGCGACACCAAACGGCCGCGACATTATGGTCTCCTCTCCACTAGCGCCCTCACCAAATCGGAGTGCGAGGTCGCAGACAGCCTGAGTGACGGACTCGACCTGTATATTCTCATCATAGTAGAGATGGTGATTCTAAAACCGTCAGTAATCCCAAATGATTATATCGCCATAGAACAAATACCTGTGTTTCCACCCGTGCGTGATCAATCATTGTTCGAGCATCTGCAGTCAGACCGCTCATTGCGCAGCCCAAATGGGCATCAATCTCGACGATTTTCTCAATTGGTGAAGGTTCAAGGAGAGTAGAAGTAACGCGCTTCTCGACTCCAAGAATCACGCCCTCTGAACATGCGACGCCAATCGCTGTTGAACCGAGCTTGTCTGCCGTTAGCCTCAAACAGAGTGTACGAGCGCAAACCCACATACCTTGATAGCCTCGAGAGAGTATTCAACCTGGAAGAGTCTTCCCTCAGGTGAGAATGTGTTTACACCTCGATCGTATTCACTTCGCGTCAAAAACATCTGCGCTGTGCTGTTTCAGTCTGGCGGTTAGGATTTTGGCCACCCACCCTCACCTTCAACGCCACCGCCACCACGGGGCAACACTTCTCCAAGTAAGCGAATCCAAGTTAAACAATGTAGGTATAAATGCTAGTTCAGCAGAGTTTATGTTCTGCTGTGAGGGTGCTTCTCCCGGGGTCTTTTAGCCTTCTCTAGCTCCTACGTACTCCCTCCCAAGACGTAAATTACAGTATGCAAAAGCCAGCTTCCATCATCGTTTCTACACTTATCCACCTTCTTCCCGACCGAGACTCCAGCTTTGTCAGGCGGGTTTGTCGAACGGCAGGGAAAATTTGACGCTGCCCAAACACTTCGACCGCACCGCACCTCTCAGCAATGAATGGAAGACAAGGTGAGCAGGCTTGCACCAGAAAGGAGTAATGGAGTTTGATGCTAACTCTTTTCCAGGGCAGTCTTTGCCTCAAGGAAGACCCCCAGTGGGATTTAATCAAATCAATATGCCTCGACAATCCCCTGCTGCCGGTCTTCAGGGAAGCAGGCCACAGAGTGTCAAACCAAGTGAGTAGACCGGTCTTGGGAGGGTTTAATAGTGCTGCTGGATTTATCCTCCAAGTTTGATTTCGACTCCTCTGACTCTGTTTAGGCCCGGCTTGGGCGTATCCTCAATCAGGCCAGCAACAGACTAGCGCCATAGGACAAGGTCAGATCCAGCAGGGCCAGGGTAGCGTCTCCATTGCTCAACAGCTCGGCCGCGGGATTTCTCCTGCCAGTGGCGTGTCGCAGAACATTCAGCAAGGTGCTGCGAATAGAGCACACCAGTTGTTTGGCAGCCAGATGCCTGGATCAAGATTAAATCCTTCCATAGGAGCAGCTCAAATTTTGACTGGAGCTTCATCAAACACTGGTCCTATCGGTGGTGGGCCCCAAAATCCGCTAGACTTGAATGATTTCCCGGCTTTGGGTTCGACAATCTCGACACCGAGCTCAACTGTTCAGCTTCAACAGCCCCCACCTCAGCAACAGCCGCCAATTCAACCAGGCTATCCTACTCAGCCGCTGCAGAACCGGTCAGGCTCCCGAGTCCCGTCTGGACCGCCCGGACTGGTAAATGTCGATGGGAAAGGTACAGATTCCAATTCCATTGAAGCAGATGGTCTGACCAAAATAGCAGCTTTCGAATTACAAGACGCCTCCCATTCTCTCGAAAAGGAGCAGTTGGATGGCGAGTATGACCCGGCATGGAGTAATGGGTCTACACTACCAAGGAATATAGGGCCGATAGGTGGCTGTGAGTATTTGCCAATTTAAACTGAAATCTCATTCTAATGATTTAGTACGGCAAGGCGAGGAAAAGTCCAAGGAAAATGCACAAACCACGCAGACACCCTCGAAACTGACGTCAGATATCGACAAGTTCGGTCTCGAGGGCCTTTTAAGTGTAGTGCGCATGGAGAATACAGATCTTGGCTTGATGAGCCTTGGAAGTGATTTAACAAGCTTGAACTTAAACTTGGGATCTTCAGATCCTCTGTATTCTTCGTTTGCATCTCCCTGGTCTGAGTTGTCAACCACACAGGTCGAGCCCGAGTTCCGTCTTCCAGACTGTTACCGGGTTGACAGTGTATCCCCACAACAGACCAAGATCCAGAACTTTAGTGATGAGACATTATTTTATATCTTTTACTCGATGCCTCGAGACGTCATGCAAGACTGTGCTGCCATGGAACTGTGAGTTGAACAGGAATAGTATGGGTACAAATACTTATATCTAGATCAAACCGAAACTGGCGGTTTCACAAGGAGCTCAAGCTGTGGTTAACCAAAGACCCCGGTAGCGAGCCAATTCAGCAGAGCGCCCAGGCTGAGCGGGGAATTTACACATTTTTCGATCCCAATACCTGGGAACGGGTCAGGGTGAGTTGTGCACTTACTAGAAATTGCCATTTTGCTAACTGTTTTGTAGAAGGAATATGTTCTATACTACCACGCTATTGCGTAATAATCCTTGTTTTACTATAATTCAAGCTGTGGTCAAGAAAGACCTTTGTTACTTTAGTCGAATTGATATGTCTATGGACCAAGCTTACAGCGAACGTTTTTTTGGAAAAGGGAAATCGTAATTCATATCACTATTGTACATATCAAGGCTCAACGTCCGACCAGCTCTCATCTCTTGGCTCGTCATCCTCAATCGACGATTCATCAGACTCGTCAGCGTGGGTTGGGTGTGCTGGGCTGGAAGCACTCGAGGGCGGTAAAATCACTAGGTTCGCCAGACGGCCTGGAGAAGACTTTTCGGGTGGCAGGTGCGCGCGTAGACCTGGAAACTGGCGTAATATAAGTTCGCGCGGGTCGAGGCGCGTGCGCTTGGGCTCGGATTTGGGCGAGCCAGGCTCGACCGATTGTCTCCGACTCGACGTTCTCGACGCACTTGTGCTTTTACCAACAAGGCCCAAGCGCCACGCTTTTTTGTATGCATTTCGGCCGTCCGTACCCACTCGTGCGCCCACCGCGGCCCAGTCGATAGGGCTTTTGCGCGCCGGCAATGAAAAGTCTCGAGAATATGACACTGTAGAGCCAATAGGGTACTGTGATTCGGCAATGGCTGTCTTTAAATTCTCGATCTCGGCGTGGTTCCATGTACTTCGTCCACGCTTGCCTAATGGCGTAGCCTGGGTTGGCGCAGGTGTACTTCTGAGAGGGCTCGATGGTAGTGGAATATCAAGCTTCTCTATGACCGTACTGGTCCAGCTATCACCATTTTCATTGAGACTGCTTATTAAGTCGATGTCGCCAGGAATTGTTGAAGCAAGCCTCTGCACAGGTGTTGATCGGATTACATCTGCGAGAGCAGCGTAGTAGCTCGCTTGAGATTCTAACATCCGAGAAAGTGCTTGCAAATCTAAAAGAGGTGGACATTCTGGCAAAGCGGCAGGTTTCGCCTTCTTTTTTGAGCCCGGTGGCATGATGCTTATCTCGAAAGAGAAGTCAGTTCCTCCCAACGATACCAAAAATTAGCAAGCGACCGGGGAAACCAGCAATAATGATAAAGTGCTACGCAATTAACGGGTTACAACGAATTAAATTATTGATAGTAAAGTCATAAAATGCAATAAAGTCAGCCTAGAGCGGTGTCATACAGTAGTAATAGTATTGCCAGTATAAGCGAAGTCCAAATGATTATTTTAGACGTGAACCGGTTTCTCTCTCGGGCCTTTGAAAGTTGCTTATTAGCAGCCGTCACATCAGACATCACATCTTCTGCGTCGTCGTAGAGCGATCCAATCATAGACTCTTGAGCCGTCAGCTGCACAGAGAGCTCACTCTGAAGAGATGCGATCTCATGTAGCGACCGTTCTGCTTGCCTGATTTTGTTAGTTGCTGTAAAACAATCTCGTGTCCAACGTACTGTGCTCGTTCAAGAGTTACTTCAAACTCGGCAATCAGAGCCTGGTTTTCCTCTTCGAGCTCTTGCTCAGAATAGGCGAACATTTGACTCTGCGCCTGGCCAGAGGAAGCCGGGATGTTATCATTAAGTGTTTTGGATTCCTGCTCAAAGGAGGCAAACGCTCCGTGGTTGTCTGAAAAGTTCTCGGGGTGTAATTTAGATTCCTGTCCTTGCTGTGTAGGGGATGAGACATGGTTATTCTTAGCCTCGAGATCGTCCAGTGTGATTGTTTTGACATTATTGTAAGGGTCTTTGGGATGCTTTCGTTTCAGCGACTTTGAAGTGCGCTGGGCGTTTTTTGCCTTTTCTTGCTGCTCGTGCAAACGGGTTTCTTGAAGGTTCGTTTGAACCGAAGATACTTGCCGTAGCAGCTCATTCAAAAAACGGCATATTCCTAACCGATGCTGTGATAAAGCTTTTCGGCTCTCTAGTTTCTGGGTATTAACCAGGAGCCGACGCACGCCTGCGACCGATTCGGCAGACGTCAATGATTCTGCAAGTCAGAAATATCCCACAGTGCTAATGATATTAACCCACCCTTTTCGAGTTGCTCCATTGCTTTGACGCGCTGCATGGATTGCCGAATAATCATCTTCATGTCGTAGTCCATTTCATCCTTCTGCTTGTCTGACAGAAAGCTGACTGCTTTAGCCGACGAATCAACAGGCCCAATCGAATGTACTCTGTTGATTGCAGCCAGTGTTTGTTGGATGTCAAGAGATTTAGCAGGTCTAGCTGTGAATGCATCCGATACCCGTGACAAATACGCTTGTCGATTGAGCGCAAGAAGCTGAGAAACATCCACTAGATGATCATACTGATTGAATAAGTACATTTAAATAATTTTTTACCGGGAAACTCACGATTTGGCGTGCTTCTGTGACAAACGCATCAGACGCAGGCGCGATTTCCGGCTATAAGGTCAGCACAGCTGCACCAAGTACACAACTAAAATACTCACAGTATTTACTGGACCGCCCAGATCATCAACTAGTTCTCTGAACTGCGCCGAGATGTCGCTCATCACCGCTGTCGACTCGTTGGGACTTTTTCACCTTTGAGGCGCGAAATTTTTCTTCTCTCCAACCTTTTGACGAGATGGCTAAACGAAGAGTGAGTCAAGTTTCAGAGATACAGAGCTTAGTCTAACCGTTTTATCAGCATAAGAAGAGAACACACAAGGTCGATGAACCCACCAAGGAGATTCCTCAGTCTATGGTTCTCAAGATTGGCTACAATGATACTGGCAAGAGTCTGGCCCAGCTAGTTCACGATGTCCGGGATGTTATGCAACCGCATACTACTGTTAAACTGAGAGTATGTATTCTTTTATATTGTTTTTATTGGCTCGAGGCTAACCTGCAAGGAACGTAAAGCAAATAAGCTCCGGGACTATTTGGCCGTCACTGGCCAGCTCGGCATCACCAACTTGCTTCTATTTTCACGCTCATCGCTTGGAAATGTTACGCTTCGTATTGCACGAGTTCCACGTGGTCCCACTTTGAACTTTCGTGTCGAATCATACAGTCTTTCCAAGGACGTCCGTGCCGGTCAGAGACACCCTTTCACTCCTTCTGCTGGAGACTATTTAAACCCTCCTTTGGTCGTGCTTAACAACTTCACTTCGAGTGCTGCAAAGCCCCATGAAACTGTCATCACTTCTATGTTCCAAAATATGTTTCCTGCCATCTCGGCCAGTACGGCCAACCTTAATGGTATCAAACGAGTGTTTTTGCTCAACAAAAACGATGACGGCACTTACGATTTCCGACACTATTTAATTACCACCAAGACGATCGGTCTTTCCAAGCCCGTCCAGCGCCTATTCCGTGCCCGCGACCACTTGCAAAAGAAGATTCCCAACCTTTCCTCCGCACAGGACATTGCTGACTTTGTTCTTGAGGACATGGGCGGTGGATTCACCAGCGAGAGTGAAGTAGACGAGGAGTCTACAGTCAACATTCGTGCTGAGCGAGTACAGGCCCGCAAGGTTGCGAAGGCTCAAGAAGATGCCGCCGAGGAAGACAATGGCACGCAGAAGCGTGCTATCAAGCTTGTCGAAATTGGACCCCGTATGCGCCTTCGCCTTGTCCGTATCGATGAGGGCGTCTGCGAAGGTAAGGTTCTCTACCATGCCGAGTACACCAAGACTGTTGCAGAGGAGAAGTTGCTCGAGGCTCGACACAAGCGAAGATTGGATGAGAAGGCACAGCGTCGTAACGATCAGCTGGAGCGCGTTAAAGCCAAGCGTCAAAAGACTACTCGATCGCAGCGTGGTAAAGCCAAGGCTGCTACTCAGCAAGGCAGCGATGAAGAAGATGCCGTTAGTGGCGACGAGGAAGCGAATGGTGAGGACGAGGATGAAGATGAGAATGTCGACAACATGGATGACTACGATTTGGCGATCGCCGAGGCTCGTGCCGACCGGAAAGCCAAGCAGGACGAGTCTGAGGACGCGTCTGAGGAGGATTCCGAGGCTGACGAGTAAATAAAAGTTTCTATTGTATATTATATTTTATAAATTGAATTGTTTTCCTTTTAGTCATTACACGTTATCTCAGTTTTGTTGGACGAATGGATAGTGTGGCGCCCAATTCATTGCCACTCTCTTTGAAACAGTAGGCCCAATTTTCCTTCGGGTAGCAAGCATGTACCCCGGATTGTCCAGAGTTTTAGAAACCATCAAATCCAGAGCACCCTGTAGTTCTGTATCACTGCCACCTTCTTGTCGTATCTCTTCACTTAGTTTTGAGTACGCCTGATATAAACCACCAGGAGTTCCGTAATGCTTCTTTATCCTTCGTGCCTTATCTGCAGACAAGCCCTTCACACACATTAGCATCTTGAGAAATACATCTCCAATGGTATGAGCCGATTGCTTTCCCGATAGCTCCGCAAAAATCGGAAAGGGAATTACATAGTGAGCATTTTCCCGCTCACGTTTCTGATTCATATATCTAATTAAGCTAGAAAATGATTCAATCTTAATGTGTTGACTGGGAACGACATAAAGATCGAGGCAGGAGTATTTGCGAATCAACGCCAGCGTTAGATTCGCAATATAAACAGCCGTATCTTGCGGCGAATTTGTGTGCTTGACAAAAAAATTGTCCACCATCTGCAGAGTTGATATGGTGGTAGTCATCGCATCTTCCCTCTTCGCTGAAATGCAGTCTCTGATTATTTCGTTTACATTCTCGATTAGATAGGTGACATTACAAACACCTGTACGAGTAAGACGAAACCTTTGTTCAGCAAGACGACCATCTATAATACTCGTTGCTAAATCATCAAGTCGTTTCCGCTCAACTATGTAATCAAGCATTACGGACTTTTTCGTGGACTTATGTGTGGCTACCCAGCAAAAATCCCCCACTGAAAGTACATCTTGTCGAGCCGCAATTCCACGGTTGTGCATTTCATCGATAAAGTAGTTACGGTCATTTAGGCTTCGTACTTCACGATTGTCAATCAAGAGCTCCACAATAAACGTTCCAGCATCCCACTTCTCTGGTATAAAGTCGAATGCGGTATTGTTATTATCAAAACGCTCTTCAAGGTTTGAAAAGTCTGTTTCGCTCTCCGTTGCAGCATGTGATTTACTAGGCGAGGGGTGGGAGGACCGACCTGTTTGAGCTTGTCGATGCTGTGGAGGATCTAGTTTTTCAGCCTCATAGATACCCGTCATCAGTGCAACCCCTTCTTCGGTAATAATATATGTAACAAACCCGCCGTTTTTTTTACTCTTCACCAAACCCTTCTTAGTGAGCGTAGACATCGAGCTCCAAGCATTGTAGAAGCCACTTCCAGGCTTGCGCATTGTAGTCGATTCAAACGCCCCAACATTTGAATTAGAGGTATCTGGAGCTGGCCTTACCATTTTTTCTGAGTTTCGTGATAAAGAAAATGGTTCTGGCGTGTATTGTTGGGCTTGATTAACGATCTCGTCCCGGTTCATTCCATGTCTATCCATTTCGTACATTGCCCGCAGGATCGCATAAGCACCACTGCCATGCTTTGGAACATACATTTTTACACGAGTCGTTGTAGGTTTCGTGGCAGCTTTCTTAGGAGCTTGAGCTTCCACGACAGTTATCGCTGTTGGGAGGTTAGACCGTTTCACTTAAAATGGAAGGAGCACTTACGATCAGCTATAGAAACAGGAACAGGGATATTTTCTCTCTTGCAATAATCTTGTAACCGCTTGTCTAGCCTGTTCATAATGTGGCTACCCACGCCCTGTATATCCTTGAGTTCACTGGGGTGCGAAAATTGACCTGGATTCCGACTAATTGCAGCAGAAGCTTTGGCATAGGTAGCCGGAAGATGCTGTGACCGGGTACCGGACTCCTCCTTCATTTCAATCAGCCATTGAACAAACAAATGCTTGAAGTCGGGCCGCGACATACTTGTCGTGAGGGAGCTATTGTGTCCACGATACTCACACCCTTCAAACTACAAACCAAAAAACGAAAATGAATACAACAATTACTATGATTATCTCTATTGCAACAATGATCCAGTAAACGCAACCCAGAAACGATATACTGGATCAAAGGAAAATGCACCCAAAAAAAAAGACCTTCCAAACCACAATAAAACAACCCATATCTCCTAAAGTACAAGACTTTTTTTCTCTTTCATTTCTTCAAAAGATTGTGTATTTTTAGGCAAGCGCGAACCAGCCAACGCAGCCGACGATGAGCGAGGTCAGCGAAAGCCCCCAGACCCAGAACGGAACTACAGTCTCGTGGTAGGGCTGTGGGTAGCCGTAGTCTCGCATAGCGCGCTTGAGTCGGAGTCGTCGCTTAACATTGGACACCTCAGTCTCTCCGGCAGCACTTGCAGTAGGGTTGAGGGTGATGGTAGGTAGCATCATGGGAGGGTTATAGGCGATGTACATTGGATTCATCGGGGAGCCGTCAAACTCGTAGAGATTAAGTCGGTAATTTCCATGGTATGTATCAAACACAATGGTAAAGTATTTGAATACTATCGACTGGTTGTAGCGTGTGTACGTGCTGCTGTCTTCATTTGAGCAAGGTTCCGAGACCAGCTGTCGGCCATCGACTTCAAACGGAGTCATGAGAAGAGATCCAGTCTCGTTCAGAACATAAGTACCGTGTTGAAAGGTGAGAGAGCCGGTAGGGCAGGTCGGTTCTCGAGCTATGATGATCGGTTAGGCTTAATATAGAACGGCGAAAATCAAACTTACGGTTAGCCGAAACCTGATAGGCGGCCATTTCCCAGTAACCATCGTCCGTAAATGAATAAGAATATCCGGTCAAATCGGGTTCGATTAGTTTTTCATCGACAGGGTCGTAAAATCCCTAACCCTGGTCAGCTCGGACGTGGTTCCCCTTTAAAATCAAAACGTACCGGTCCGGTGAAAACCTTTTGAGACTTTGTCGTCCAAGTTCCTGTTAATGCAGTGACATTTGACGACAGGCTTGTGACAGCATGGACGCTTCCGATTAAGCTCCAAAATACACTGGTGGCTTTCATTGAGTTGGAATGAGAGGTTTTTTTTTCTCGGTTATCAACCAGGATCTACGTCTTGATGTACTCAGCAACTCGCGTATTCAAGTAGGACGTTATAAATAATCAGACTTTGATGTATATTTACATTATTTGCTTACCCCGAAAGCAAAGGGCAGTCTGTGGATTTGTTCAGCGTATCTGACTAAGGTCCAGCCCAGCCAGGAACGCATTGCCGACACGTTCACGCATTGCATCGCGTTTTATTTCCAATGTTCGCCTTCGCTCTGCAAGTCTTGTCTCCCGCTTCTCCTGCAAATCCCTGAGACGTGCTGTTTGCAGCAGTTCTTCCTTGCGGATAGCTTGCAAGTCCTCCATTTGCCGCCTTCGGGTATCGACATCGGAAGAAAAAGCGTAGAATCCTACGCCTTTGGTTCGTATTTCGTTTTTGGCGTTATAGTGCTGCTCAAATGTACGAGGGTCGTTATCGTCACGATCAAGAATAGCCTGGACAGCCTCTTGATCAGGCTTGAAGGAATCGTATTGTATTATATCTCCACGTATTAGATTCTCAACGGAGGTTTCCCTGGCAGCCTGCCTTTGGTAGGTTGGAGCTTGACTGGCAGGTACCATCCTAGACCTGCCAAACTCGTCTGTGATTTCCACGAGCTCAGAATCCGCTACACTATCATCATCCACACCACTTGAGTAATCGTTGTCGCTGCCAATAGGCGAGATCATTTCAAAGTCGATGAGGTCGCGCTGGTCGGCGGTGCTGCCTTTCCCGCCCGAGCGACGTAAGTCATTATACAGCTTTGCCTTTGCGACCAGCGCATCGTGAGTCTTTTGATATTCTTCTTTATCGTTGTAGGCTGTGTCCTGTTTCCGCTTTTCCTTTGAGGCTGGGGGCCGAGCAAAGACATCGCGTCTATTCCCACGGGTCTTTGAACGCGTTTGAGCTTTGACTGTGCTATTTCCAGCATCTCGTTCACGCTGAAACTTCTGCTTCACCAATTCGAGATGGTTGGCCAGATCCATTGTCCTTGTACTGAGGCGGTGAGGCTGAAGGTATCCCTTTGTCTTCACGCCCAAAAAGACAAAGGAAAAAAAGGGAAACGCAAAGCAGAAATATGTGAAATCTTTTGTTTTCTATGCAGTTTTACAAAAGGATTTCCAAATCTTCTGTTTGAAGTTTGAGTTTGGTTTGACCGGTTTCTGACGGCTGGCGGCAGTCAGACGAGCATCGCAGCTGGGCGGCCGTGGAATATAAAAGGGGGCCCTGTTTCCCTTTCTTTTACGGTATAGCAGCTCTCTAACTGTTAAGCAAAAAAGGATCTGGCTGTGATTTTGATTATAATTGTTTTTGACTCATGATTAGCCAGGGTACTCGCTTCTCTCTCTTTTCCGATTCCACGTCATCGGAGGCGCTCCATGCGCCGAGGCCGCATCGCCCGGCCTCTCTCAAACAGGAAACGGAACTATTCAATTCTCCTCGTGGGCTGGAATTTGAATCGTTAATGCAGAAGGGTCGCGTCGACCCTTTTCAGGCGGTGTCTCCCCCACACTCGCACTCGTCGCACTCGGAAGATGAGTGGATTCGCTCCAAGAAGACTGTACCAGTAACGATCACTCCACCACCGTCCTCATATTACGCTCTTAACGATGCTATATCTTCTTCTTCGTGGCCTTCTGTCTATACACGTGAGCAGAGGCTTAAGCTTTCACAGAGTCAGCCCGGGAGTAACATCTGGAATTATGATGCTCGTGTGCCATCTGATCAGTGTAATCATCAGGATCATCACCCTGGTCATATCAGCTTTCATAACCAGATACCTTCTCCCAGACCTCAGCCTCACCACTGCCAGTCCCAAGGTGTCTCACTATTCAAGACTGAAATGTGCAATACATATGTCAATTGGAGTATGTTAACTGTTCTTATTCTTCATTATTTACTAACATTTCTAGAATATTGCCCTTATGGAGAAAAGTGCCAGTTTGCTCACGGCGTTGAGGAACTTCGGCCTGTTACACGTCATTCAAAGTGGCGTACCCGTCTTTGCAATACATTTATTACCACAGGTGTTTGTCCGTATGGCTACCGCTGCTGCTTCTTGCACCCATCTAGTGATACTGATTTGCCCTTGCCAGTGCGCAATGGAAAAGCTAAGCCCCCTCACTCATTCTCTCCACACTAAATTCATTTAATTTTATTTGCTTGGCCTTGTTTTGGTTTACTGGTTTTAATCTTGCTCTGGCTCTTTCTCTTGATATTCAACTCACAGGTTGAGTGTGATCATTTTTGTAGACAATTTATTTAATTGTTGTCTTATTGTGTTATTATTAATTTTTCTATTGTTATTTTGTTCGTTGTTTGGTATGGTTTTAATTTCAATGTTTGTTTCTGTTTCTAACGTGATTCCAGTGCTGTAGTGCTGTAGAAACCTTCTTACCAATGTATAGTAGAGTCAGTATCTATAACATAAAAGGCCTTATGCTAAGAAAGGAAATTCTCACAGTGCTCAGTCCAGCCCTGAGGAAGCCAGCCTTGAGAAAGCCTTTGAAGGACAATAATACGACAGACTGATTCACCTACAAACGCAACGAAAGCAGGACCACGGTTACGGTGAATTGAACTAGGCAAACAACCACAGGCAAGTCAATCAAAAGAGTTGTTCAATTGAAACTTAGGCTTTAAACTGAATAGCCGGGTCAGATTACCGCAGGCGAGCCCATCTACAACATTGACAGCTAAAGACAGTCTCAGAAGTTAACGGTGCCCTTGAAGGTGGTGGGGGCCGGTGCACTATCACCATACTCCCTCAGATGACCTAGCTTACGCCAGAACACCCAAGAGACCAAGGTCGAGCTAAAAGCAAACCCTTCATCAGCGACTGTTTTAGTTGTAAGGAAAAAAACAAAAAGAAAGTAAAGTTTTGGTTTTATAGTGGTCTAGTCATACCCCAAACATTTGTGATTGTTATGGGTTTATTCAGAAAAACGTCTAGACATTTGTGCTGGTTCAGCAAGACCCGCCAAAACTTTTCGGTTTCGTCAGTATCAGAGACAAACGTCAAAGCGTTTTAGTGGCCTTTGGGATCATTTAGGATTCTCATGTCTGAAGCTGTCGACAGTCCGCATTCTGCCGACGAAAGGTCATGGACAACTCTTAGCGAGGATGTTTCTTTGTTACTGAGCTCATCGACCATCGCGAGGACCCAGTTTCTCGCTGATTTGACTGTAATTGCCAAATCAAAAGGTCAGTAACTCGATAATTTGATGTATCTGTCTAATTTCTCGAATAGATTTTGATGAATCTCACTTTTCTCATATTATTGATTTGCTTTTCAGCACCATTACCCGCTATGAAGATAGTACTTCGATGAAAGCTGCTCTAAACACTGTATGTGTCTTTTTATCGACATATAAAGTTCCATTTGTTGAGAAATTTGCCTTGAAACTGCGAGCGGTTAGTGAGACCAAGGGCTGGTATCCTTCGGCTTACATGTCGCTTCTGAAATGGGCAAACGCCACAGTTTTGGAAATCATTAATGATAAAGACAATATGGGACTGTTCACTGAGCCATCTAGAGCTCGTGAGGCTTTCCTTAATGTCATTGCAGCGCAGGCAGCTCTCTTGGTGAACATTCAATCTTCTCCCTCGAACCATCGCCAGCGGGTATGGCGGTCTGGATTTCAAAATACCAAAACGACGTTGCATTATTTGTTCACAAAATCGCCTCAATCTACGCAGATTGTATCTTGGTATATTGACTATATCACTGGAACCGGAAGTATTGGTAAACGGTTTACACCTTCTGTTAACTCGACTTCACTTCTTGGCCTTGTCGTTTCCTCAACAGCCAACCTTACCTACTCCCTTGCTTCTCAACAAGTTATTGTCGACCGGAAAACAGATATTCTTACTTTTTATACCAAGTTTGTTCTTGCTGCAAAGTCTGGTGTGTTCGTCGACTACTCCATCTTGACAGACCTTTGGTCAGGTCCATTCTTGAACCAGCAAGACTTTGACTCGCTCATTCTTCCTTCACTAGATAAGGCCCTGTTGAGATCACCCGAAGTTGTCTTGGATGGTATTTTTGCATCGCTCTTTTCCAACCTCAAAAGTGAAATTGAGCTCTCCGCAACCTTGACTAAATTGGCCACACCACTCACCAACAACTTGAAGGCGTCCAAAGAGCATATCCGAATCGGCAGCGTTGCTGTCTTTCAGATCCTTTTGCGAAAGTCTAAAGACAGTAAGGCCAGGTCTGCTGTTGCAAAAGATTTGGTTTCTCAACTCAAGATGAACAAGGTTAGCTCTGTTGATCATAAGATTTTATACTTGGATGTTGTATCTACCTTTGATGAATTGACGGGTGAAGAGTTCCCCGGCCATATTATAAATGATTTGATTTTGATTGCTTCAAAAGAAGCCAACGAATCAATTCTTGGCTTTTTGACAAAATTGATTTCTTCCGCGCTTTTCAAGCACCTTCTTGATATCACACCTAACGACGAATGTGAACAGGCCATCGAGAAGTCTATAGTTACTGGTATCTCGGATAAGCGAATCCCCGTGCGACGTCAATGGCTTCTTCAGGTTGGAGAGCTTCTTCTCTCTCTCGATGCCGAGTCCATAAATCCAAAGGTGATTTCATTCATCTCGAAGATCATTCCTGAATTTGAAAACGTCTGGGTTGAAGTAAGCTCTAATCCCACCACTGCTATCCAAAACAAATCGGTCGTGGGCGGCTACGTTTCTCTAGTCATTTTGCATAAATTTGCTCAACTAGAGCAAACTAAAAGTTTGGTATCCAAGTTTAGCTCGTCCTCAGTTTTCTCAAACGAGCCCAAGCTCTCTATCATTTTGTCGCATCGCATCTACTCCAAGCTTGCCGTCTCTGAAGACCAGGTTTGGGCTATCCGTGCTTTGAGACAAGTTTCCCGTGAAGCAGAACAGCAAAACGGCGAAGCAATTACTCTTTGGAGTGACGCGTGGGTTCACTTCTCTCTATATCCGGAATCTTTTCAGATTAGAAAACAAGCCCGTGAAACTTTAGAGGAAACATTTCTTACACAACCTGCTTTTATTGGATCCTCTATTGTCAATTCTGTTGTAAGATGGCTTGAGAATGAACCTGAAGAAAGCTCAGAACAGCCCAAAGAAAAAATTGGTCTGGTTGTCCGTGCTGTAAACCCCAAGTTTTTGACTGCTGACGGCGAAGGAAATCCATCGCCTGTTGAGCCTTCGGTCATTCAGAGTCTCTTGGTTTCTCTACTTGTTCCACTTTCATATTCAAATTATGAAGGTGATAGCTGGATCGAAGCATGCTTGCGCGTTGCTGTTGACCCTTTTAATTTTATCGGGCAGTTTTCTACACAGTTACTCGACTCCATTGATTTTTATTCTACTCCCAACCAGGACGTGTCTAGTGGAGTCAGCGCAAAGAGTGAATTACGACTAATGGCATCCTGCAAAGCAGCTTCAATTTTGATGTTCATTAAATCGGATGTAATTTCGGAGCGCTTATTGAAGAGCTTTTTTGTTTCAGAATACTCTCTTCCCGAGGAACCAATTGATAGCGAATCGGTCTCTGTCTGGAAGCATCCCGAAGGGACTACCTATGTTGATATCCTTTCTGCTAATCGAAGCAAGTATGCCGAGAACAAGAATGATAAAGATTATGCTACAAAGAAGTGGGAGGACGAGCTTCGAAAGGAGATTGCTTCTAAGAAGTCTGCCGCTGCTGCTCCCACCAAGAAGCTTACTAAGGAAGAGGCTGAAAAGATCAAAGCGCAGCTTGCCATTGAGAGTAAGACGAGGGAATCTGTGCAAAAGCAATATCTTTTGTTTTATAAACAGACGAATCTTATTAGACAGCTAAGCTTAAACTCTGGAAATTCTATTGAAAACTGGCTTACATCTGCAATTGAGGCGTCGTTGACTCTTGCAAAGCATAACGGTGCCTTGGTTATCGGTGATTTCTATGAAGTTTTCGAGGTGAGTGTAAATCAACGGCTTTTGAAGAAACTAATCTAATTAATATAGCTTATGGCCACGGTGACTCCCTTTTACTCGAGGAAAATTATCGCAAAACATCTCGTTTCTAAGGTCATTCTCTTGTCATTGCACATCGAGGGCCTTCCCATAAAAGCCGAAAGCGGATTTAATGATGAGGTTTCTCGTGTTTTGTTCATGATTCAGTACAATGCCGAACAAAAGGAGCCTTTTGATAAATTTTCGCTTTTTTTCTTCCTGCCGTTTCTGCTTCAGATTATTTTGAACAAAGTTCCCAGCCCATCCACTGAAGTTACACAAGAGCGAATAGATCAAGCTCTCGAGGTGTTACGAATCCACGTTTCTGCATTTTCCGCCGCCAGCATTGAACGTCTACAACTGTTAAAGGCTCTTCTGGTTGTGATCGACGCGCAGCCCGTCTTATTTAAACAAGCCCGAGATTGTCTCTTAGGACTAGTTCAAGTGATTGGTGATAGTGTTAGTGACGATGAACTCAATGTGTTACAGACCGGTGCAGTCTCATTCAATTCAAATGTTCGAAAGGTGAGCCTGGAGAGTATAGACAACGAGCTTGAGATTGGGCATATCATTGATTCAACTGAGGTGTATGTTTCTGTTCACGATGAGGATGATGATATTGCCTCGACCGCTCTTTCCATTTGGGAAGGAAATGAGTTAAAACTTTCTAAAGAAAGTGCTTTCAACGTGTTTAAATATCTTGAAAGCGAAAACAAGGCTATTCGATCTTCAGCTGCTCGTGCCCTCGCTGACATTGTGCGATCTCAAGCCAAGTCCCATGAGGGGTTGTTTGTTGAAGTCTTTGACGAGTTGACGCTTTTCTATAAGAAGGCTTCTGAAACTCCTGTTTTATCGAAAGATAGCTACGCCGTTGTCCGGAAACAATTGGAGCCAGTGGACCAGTGGGAGAAGCGCAGTGGTGTTGCTCTCGCCTTCACAGAGCTTGCTGAAGTGTGGCTCGAAGATTCGTACGTCGAAAAGTTCATTTTATTCTTAATAAACGATGGCCCCCTTCGTGATAAAAATCAACTTGTTCGTCAGGAGATGCTGGTTTCTGGTAAAGCCGTTGTTCATAGTGCTGGAAAGAACAATGTCGAATCTCTTATTCCTATTTTCTCAGCTACTTTGGGAGATTCAAGTGGTGCCACAAAAGATGATGACTTGGTTCGCGAGGCTACTATTATTCTTTATGGTGCTTTAGGACAACATTTAGATGCCTCTGATAATCGACTCGGTCCTATTATTGATCGTCTTTTGTTGGCACTTAGCACACCTTCTGAAGATGTTCAGTATGCGGTTGCTGAATGCTTACCTTCGTTAGTTTCTAAGAATAAAAGTAATTCGGGCGAATACATTCAACCTTTGCTCGAGAAGATGTTCCACAGTGAAAACTATGCCGAGAGGCGAGGTTCAGCATATGGCTTAGCTGGTGTAATTCGAGGTGTTGGTCTGAACGCAATTATGCAGTATGATATTTTGCGAGAATTAACCTCAGCTATTGAAAATAAAAAGGATCCGAATGCTCGACAGGGTGCGGAGTTTGCTATTGAATGTCTTTCACAAATACTCGGCAAATATTTTGAGCCTTTTGTTATTCAAATTCTTCCGTTGCTCTTGTCTTCTCTCGGAGATGCCTCCGTTGAAGTTCGTGAAGCTGCAAATGATGCTGCAAAGGTCATTATGCAGAACTCTACTGGTTACGGTATCAAGCAATTGATTCCGGTTGCAGTTGAGAGTTTGGGAGAAATTGCCTGGCGATCGAAAAAGGGTGCTGTCGAGCTATTGGGTTCCATGGCCTATCTTGATCCTCAGCAACTTTCAAAATCGCTTCCCTTGATTATTCCTGAGATTGTTGGTGTTTTAAATGACTCGCATAAAGATGTTCGAAGTGCTGCTGCTCGCAGTTTGCAGAAAATTGGCGGTGTTATCAGCAATCCAGAAATCCAGGCGTTGGTTCCCACTATTCTCAAAGCTATCGGTGATCCTTCCAAATATACAGAAGATGCTTTGGGGGGCTTATTGAAGACGTCATTCACTCATTATATTGATGCTCCTTCTTTGGCTCTTGTTGTGCATATTCTTTTACGAGGTCTGAAGGACCGATCTGCTGCGACGAAAAAGATGGCTGCTCAAATTGTTGGTAACATGGCTGTCTTAACCGACCGCAAGGATCTCAAGGTATACTTGGATGAACTTGTCACAGAGCTTGAGGATGCTATGATTGACCCTGTTCCTGCTACACGTGCAACTTCCAGTAGGGCTTTGGGAACTTTGGTAGAGAAGCTTGGTGAAGACGAATTCCCTGGCCTCATTGACCGTCTCTTTGATATGATTAATAAGAACAACGATGCTTCAGATAGAGTGGGTGCTGCTCAAGGTCTTTCCGAAGTCATTTCGGGCTTGGGTACTCGCAAGTTGGACGAGTTGTTGCCAACCATTCTTCGCAATGCCTCGTCTCCAAAGGCCGGTGTTCGTGAGGGTTTCATGACTCTTATGATCTTTTTGCCTGTTAGCTTTGGAAATGCATTCAGCTCTTATTTGAATCAAGTTATTCCTTCGATTCTGTCTGGTTTGGCAGATAATGTTGAGCCTGTTCGAGATACTGCTTTGCGTGCTGGTCGATTGATGGTCAAGAGCTATGCCACTCGTGCTGTTGACTTGATTCTTCCTGAGCTTGAGCGTGGTCTTTCTGATAGCGATTACCGTATTCGTGTTAGTTCTGTGGAGCTCACTGGTGAATTGCTCTTCCAGATTACTGGTATCTCTGCGGATCCTGAATCCGAGGAAGGGGCTAGTGAAGAACAGTCTAGCAAGCTTGTTGATGTTTTGGGTGCCGAACGCAAGGATCATGTTTTGTCTCTCCTCTACATTTGCCGTTCTGATACTGTTCTTACTGTACGAACAAGTTCCAACAATATTTGGAAAGCGTTGGTTCATAACACTCCCCGAACTCTCAAAGAGATGTTGCCCGTTATTACCAGCATTATCATTCAGCGATTGGGTAGCATTGATGAAGAGCAGCGATCAATTGCGGCTCATACACTTGGCGACATTGTTCGTCGTGTTGGCGAGTCTTCAATTGCCAGGTTGTTACCTACCCTTGAGGAAGGTATGCAGTCTGACGATGCTAGTACTAAGCAAGGTATTTGCGTTGCTCTCAATGAACTCATTGTTTCAATCTCTGATAATGCTCTTGAAGACCAGAAGAGTACAATTATCAGCATTGTTCAGAGCGGATTGGCTCAAAGCGACCCCGAAGTTCGAGAAGCTGCTGCACAGACGTTCGACTCTCTTCACCAGCTTATTGGCAAGGAAGCAATTGACAAGATCCTTCCCTATCTTCTCAACATGCTGCAGTCCGAATCTGGTCCTTCTTCTGAAACTGCGTTGGAAGCTTTACGAGATATTATGTCGATTCGGTCTTCCGCGATTTTCCCTGTGTTGATTCCTACACTGACAAGCATTCCTATTTCTGCTTTCCATGCTCGTGCTCTTGGCTCATTGGCTAGTGTTGCTGGCTCTGCCTTGACCCGTCGTTTGAGCAACATTGTCAATGCCTTGTTTGAGACCATTCTGTATGAGAAGGATGAGGCAAGTTTGGTGGACTTGAATGAATCTTTGGACAAAGTTTTGTTGTCGGTTGATAATGATGATGAAATTCACACATTTATGGGTCTCCTTCTTGATCTTATGAAAGACAAGGATTCAAAGAAGCGTGCTTTGGCTTACGCTCACTTGCCAGCGCTTTTCAAAGAATCAAGTCTCAACTTCAAATCCTATTATCAAGACTTTGTTGCCGAAGGTGTATCTTCCTTGAATGATCCCGACTCGACTGTTGTGCAAAATGCTTGGAATTCTCTATCTGCTTTAATGGCACGTTTAAGCAAGGAAGATATGGAGAAGCTTGTTCTCCCTGCCCACCGTGCAGTCAGCAGTGTCGGATATCCCGGAGAGAATCTCCCTGGATTCAATTTGCCCAAGGGTCCCAACTGTATCTTGCCTATTTTCTTGCAGGGTCTGCTTTATGGGTCCAATGATCAGCGTGAAGCTTCGGCTCTCGGTATCAGGGATATTGTCTTGCGGACCAGTGTTGAGCAATTACGTCCGTTTGTTACTCACATGACGGGTCCGCTTATTCGTGCTAGCGGTGAACGTCTGTCATCTTCAATCAAGTCGACTATCATTCTTGCTTTGGACACAATGCTTACCAAGATTCCTATGTACTTGAAGCCTTTCTTTCCTCAGCTTCAGCGTACATTTGTCAAGTCGCTTTCCGATATTGAGAATGACGAGCTCCGTACTCGCGCAGCCAAGGCTTTGGGAAGTTTGATTAGCATCCAGCCTCGTGTTGACCCTCTTGTCTCTGAGTTATCTCAGGGTATATTGACTTCTCCCGACGATGGTGTACGCATTGCTATGATCAACGCTCTCGAGGAAGTTGTCAACAAGGCCGCCAAGGATATGAGTGAAACATCGCGCAACTCTACTCTTTCAATTGTTGAGAAGGGTCTTGGAAGTTCGAAAGGTTAGTGGCTTTGAGATCATGACGTTGTTTAGTTACTAAGTTTTGTTTTTTTAGAATCTATTTCTGCCGCCAGTGCCCGTCTTCTTGGTGGTTTGCTCAATGTATTGAGCCCTGAAGAATCCGAGAGGCTTTTGAGGTAATTGTTCTCTTCTTTTTTGAAATATCAAATTACTAATAGTATAGTACTCAAATTTTGGGTGAACATACTACACCTACTGTTTTGGCTATGAACTCCATTGTCAAACAGTCTCCTGGTGTTGTGTCGGACTCCACATTGTTATCAGCTATTTCTGCTTTTTCGGTCAAGGGTATGGGAAGCACTCAGGTAAGTTTTTCTTTTTTTTTTTTTTGCCTCTGGATGTTCCTTGTCTAACAAACAGTCTTCAATTGTTGACGGATGTGTAATTTTAGCCGGTAAAATTTTATTGTCTGAGGAGTTAAACGTTCCGTTTGAGATCCAGAAAGATCTTCTCGGGGCTTTGGCAGTCGTTATGGAAAACAACAGTCCTGGAACGGCAGACAGCAGGCGTTTGGCATTGATTGTGGTTCGCACTTTGGCTCGAAATAAGCATGATGTTGTCAAGCCTCACATGAATTCTTTGGTCCCCGCTACGTTCATGGGTGTCCGAGACCCCGTGATTCCTGTCAAGTTGGCTGCCGAAAAGGCCTATTTGGCTCTTCTGGAGATGGTCGAGAAAGAAAATACCGTCTTTGATAAGTGGATTGCAGCGGCTCAAGCTCCTGGTTCCGATGTCACTTTACCAGGTAACCTTCAGTGGCGCTCTATCCAAGACTATACCCGTCGTGTTGCTACTAGGTTAGCCAGCTCTGAGCGAGAGCGAATTGCTGCTGGTGGGGATTACAACAGTGTCTTCTCTGACCAAATTGAAGACGAGCAAGAGATTTGGGCAGTTGGAAGCACCGAGCCATCTCAAAGTACCGAAGCTTACTAAGCTGTTTTAAATGTCGATATCCGACAACAGATGATATGTGAAGGCAGCCTCTACGCTTAAAACTTACTTACCTGAAATCTCTCAGTACGTTTAGCTGCTAAAAGTAATTTGTTTAAATATGTGAATATTGTATGTTTATCATGTTCTGAAGCTTGTAGTGTAGAAGATCTGAGACGTGATTTTCTTGGTGGTTAAGATCTCCAAACCTCCCAACCTCCCAACTTGGGCCGAAACAGTCGTGGAAACTGACCGATCTACAAGGAAATCTTTAGAGATTGATTTTACGGATTGGGTATTTGCAGAGGGACTCTTATTCCTATTCATTTTTTTCCTTTTCTCAGTTCACATTCCGCTACCAGAATCATATACACCATGGACAACGTTCGCTATCCACGAGTCAGCATAGAATTCTGCACAGGATGCAAGTGGAATCTTCGAGCTGCATGGTTTGTTTGAGTCTAAGTAAATGAGCAGAGCTTATAAGAGCAGGCACGCGCAGGAGCTTTTGAGTACCTTTGGTAACTCCCTTGGTGAAGTTGCAATACAGCCAGGTCGCAGTACCGGTGTTTATCTAATTCGGATTGATGTTCTTGCTCCTACAGGGGTTGTAACACGTGTCATTTGGGATCGCAAGGTCGATGGCAGCTTCCCTGGTGAGTCTAGACTAACTCCTGAAGAAGTCCGCAACACCTAAATTAACATTTCAAAGATGCCAAAGAACTTAAGCAACGAGTACGCGATATAATTGAGCCCGATAGAAACCTAGGTCACATCGACCGACACAAGGTTAAAGCCAATGATAGCTCGGGTGAAGGACAGAACGAAACTCGAGCTATAGAATCTCAACAGCCGACTGAATCTTCGAGTGAAGCTACAACTGGAACTAGCGAAGGTGATGTGTGCATCGATTGTCAAGAGATCTAGCCACCTCTAGGCAGTACCATTCCATAGTCACTTCATCAGCTTTCATTAATATTGCATTGTAACGAATTTCTCCATTGATCTCTTTGGGATTATATGTCTATAAATCTGTGTGAAATCAGCATCTTTCACGATGGTCTTGGGCCTGATATCAAACCGAGCACAGCCAAGTGCTATCTACGAACCTAGATCACAACGATTATATTTCCATGTTTCATGATACGTCTTATATTTGTATTTATTTCACAGAGGTGTTGAAAAGTTGTGTTTGAGCGTGAAATACATTGGAAGGGCGTCTTGGGTTATGCGAATTAGCCAGCTGCACCGGGATATATAGTCTTATTACTCGCTATCCGTAACCATTCAAGGTACTACAATATACCGTATAATTTGTCTTTGTTCAATATCAAAGCCGGCAAACGCGGGGTTTATCAAATTGAATATCGAGCTCAGCAACTCACTACTTAGCCACCGCCAAAACACCTACTCGACCCAAACCAAATACGCAGAATTCAATTATTTTATTAAAAATTAAAAATTCAGTCTGTTTAATGCTCGTTTTCCCGTTTTTCGCTGTTTCCTCCCCTTTGCGCAACACCAGTCACGTGTGCGCAAGCCCTCAGCCAAAGCGACGCAAATTTTGGCGGCGAACGCTCTCTCACACAACCGTCAACAATGTCGAAGTCCAAGAACCACACCAACCACAACCAGATCAAGAAGGCTCACCGAGTATGTTTGATTAGTGTGACTAGAGAGAGGTGCTGACTAGGAGCAGAACGGTATCAAGAAGCCCCAGACCCACAAGTACCCCAGTCTTAAGGGTGTCGACCCCAAGTTCCGACGAAACGCCAGTACGTTCTGCAATTTTTTCTTAATTCACCGTTGTGTGGTTTTTCTAACATCGTCAGAGCACGCTCTCCACGGATCAGCCCGCGCCCTCAAGGAGCAGCGAGCTGCCGCCAAGTCTGCTTAAGCGACCCTTCCGCCACTCGAATCTATTTGTGAAAATGTGTTTTTTTGTGACGACTCATCGACAAAATGGACTGTGCTAGTGTACGGGTCATCGTGCATGGCTAAGCTCGTTTGTTGTGAAGGAATTGTGGGAATGTGAGATATCGACGACTGCAAAATAAAATTAAATTGTATTTTTCATCAACATTTATTCACTTGATACCTCTGCCCTTTGCTTGGTTTGTTTATGATACTACTTGTCCGGTGCATCCAGAGGCGCGTAGGCTCCACCGCTGTTTAAAGAAACAAACGAGATCTGATGGTTGAGGGTGCGCAAAAGCAAGAGTGATTCGTTTGCCAGCTTGTTCCATCGGTCCAATTCATGGCTGAGGGAACGTAGCTGGCCTATCAACTCAGTGTTTTCCCCACGTAGTTGATCTAGTACCGCCCAATTCTGGGTCTTTAGACTGTTTACGGTGTCCACCGAAGACTGAAGAGCAGTTGTCGTGTCTTGCAGCGCACGAGAGAGGTGTTCATCGCACTCGACAGTCTCGGTCAGAGTATCGCTAGCGTCGGCAATAGCATCACATACACAGTCAGACGATCCTATAAACTTGAGCGTGTCTATAAATACAGCGTCAGACGTAGAGGACAAGCGCAAACACTGCGACACGCAGTCGAGCGGCTGTGTAGACGCGAAGAAGTGCAAAGGGAGCAACTCTGGTCTTTCAAAGTCAAGACTTGACTGGGGCGTGTCTGGGGCTGTTGAAGAATCATATTCTGTGTCTAGTCCTTTGCAGACGTCGAGCATCATCTCGAGACGGGCAAGGACTTGTTCGTGGATCTGCTCTGGATCTGGCAGGCCCGGGATAAGGTCGGTATCAATATATAATGGAGACTCCCCATCTGTCTCATAGGAAAGGTCAATTGCATCAAAGTAAGCGCTAATACGAGCATGATTGGTGGTGGGTCTGTCATTGTGCATATCCTGGTAATTGTCCGTCCACGGAAAGGAATAGTACGTTTGAGTGTCGGTATCAGAATCGTACTGCATGTCCAAAATATTGCGATCCTTGATGCTAAGCGGGATCATTTAGAAGGAATGCAGTTTACAGATATCGAGGGTATATAAAGCGTGAGCGTGAGCAGTCAAGAGAACGTCTCTGAATCAAAAAGGTATTTAGTCTTAGTGTCTTTTCCCTTTCAAAATGATAGAAATGATTGCTGAAGAAGGTATCGTTGGGGCAAGTAATATTTCTTTTTGAGGTTGGTAAAGCTGGCTACGCTTTCAAATTTGCCCTCTATGACTTCGCTGCAGCCTCTACGCCCAACCGATTTATTTAATCTCAACCGCGTCAATCTCGACGTCTTAACTGAGAACTTTCACATTAATTTTTATCTGACGTATCTGACGTGCTGGCCCACGCTATGCTTCTCGACGACCGCCCCGGCACCAAGCCCGACTTCGCCAGCGCACATCTCAGGCTACATGCTTGGAAAAACTGAAGGTAAAGGAACCGATTGGCATGGACACATCAGCTGTGTGACTGTGGACAAGGACTACCGCAAGCTCGGACTCGCAAGGTTCCTCTGCGACGAGCTGTCGAGCAAGACCGAAGAGCCGGCCGTTAACGGATATTTTGTTGATTTATTTGTGCGTGCAACAAACACTCTGGCTATTGATATGTACAAATCGTTTGGCTACTCTGTGTACCGTCGGATCGTTGGGTACTATGCCACGTCCACTGCTGCCGGTAACTCGAGTGATTTGGACGCCTACGATATGCGCAAACCACTCCGCAGGGACATACATCGCAAAAGCATACGAGAGAATGGAGAAAAGGTGCTGGTGAATCCCGAAGATGTGCAGTTTTAAGAATGCAATTATGTATAATATCACAAGTGTCGCAGGTGATTTGTTTAGTGTAGACTCGTAGGTATACTATGTATCATCATATGTATTTCATGAAACCAATTTACTTGACATAAGTAGCAAGAGCCTCCAAGACCTCGAGCTCAATCTTGGCCTCGGTAACCTCAGCCTCGGAAGCGCCCGACGAAACGACCTTCTGAGCCTCGGCAATGCCAGACTTGATGGCCTCAGCGCTGAAGTCCTCAACGGGGATGGCCTCGGCGGCGTTGATGCTTAATAGCGAGCCGGGCTGGACAACGGCAAAGCCGCCGGCAACTGCGCAAAGTTAGCGAATCAATCCAACGGAAATCAATAAACAGTCGGAGAAAATGCATACCAAAGAACTTCTTAGAGCCAGACTCCTCGATAACCTCGATGACACCAGGCTTGAGCTGCTCAATGGAGGGGACGTGGTTGTTCAAAACACCCATCTCACCGGAGACGGCGGGAAGGTTGACCTGAATACTGTGGAGGTAATTAGTGGTTATCCAATACTGGTAGTTTCGAGGGATACATACACATCAGAGCTATTGTAGATGGCCTGAAAAGTCGATCGGTTAGCCGGCTTTCTCGAGACTCAATTGGTGCCCAAACGAGCACCGACAGCAACATACCTTGGAAGGAGAAGCAAGACTGAGACGAATACGGTCGACGGGGCCAGCAGCGTCGGCGTAGGTGCGTCGAAGAGCGACCCGGGCAGGGATGGCCGAAGCCCGAGCAAGAGATCGCGCGAAAAAGGCAGACATGGCTTCTACTCGCAATCAGTACACGTTCAGATCAAAGAAAAACAATCACGTCTCTCTTAACAAAGAAACTGACCTTGTTTGCTCTAAACTCAAAGTTTTTCAAGGAAAGAAAATTTGGAAGAGCGTGACGGCAACTTGATTGGCCAGTCTAGCGTAAATGTGAGACCTACTTCCGAACATTTCAGCACGGTCTAAGGTAGGATAGAAGGGCAGTAGAATCGTATTAATATAGTTAATATAGTTAATATATTCAATATAGTCGATGTAATGTTAAAAGAGTATGATCAAAGGTGGTTGGCTGTTTTGGCTGTTTTGAGTTTGGTCATGGTCTACGCTTCATGGTCATGGTCTACGCTTCAACATAGTCGAAAGAGCTCCTTCAAGAGCACTTCTAGTTACTACTCGAGCTGTAGAACCATCCAGCTACTACATCTCTACACTAAACAGTCAACCAAAAAAAATATTCCTATTCCACTATACAATGGCAAATAAAACGTACGATAAATCTACATGTAGACACTTGAAATGGACCACCCCGACCACTGCTTGAAAGCTAAAAGATCGGGACGGTGAGTAATGAGTCGTTAATCTAGTTTGCACCAAAATAGGCCTAAAACGCGGGAAGGTTATTAGAGGCCAGAGTGTTGGCAAACAGCAAGAACTAAGCAGTTCAAGGTTACGCAAAAAAAACAGCGTCACAAGTATTCTTCATCTTGTAAAAGGTTCGTTTTTCTTTTTTTTTCCAATTTTTTTATTTAAACCACTTTTAGAGTACATTTTGAACGTGAAGAGGAGGATTACTCGGAAGGAACTAAAACAAGTTAGTGAGATGTAAAAAATAAACCACAGATAATACTCACCCTCAAGCTCACCGGCGTGGATGGCGTCGATGAGGTCGTGGGGGTGCTTGCCGTCGACCTTGCAGCCAACCGACTGGGCAGTGCCGAGAACCTCGAGAACGGAACCGGAGAACTCCTTGGCTAAGCTCTTGAATCGGAGCTGACGAGCAATGTCAAAGATCTCTTCAAGGGGAATGTTACCAGAGTGGGCAACGTGCTTCTCCTTCTTTCGGTCGCGCGGGGGCTCTTTAAGGGCCATGATGACAAGGGCCGAGGCGGTGGGGACAATTGAGACCTGAGCCTGACGGTTCTGGACCGTAAGCTGGACGGTGACACGGACACCCTTGAACTTCTGGGTGGCCTTGGCGATATCTTCACCGACCTTCTTGGGGGCGAGACCGAGAGGACCAATCTTGGGAGCGAGGGAGGCGGAAGCAGCAACCTCACCACCAACGGCTCGGAGGTAGATGATTCGCACTTCGTTGGGATCGATCTTGGGCGGCATGGCAGTGGTGTTGAGAAGGTAGTTTTGGTTGGACTTTTGGGCCGTTGTGTGCGTCGCTTTCTTCTCAGGGCTAGCAGAGCGTGACTGCACTTTGCGCAACACGTGATATCACGTGTGGTCTAAAAAAGCTGGGAGAAGATGATACTCTTCTTTAATGTCATTTAATTCTTCTTTAATTTTCTTTTAACTGTTCTTGAATATACCCTGTTTATGTTTCTAGTACCGAGTTCAGTGCTGCCCGTTGCTCGGTGATAAGGGCACAAACTCGGGAATCCCAGTGCAAGTGCAACCATAGCCCAAAATTGATATAGAACTTTCCAACTTGTCTCATCGCAGAAATGCAACTACGGCATAGCCTGTGCAGCAGATTGTGTTTCACAATACAGACCGGCATACCAAACGAACTCCGTTTCGTTTACCACCAAGTTAGATAGATGATGAAATACCTAGTTTCAAATACGTGTCTAATAGATCACATTCTTACGCATACATATTCTAGATCCGAAACTCACTAACCAATAACAAAAAAAAAATTGTAAACACATTACCAAACCCTGAGTCAATCCAATTGTGAGTGGATCTGATATCATGATATCTTGCTACTAAAACTGCAGACAGCATGCACCCCAGACATTGCCAGAAGAAGTCATTGAGGGAAAAGATTGAGTTTACTGTTTTGGATATATAAAAGCGGTGTATAAAAAGCCTATTTAGTGTTTTCAACAATTATTGATGAGAGTGCCCAATCGATGATTAGGAGTAACAAAAAATAGTCGCCCTCTAAAGGAAAATACTACAAACACGTACGGTAGCACTTGTTAAATGAGACAGGTTCGGAGCCTTTTCGTCAAACACTGAAATCCACATTGGATGCTGATATATTATTAACTGGTACTTTTCTGGAACCACTTACACTTTAATGTTCATGATCAAAACTTTAAAGTCCCAAGAACTTGGACTCCGAGCATTTGGAATCGGATTGCCTTTATACTTACTTTGTAATTGTGTAAGACCGAGGTTTTTCTGAGATCCCTCTACAATCCACATTGGATGCTGATATATTATTAACTGGTACTTTTCTGGAACCACTTACACTTTAATGTTCATGATCAAAACTTTAAAGTCCCAAGAACTTGGACTCCGAGCATTTGGAATCGGATTGCCTTTATACTTACTTTGTAATTGTGTAAGACCGAGGTTTTTCTGAGATCCCTCTACAATCCACATTGGATGCTGATATATTATTAACTGGTACTTTTCTGGAACCACTTACACTTTAATGTTCATGATCAAAACTTTAAAGTCCCAAGAACTTGGACTCCGAGCATTTGGAATCGGATTGCCTTTATACTTACTTTGTAATTGTGTAAGACCGAGGTTTTTCTGAGATCCCTCTACAGGGAAATATGATGATTACTTCTACTTTTCAGACAGCTCTCTTGCTTTTGGCCTCGGCTGTTATTACCTTGGGCGCTGCTCTTGAAGCCCGGGAGCTCAAAGTTCTTTCAATTCCTTTAAAAGTGGCTAAAACTCCTGTCAACTCCACTGGACTGCGGCAGAAGCGCAGTGCCACTCTTGATGAGCCATTGAACTTGCAGGTCTTTTCTTACTATGGTGATGTTAGTGTGGGATATCCATACCAAGCCGTCAGTGCTATTTTTGATACTGGATCGTCCAATTTTATTGTTCTCTCTGACTCTTACAACCCCAGTAAGTCTGGCAGCTGGAGAACCTCTGGACAAACCTTCCAAGTTAATTATGGATATGGTCAATATGCAGCTTGGGCTAAGGGAGAGATTGGTACTGATCTGGCTGTAATCGATGACACTACTTTCGGCTTAGATATTGGTCACGTTACTAGCTATGCTGGGGATATTCCGGGTAGTGTTATGGGAATAGGTCTCCTCAGCAGCGGCTCTTTTCCTAGTACTCCGCTCTTTTCCAATCTTCCGAATGCTCTACTGATATACGGCGTCATCGAAGTGAATGCTTATTCTCTCTATCTCGCGGAAGTGTCTGATTCAACCGGTGAGATTCTGTTTGGCGGTGTTGACAAGGCCAAGTACACTGGATCACTTGCCATTCTTGACATTGTGAATTCTGAGGAGTTCTATGTTAATGCTCTAGAAGTGAATGGCCTGCCACTTAATGTTCCCGTCGTTTTGGACACTGGCACTGCAGATATTGTTTTCAACGACGATTCTATTGTTCAATCTATTATTCAGGTTACAGGTGCAAAGCTCTTATATGATGGAGGCGGAAACTATGGTTTAACTGAATCTCAAGTACAAGCCTTGGATTTCAATATTGACTTTACTTTTGAGGGTATTACGATTCCTGTTCCTGCCTCTTCCCTTTTCTCCACTCTAGGATTTGATTATATTCTCAACGGGGAGCATTACTATTACCTGGGAGTTCGAAACCAGAGTGATAGTGCCACCATTTATGGCACTCCTTTCCTGCGCAGTGCGTACCTTACTTTTGATCTTACCCATACTAAAATTGGTATTGCTCCGGTTGTTCACACTGACGCTTCTGATATTGTTGCTCTTGGCCCTGGTGGATTGACTACCTTTTCCTGAGTTTTGGTAATTTCAATATAGGCAATAGTTTCGCCTCCGTACTACCTCCTCTTCAGATAATGCTAACTGTATTGAGGACCTTCGTTATAACATGAAGTATTTAAATGTTTTAGATGTGTATGCAACCTGTAGTGTGCTAGAGTGTTGACATACCATACCTCGAGTTCAACCGTAGAGCAGTTGGGAGTCACTGAGCCGCATCAGATGTGCTTCGAATATTGTGAGCCGCTTCGACTGTGGCACTTCTAATGGAGAGATCCATACACTGTTGATTAATTGTATTAAAGGGTTTTGGTTTGAACGAGTAGTGCTAGGATATTCCAAGTACTTTTGCCCGCAATCCTGAAAGCTGTTGCTGAAAGAAGTGAAACCTCGATCCTGGATAATAAACTACACAAACAAGAATCAATACTCTTACACAGAATTATTAAACTAAACTAAACAGCTTCAACTAAACAGCTTCAACTAAACAGCTTCAACTAAACAGCTAAACGGCTTTTTCAGGTACAGGTCCTGTTGATCCAGTATCATCGGATAGCGAATCTCTGTGCTCAATAGTACTTTCTAGTGCAGCCTGCTTCTTCTCAGCAATAAAGGCCTCTGTACCAAACTCGCGAATAACAAACCATCCTGGTACAAGTGCAATAAACCAGAGACCAAAATTGATGTAGAAGTTTCCAACTTGTCCCATCACTGAAATCGAACCAAGACCGTACGACACGGCTTGGGCTGCAGACTCAGTTCCGCGCAATAAGCCAGCGTAACGAATAACCTCAACCTCGTTGACGGCCAAGTTCGACATGATGAAATACCTACTTTGTTAGCAAATAATTGTCTCACAGATGTCTCATGCATATCGACTCACAGATACATATATTGGATTTGGAATCCAATAACCAGTAGCAAAAACAACGTAAAGCCATTACCAAATTCAGACTCAGTCCAATCGTAAGTGGGTTGGGTTTTACGGTAGTGGGTTACTAAGACAGTAGCCCAGATCCACCATAATCCCTGCAAAGTTAGAATGACAACATAAGCCCAACGGGCCTTTGTCTTGACAGAGTAGCGCTTCGAATCCAAATAGTAACCTAGGATATTGCCACCAATCATGGCAACAACCGCTGAAAGAAATGACCCGAGTGCACGCACTCGGACAGAGTACCATAGAGACTGGAATGTGAAAAATACTGCCTCGGAATAGACAGCTTGGGCAATGAAGGGAACAATCAAAAGATATCTCTTTGTGAAAAATAACTTTCCGGTAGCAATCAATTCGTTCACAATACTTTCTTGAGGTTGAAGCCTAACTTTCTTGCCGTCTGTGCGTTCAACTTTCTCAGGAGGAGTCAAAAACAAGCCGGCAAAGGGAGCGAAAGCCTGTAAAGCGATAAAAACCTGGTATACATGATATGAGACTTTTCCAGCCCCACTTCGTTTAGCATTTAAGGCCAAGTTGATTATACCACCGAGAAATTGGCCCAAAACACGAAACGTCAACCACAGCCCAAAGAACTTTCCTCTACGTTCAGGTTCGGGGTAGGCAATAGCAATCGCAGCCTCAGAGGCCCAGAACAGACCTGCTGAAAGACCACATAAAGTGGCACCGAGGTAAACAAACCACTGTGTTCCAAAACGGTTATTACAGTATAGGCCTGCGGCGTAGGGTGCATATCCCATAGTTCCAATAATTGTTGCATACTTGATACCAATAAATCGCGTAATGGTTGAAGAAAAGTAACAACTAAGAATCATCAAACAAAATGTAAGAGCATTGGCTGCATTGACTAAGTGGGGGGATTGTTGACCACCGGCACCTAGCGAGTTCATAGCGCCCCAGATACCCGGGGCCAGAAAGTTAACCAGACCGAGTACCAGTGCATTGTAGTAAGTACTACGATACCATTTAGCTAAGATATTAGCCTTTGAAGTGATTAGTCTTTTTCCAACTCACGCTTGGGGATATTGCCGACCGAGTCTGTACCGGAATCAATATCAACTTTGACGTTGTTATCTTCGAAATCACTCATTCGTTGCCAATTTTCAAAGCAATAGGCCTGTGCTCAAAAATTCCATTTCGGGGATCCAAGCTCATTTAAACCAACTTTCAGAGCCATCTCCGATGGATTGCGTGCGATAGTGCAACTTCGGCTAGGTGTTTTTTTTAATTCCAATGAAAAAAGGTAATAGGTTGACTGTGTTTGTTTGCTTGTTAAGAGTTATTATCTAATAAAAGCATTGGTAAAGTCTCTTCATTTCACTTGTTACTGGTAGTTTCCGGTTTCGTATCCTTCTTCCCAATCCAATGATACACTCTTAAAAAGCCCTTCTCCATCTAATTGAAATTGACTTTATTGACTCTGTTGAGTTTTCATGGTTTTCGTTGGACTCACAAACCTTCTCCGTGGTGTTGATTTTTTTTTACATAACTGCGCAGGACCCCAACGGGTTTCCAGACTATTGGACCGGTTCCACATACCCACGGACATCTGTCAACTCGTTCCAGAGTACCCAATTATGCCATGTATCGACATCCTGTGACTGAGAGTGGTAAAACCCAGCTCTCTGAACCACGGTTTTTTTTTATCTTACCACTTGAACACAGTGGTAGATTATTCACCGATACACAATCATTTAGAAAACCACATGATGGACTCTACTGCGAATCACGGATGTGATACCTCGACATCTGGTAAGCACCGAAACAGCACTTGTTGGCTTATTATCAAATAATCTCTCCCAAACGCTCAATTTGGCTAAAATAATGCTTCACTAGGCAGGATTTCCGAAAACGGGAAAGCCAAGCCATTCTGTCACGTCTTCTCGAAGTAGTATCCGGTAAACCGGTCTGCTTCAAAGGTTGCGCTAATAACGAAAGTTGTTGCGCAACAACCTTCGTTATTAGCGCAAAAGAATGAAAATTTCTCGGATCGGGAATACAATAATGACAGAGCCCGTGGAAAATCTCGAGGTAAAAAGGGATATGGTCGTGGAAAGAGAGGGCACCACAATAACAACAAAAAGGATAAAAACAGTAACAATCAAAATGACCTAAGTACTCAATTGAGAAAATATTTCGATAACTGAAAACAAGACGGACTCGCCTGGGTGCATCCAATCCGAGATCCTCCGATTGCCAGTCATCAGTCTCCGAGCTAGGATTTCACCTCATGTCTCCAAAACGCAGTAGACCTTAATCATTTTCAACCTTCTGAAGTCCTTTGGGGAGATTGGTTAACCTACTATCCAAGCTTCGGCGATAGGATGCAGTATCTGTTGAGATATACCAGTTCTTAATGCTACACCTGGAGCAGCGCATCCACGCGCAAACCGCCTTATACAACAACAGGCGCAAAAGCTGCTTCCGCTGCGGGTTTCAAGATGTGATAACCAGGAGCACTTATGGACAGAGTATAATGCAATATCCGAGCTGTACTATCAAAAAACTTCTTAAGACAAATCAGAGGTATTATATGGCCGCCAGACCACAACTTAAAGCTTACCATAACAGCTGTTGATACCATTTGGCAAGTGCGCAAGGAGGTACAAAGAGATACAAGAGACAGTGTCTTCTAAAATGCAGATAGTATACATATATACAGCAACCGTGATAAAAAACTACTGTGAGATTGGCACCTGTAACTATTTTTAAAATAAAATACACACAATAGCTGTGGTAGTTTATTTGCAACTAACACGTCAGGAACTCCTAACTTGGAGTCTTGAAAGGTAAGAAAAGGGGGACAGTAAGTCAACCTTTAGAATAAGTAGCAGAGAAGAAGAACAAATGCCTATCAGGCTAAATAATATTTGTATTAATCCACAATCTTTGAAGTATAACTAAAACATCGCTTATTTATACACAATTCCCAGTCATGCAGCCAGAATACCATCAATATAAGTCACATAGCGCTTATCTGACTTTCTACACGTGACCTCTCGACCTACTCCCAGCCAACTTACCTCCGACCCAAAACTTTGTCACTCTTCACTTTCACAAGCACGAAGAAAAACATGGCCGCTCAGTCTAAAATTGACGAGCTTTCGCCTTGGGGACACGCAGTTGCTGGCGCTTTGGGTGCTGTTTTGGCAAACACAGCAGTGTATCCGCTTGATCTGTGGGTGAATGCCTATCCCATCGCACAGATGTACTAACATTTACGAAGGATTAAGACAAAGTTACAGGTCCAGCTTAAGGAAAAACGCGGAAATTTACCTTCTGAAGAATCAGAGTGAGTCCACAGTTATTGTTTGGGTCTTTCGGCAATTGACCGATGATAGAGGAGAGCGTCACGAGAACTATGACGGCACTGTTGATGCCCTCGTCAAGATATATAAGGCGAGAGGTCTAAGCGGACTATATGTAGGCCTTCCCGGTGCTCTTTTGGGAGTGGCATCTTCCAACTTTGCCTACTTTTAGTAAGTTCAGGGACGTCCCATGTGAACGGAAGAATCAGAACTAACCAAGATAGCTGGTATGGCCTTGTACGTACGACATATCAGAAACACAATCCCACTATTTCTACGGGAATGGAGCTTTTGCTGGGTGCCATTGCCGGCGCGCTCGGTCAACTCTTCACCCTCCCGGTATCTGTTGTTACCACTCGTCAGCAGACTCAAGAGTCGGATGGTAAAGTTTCCAGCTTATATGATACTGCCTCTGCTATCATCAGTGAGGATGGTCTTGCCGGCTTATGGAGAGGTCTCAAAGTGTCTTTGGTTCTGGTTGTGAACCCCGCTATTACATACGGCGCCTACCAACGTCTGCGAACAACCCTTTTTGGATCGCGAGCAACTCTCAACCCATATGAGTCCTTTCTAATTGGAGCTCTATCAAAATCAATGGCCACACTGGCTACTCAGCCTTTGATTGTCTCCAAAGTCATGCTACAGGCCAAGCCCAAGCCTGGTCAAAAGCGACCAACGAACTTTATCGAGAGCTTGGTATACTTGTTTACGCAGGAGGGCCCTCTCAGTCTATATAAGGGTGTCGGACCGCAAATTACCAAGGGTGTTCTTGTTCAGGGTCTGTTGTTTGCATTTAGCGACCAAATCAAGCTCTTTTTGATCTTGCTTCTTAGATACTTTAGAAAGACAGGAGGAAAGCTGCCTTTACCGCTTTCTGTCAAATAATTACGCGGAGGAGGAGGCGAAGCTGAAAATTTTGCGTTTGCAGAGTAGATTGGGTATGTATACAATATATTTGGTTTTAGTACATTATCGTAGTCTACCGTTGCTCTATCTCCCACAAAACCAGTTTGCGATCAAATCCACCCGTGACCAGCACTTCTTTCCCGTTGACGATTCCAGCAGTGATGGCTTTGACTGTGCCCTGGTGGTACTTTAATGTCGCCATCACTTTGCCAGACGTGACGTCGATTCCACGGATCTCGCCATCATCAGAGTTGACCCACACACTGGTAGGGCGACCGGTCGGGCGCCAGACGACCCGGGGATTTGAATAGACGTTTTGTGCCGACGGAGTGAACCAATTTCGACCGGCCCCCTGGCCGGCACCGAGTGTCAGCAGTCGCATGTGTGGGATATGGTCTGTCGCCAGGGCAAATGCGTCGTGGTATTCATTCACTGTGCCGCTGCCATCGGTTCTGTGTAGTTGACCTAATGCGTCTCCGGCAGCAAAGGTCTGTTCGTGGGATAGTTTGGTCTGCTTTGACGGACCCTTGTACTGCATCACTGCAATGTCCATGGCGCAAAACGAAACGAAGTTAAGTGTGCCCTGAGCCAGATTCCGCTGTGCAAACTCTACAACCTCGGGCTCGACCGTGTAGTAGTAGAGGTGGGTAGAGTCTCTGCGGGAGACGATGAGGTGGGCATCGGAACCACTCCCTTGCCACGCTATCGCCTCTGGACGCGAGTCGTAACTGATATGTGACAGGTGGTGTAATGAAAAAGATGCTGGTGGGCTGAGTCGATAGATATGCACGGTCTTGTCGTAGCCTGCGGTGGCTACGTACTTTTCATCGCGAGAAACCGCGATCCGTACCACGAATTTCGAATGTTTGGAGAGTTTCTGAGTTGCAGAGTGCGAGAAGTTCAAGCTCTGTTCATCGTACTCTAGCTCAACCAAGGAAATAGTGCCATTCATACCTCCGCAAATGATGGTTTTGCCATCGCTGAGAACGTGGAAGGTGAGAATAGCAGAATTGTCATGAATACTTTCAAAGTGTGCCTGTATCTCAAGTGTAGATGCATCGTATATACGCAGTGACTTGTCTGAAGCAGTCGCTAGAATGCACGTCCTTGTCTCTGCTCCGAACGCAATTGGAGCGATGGCAACGGAGAGGATGTTGGCAGGAACTCGCGAGGTTGAATCATCGGAAACCAAAGTCGGGTGGCTGGGATATACTAGATCAAAGCCGGGTTGGTCGTCTGGGGCATCGTCTTCAATCGTGGTTTGATTCAGCGCAGTAGATAATTGGTACATTCGTGCGTCCTCAATAAGTCTCATTGGTTAAATTAAGATAAAAAAATGATAGTATATATTACCTTTCAATGGTGTTTTTCTCTCCGAGCTTGTCAATCATGTAGTCCTCGATCCCAAGCTCAGCCATAAAGCTGGCCAGAGCCTAAATGTTAGACATGAAACGACCCAGGTAAGATAAAGCATACTCCAGTATATCCATTCTGTCGTAGATACTTGGCAACCAAAAGGTGAACGTTGTCGCTGGCCGGCATCGAGCTGTTGTGAAGAAACGTAGCAAGACAACATGGTTCCCAAGATCAGCGACAAAGCCGCCGCTCAGGCATTTCTCGATCGATACGACACTTTTGTGTTTGATTGCGATGGTAGGATACACCTTCTCATAGCCTGAGCTCGTGCTTACTCTCTCAGGTGTGCTCTGGCAGGGCGACAAGCTTTTGCCCTTCGTCATCGAAACTCTTGGATTGCTGAAGAAGCTCGGAAAGCAGCGAATATTTGTCACCAATAACTCTACAAAGTCGCGCTCGGACTATGTGGCCAAGTTCAAGAAGCTCGGCATCGAGATTACGGTCGACGAGGTATTTGGCTCGTCGTACTCGGCCGCAGTCTACTTTTCGCAAGTTCTCAAGATCGGCAAGGATGAAAAAGTATTTGCTATCGGTGAGGAAGGTGTTGAGACTGAATTGAAGAGCGAGAATGTTTCGTTTATTGGCGGCAGAGATCCTTCTCTGCGCCGACCTATTGAAGCCAGCGATTTTGACGCCATTGCTTCGGGAGAAGCTCTTGATCCTGCCGTCACCGCAGTGCTTGTTGGTTTGGATAGACACTCAACCTACCTCAAGCAATCTTTGGCCTTGGCGTACCTCCGCAACCCCAATGTTCGCTACGTCGTCACTAACCTGGACTCCACCTTCCCCACGCACGGCACTCTTTTCCCTGGAGCGGGCACGGTATCGGCTCCAATCACTCTTGCTAGTGGTCGTACTCCGGTGAGCGTTGGAAAGCCTTCGCAAACGATGCTCGACTGCGTCAAAGCCAAGGCTCACTTTGACCCTGCGCGCGCCGTCATGGTTGGCGACCGACTCGACACCGATATTAGATTTGGAAACACCGGGGGTCTCGGTACACTTCTGGTTCTCACCGGTGTCACCACCCCTGAGACTGTCGAGAGCGAGAGCTTTGACGAGCACTCCCGACCCGCCTACTATGCAAACAAGCTCGGCGATTTGTACGAATTGACAAAGTAGATACGAAATAGAAGATTATTGACTATACCATAAATTTCTAAACCAAAAACAAACAAACTCCAGCTGGATTGACCTGCAAACCAGGAATGCACATTGAATTAGGCGACAATGACGTAAATGTCGCTATGTTTGTGGATTCTGCACGCGCCAGTGTGACTCTCCTCGTAGGGAATGCCGAAACGGTCAACCACACGGATCCTGTCGTCCCAGTTGATGTCAAACTCATCAACATCGGGGTCCGATTCGAGAATGTCGTCGTATAAATTTCGAAACACGCTCTGCTCGAGCATATCAACGACCTTGTTCGTTTTGGTGTATCCGGGCACAGTAAGTGTTGTTGTCCGCGACTGCTTAGTCGAGCGATCAAAAAAGTGAACCTTCATGTCTACCCAACGCCCAGGCTGATTCTGTTCTCCTGCAAACAAAAGACCACGGTAGGGCAACTCAAACGAAGACTCTGGTTCCCCAAGTACAAGACCATCGCCAAAGATATCATGACTAGGTGGGCGACGAGCTGCTTGGGAGTAATCGAGCGGCTGCTCTGCCAACAGCGAAAGCTCTGACGAGCGCGTTAGCGAGTTTGGAAACCAGTTTCTGCGAGTATTTTCGAGCATCTTTTCCTTTGCCTTTTTCCTTTAAAGGAAGAAGCTGACCAAAGTTCAAAGCTTTTATACGGGAAACCAGCCTCCCAAGAGACATGCGCCGCACATCCCAATCTGGGAATTCCGACGCCTGCCACTTCACCAAAACAAAGCAGAAAAGCGCAGTTTGAATCGACGTTTTTTTGCTTTGAATTGAAAAGAGAATTTTTTGTTTTGCCGGGGGATTTCTTTGTGTTTGTTTCAGAGGAAATGGGAGAGGTTTTTTCCGGGGTTTCAAAGGTTTGTTTGAGATTTGTCTTTGAGAAGTTCCATGCAGGGACAATGTTTCCTGGATTCCGATGATTAATATACTCGGGATGTGCTTATTTTTAGTAGTTTTATATTTTGGCTTGAACAGAAACTAAATGATTTGTTTCAGTCCCCTGCTCTAGCTGTACCTTCCTGCAGGAACAAAAATGCAGCAGTGATACCTCTATCTGGTTCATTAACAGTCATTGAAAGATAAAGTTTTTGTATAAAAAGTATTTAGACTGGGCTTTGTAGACCTTGTGCCCTTTTGATATCTGCAACGATCCAGCTTCTCCACTATATCCCCACCCACAACAAGTAGATCACCCAACTTCCTCCACTGCTATTCACTGCCTTTTCCCCATTATAAAAGTTCTTTTTTCTTTTTCTCTTTCAAGACTGTTCTGATCACTGTAACCTGCACTGCCTACCAACCTGTAACTTAGACAATATAACTTACTCAACCCAACCCCAGCACCCGCTGAAGCTGCTTCTACCGCCCCCCGCCAAAAAAGACTAGGAAAGCTAAATCATGTCGAGACACAGAGGAGATTCAGGCTCGTACACCGACAGATTTCGCACGGACCTGCCGTCAATCACACCAGTTGCTCCTGCCCCTGTTCACGCGAGCTCGGACGGACATTCACGGCTCATTCGCAAGATTGGTAGGCCCCCGACTCAATTACATTCAATCCGCTAATTTCATATCAGACAGAGCCTGCAATCCCGCAAATATTGAGCCTAATCTGGCCTTGAATCTTGAAATCGCAGACTACATTAACTCGAAAAAGGGCAATGCGTACGTCGTATCTCGTCCCCACTTGGCAAAAACTGACTAGTCTAGGCCTCGAGAAGCTGCAGTTGCGATTGTCAAGCTCATAAACAGCAGGATACCGGCTACTTCTATCCTCGCGTTAGCGGTATGTGTTTTTTTTTTTGCATCCTTTACGACCTCCGCTGACCCTTCGATAGCTTCTCGATATCTGCGTCAAGAACTGTGGCTACCCCTTCCATTTGCAAATCTCCCTTAAAGATTTCTTGAACGAACTTGTACGAAAATTCCCTGAACGACCCCCTGTCCGCCCTACCCGAACTCAATTGCTCATTTTGGAGGCGATCGAAGAGTGGAACGAGACCATTTGCAAAAACAGCAAGTACAGAGATGACTTGGGACATATCCGTGATATGCACCGACTTTTGTCGTACAAAGGTTTGTCGTTTTTATTGTTTACTTGCTGTGCTGACTCAATAGGTTATGTCTTTCCCGAGATCAACAAGGACGACGAGGCTGTGCTCAACCCCTCTGATGATTTGAAATCAGCTGAAGAGCTCGCCGAGGAAGAGCGTCAAGTCCAGTCTGCTAAATTGCAGGAGCTTATTCGACGTGGTACACCTTCAGATCTGCAAGAGGCAAACAAGTTGATGAAGGTCATGGCTGGGTTTGACCAGGCCCATCGGACCGACTACCACGCCCAGGCCGCGGAGGAAATTGAAAAAGTTCGAACAAAGACTGTTATTCTTCAAGAGATGCTACAGAATATTGCTCCTGGACAGCCAATCCCTGAAGATGAGCTTTTCGAAGAGCTCTACGGCTCCTTGAAATCTGCCCTTCCGAAACTCCAAAAGGTTGCCAGTGAGGAGAGCTCGGATGAAAATGCTGTCAAGTTTATTTTAGAACTCATTCAGCAGATTCACGAAGTTGTGGGTGCCTATGATTCTCTCAAGGGCAAGCCCAGCTCTATTGATACTACTACCGTGCCCTTGACTCAACAACAGTCGGCATCCTTGATTGATTTTGGATCAGATCCCGAGCCGTTATCTTCAGAAGTATCTCAGAACGAACCGGTAAAGGTCCAGTCAAATCTCCTGGATCTTGAAGGACTGTCTCTGAGCGACTCAGCTCCCGGCCAGATCTCCCTCACATCGGCTCCCAACCACATTTCCTCTCCCGGCCGTGGTCTAGATTTTCTCTCCAACTTTTCGGCCATTCCTTCCACAAGCACGCTAAACATTCCGCCTCAGCCCAACTTTGGCGCTCTCGACATCCTCGCCTCCCCCGCCTCTCCTGCTCCCGCTCCCGCTCCCAAGCCAACTCCGATTTCTACGCTCCCGCTTTCTTCTGCCAACAGTCCATTTACAAAAACCGCGTCGTTAAACCTCCTGTCAACTCTGCTTCGAATCGACCTTGATGCGGTGTCTTTGCAGTCTCCTGGTCAGCCTTTGGAGCTACTGATTTCCTTTTCCAACATTTCCACTTCCAAGGAAATTTCTAACATTGTTTTCCAGGTTGCTGTTTCAAAGGTGAGTTGCGAATGCATTTCTTCTCAGTACTTAAACTAACACATCGCAGTCTTTAGCACTTCAAATGGGACCCCAGAGCGGCCAGACACTTGCCCCGAGCACCGAAAAGGGAATCACACAGTCGGTTTGGATTAGCAAATTTGCAAATGGAACCCCTGTAAAGATCCGATGGCGTGTTTCGTACCTCTACGGCGCTTCTACAATTGAAGAGGATGGCGAGACTGTCTTGCCCGCTGAGTGCACGACCGTTTGATTTTACGTTTTAAATCGGTGTTGCTTGTTGATTGGAGCTGACTTTGTTTTTAATTTGATTTAATTTGATTAGTTTCGTACAAAATTTTAAAGTTCTGTTGTTTTCAGTGCCTGGCGTAGTTTTTTTTTGATCCATCCAGACAACTATTACGGAACGAGGTTGAAAGGGGATGTCGTTTGCTTTGCCATCGAACACTCCGAATCTTTCGTCCAAAAACAGAACTGCTGAATCCGGTTCTTGGGCTACCCGGTTTCGCAAGAACGAAGACGCATTGCCTCTGTACAAGGACAAACCCTACGGGGTTAACTACAATGACAATAATCGGGTAGATAAGCGCCTCCGGCCGCTTTTCAAGCGATTGGCAGGCATTGTATTGATTATGATTGTTTTCATCGCTCTCTACCATGTTGGTGTTGCCAATGCACCCAGGGATGACGCTGTTGACCGCCGAACTTATCTCAAGGCTAGGCTAGAGGCCGGCAAGAGTTTCTCGACAAAGCAAAAACAGGAATTGGTTCTACAGTCATTCAGATACTCATGGGATGCGTACCGGGTGCATGCCTGGGGCAAGGATGTGTACCATCCGATTAGCGGCGAGTCCAGCAATATGAGCCCCGAGGGGCTTGGCTGGTTTATTGTCGACTCACTCGACACGTTGATGCTGATGGGCCTTGAGCATGATATTGTTGACTCGCGTCAATGGATTGCACACAACTTGACGTATGATCAAGATGAGAATGTGAATACTTTTGAGACTACGATTCGTATGCTTGGAGGCTTGCTCTCAGGATACTATCTTTCTGAGGATGATCTCTATCTTGACAAGGCTACCGACTTGGCTGGTCGCCTTCTTGGCGCATTTACTTCGAAGAGCGGTATTCCCTATTCCATGGTCAACCTTCAATCCGGTAAGGGTGTGAAAAGCATCGCCGACCACGGCGACAGCTCTACCGCAGAGGCTGCTTCGTTACAGCTTGAGCTAAAGTATCTTTCCAAGCTCACCGGTGAGAATTTGTACTGGGAAAAGGCCGAGAAGGTCATTGAGATCATAGAGGCCAACCACGTTGAAGCCGGTCTGGTACCAATTTTTATTGATCCTGAGACGGGTAAATTTGTCGGTCAGAATATTCGCTTGGGAAGCCGAGGAGACTCATACTACGAGTACCTGCTCAAGATGTACTTGCAGACCGACAAGGTCGAGGATGTCTACCGCGAGATGTACGATGAGGCGATTGCGGGCGTGCGCGCACACTTAGTAGCCAAATCAAGTCCTAGCGGCTTGACCTTTATTGGAGAAAGGCCAGATGGACTGTTTAGCAAGAAACTAATTCATCCCAAGATGGACCACTTGGTCTGCTTCATGGGTGGTAACTTGGTATTGGGTGCAACGAATGGCAAGCCTGTCAAAACCAAGGCACAGTACGAGGCATTGTCTTCGCGGGCCAAGGCCGATTTCGATCTCGGCAAGGAGCTTACCGAGACGTGTTATGAAATGTACTCTCGAATGGCCACCGGATTGGCGCCTGAAATAGTCTATTTCAACATGGGTTCTGAAAACGACGAGGCCAAGACTGCAGGCGACGATGCCACGACAGGCAAGATTGGCGATATGACTGTTCACCAAATGGACGCCCACAACCTCCAGCGCCCCGAGACCGTCGAGAGTTTGTACATACTCTGGCGCTTGACTGGCGACCCCATCTATCGCGAGTGGGGCTGGGAGATCTTCAAGGCATTTGAGCAGTACACTGCTCTTGAGCCTGAGACGAATGCACGTGGAGACTACATTCCCAAGGGCTACACTTCGCTCAACAACGTCAAGCGTATCCCCCCTCCACCGCGTGACAATCTCGAGTCGTTTTGGCTGGCCGAAACTCTCAAGTACTTGTATTTGTTGTTTGAAGACGACTACGAGCGCACACCTGCACTCAAGAAGATTGCCTCGCTAGATAAGTTTGTCTTCAACACCGAGGCACACCCCTTGCCGGTGTTTTCCATGTCGCCTTTGTTCAAAACTGGATGGGAGCGTACCGGCGGTGCCGGCGGCATTAGCTCCAAGCCTTCAGCTGCGGCAGAGCACGATTGATGTATATTTTTTACAATACAAATCATTTCAAAAGATAAAACTGTAGTCTCTTAATTTTTTTTTTTGTGGGTGTCAAAAGACACAAAGGAATGAAGCTAGCCGCAGTGATCCAGACATTCCCCGGAACCAGACGCGAGATGCCGGCCGGTTCGATGACGGCGACAGGCGCGCCCGACGGCGAGAACATTCTGAATAGGTTTTTGGAAGCTCTTCCGCGGCGGGAGGGCCGGGTTTCCATTGAGGTAAGGGTTCACTGGGGCAGCCTCTGGGTGACAGACGCGTGGCAGAATCTGACAATAGGCACTTTAGAATGGCGCTACGCTGTCAACATCGGTACTGAAAGAAGATCCAATTTCAGGCCACTTTCTTATAGAGACTGCTTTGGCTGCGTCGAACTCGTTTCCAATTCTCAAACAGCGTAAGCTGGACCAACTCAAGACAGTGCGTAGACACGCTTTCCCCGGCAAAGCTAACTGTTTTAGCAACTTCAAACTACGCAGCACCAGCTCGATGCAGCAACGCAAAAGCTTCGACTTGAGACCAAGGTGCGGTCGGCAGCACAGGTGCTTTCAAAACTCCCGACGATGGACCCATCAGAATACAAGCGGGAGCAGGAGGAGTCTCAATCAAAAATGTCAGATCTTATGCTTGAAGTATATCGACTGAACGGAGTCAAGCAGGAGCTTGAATCACACATTTTCAAGCACTATGCCGGTCTGCTTGCGACGGCTCAAATAGAGCAGCTTACGCCTTCTATGAATAAAGTATCACCGAAAAGCCAAGATGAAAGTGAAAAAGACCAGATTATAAAGTCGCTACGACGTGCTCTGGACGATTCAGAGCTGGAGCGACGGAAGATTGAAAACGACTGCCAACAGCGGCTAGGCGCCGTCGAGAAGGAGATGGAGACCGTGCTGAACAACTTCACAGAACTAGCTCGCAGTATAATTGTAAATGAAAAGTCGAGCCTGGCTTCGGACTCAATCGAAACGACGCAAGACAGCCCGGTACCGCTGCAACCAACGAAGATTGCTTCGCTCGACTATCCCCAAGACAGCCAGGACTCGTATGGTAACTGGATCTACGACTCGCAGTCTTCCAAGAGTATGAAACGCGAGTTTGAATGGCTTCTCAGCAATCTCCAAGGCGAGTACAACACGGAGCTAAGTCGACTGAGCAGCAACTCACACGCTTGAGCAATAATCAAAAAAAAGGGATGACAATATATCGTATATAGATAAACCTGCGATCCCGTCTCATAATTTGAATAAAATTACACACCTGTCTCTGCATTTTTGTTGTTACTACAATAAAACACTTTCTCCCCCCCCCTTTTCTCACTACTGTTTTCCTTCTTTAATTCACGTATTTTGATACTTTAAACGCCAAAAATCGCGAGCTTTTCTTGAAATCCGCGATGGATATATAGTTGACTACGTAAGCAAATTTGAAAAAGTGTCTGCACAACCCAAAACAATGTTGATTTCAGTGTCTGCACGACGGACACACCCACACTCAGTTTGAAGCCTAACAAGGGGCTTTCTCACTTCCCAGAAACAAAAAAATTTCCTTCAGTGGCAAAAGCAAAAGCGCAAAACAAGGAAAAACGATGACTGCGACGTTTAAAAACTCGCAGTTTGTGCGTCCTTTGCAGGGCAGCGCTATGCGAGGAGGTTTCGACTCGGGCTCGGATTTCACTCATTCTCCGGCCTCGTGGACAGGTCCCGAAGCCCTGAATGACTTCTCACAGCCTCAAAATAGCCGTGAATATACTTTGTATGAACAGGCGGAGGTTATGTTGGCGCGCCTGGGCGTGATTCCAGAGTTGACGGACTTTCTGGTCAATGCACGGTCCAGTGAGGCAAGCTCGCCCAATACGAAACCGCTAATCAACCCCGATATTCTTCCCCTCGATATGGATATCGATCCAGTTAGCCTTTTGTCCAATTTCTTTAGACAGGGTTTCTCGTTTACGACCTTGTTTGACCTTCAGCAGAACTTGCAGCCTACACAGACATCCACGAACGTTCCAAAGAAGAACGGATGCAAGCATGCTATTTACGACTTTCTTGGAGGCTGCAAAAAAGTTCTGGGTCTTGACGACTCAGACTTGTTTTTCGTGACCGATGTATTTTCGGAAAAGACTTCGTGCCTGCTAAAGGTGAGATTAAGAGAGACAATTGCTCCTCAATGCTAATAAGAATAGATTATGAACACCGTCACCATCGTTCTCGACTACTTGGAGACCAACAACTGTATTCCCCATTCTGCACCACTCGATTTGTCACTACCAACTCCGCAAGACAGCCACGACAAGGTCGTGTTGGAAATCCTATCAACCGAGAGAAAATACGTCAAGAATTTGGAGACACTACAGGTATGTGATGTCTGAAATTGTGACTACCAATGACTAACCCTTCCCAGACGTGCATGCACAAGATGCTCGAAGCCAAGGAGGTCAACACTAACACAATCCATTCGATATTTCCCAATCTGGACGTCATGGTGGAGTTTCAGCGAAAGTTTCTGGTCGCCGTCGAAGCAAATACCCTTGCGCCTCTTGATGCACAACGATTTGGTGCTCTCTTTATCGCAATGGAAGAGGACTTTTTAAAGGCGTACGGACCTTTTATATCTAACCAAAAGCGAGCCTCAGAATTGGCCAGACAGCTTGCTGAAGATGTTCAGGGAGTTTTCCAGATGAACGAGGCCGAGTACCATTTGCCGGCTTTGCTAATCAAACCGGTGCAGCGTCTATGCCAGTACCCGCTGCTAATCAAGGAGCTTATCAAGCATACCCACGAATCATCGTGCACGCCATTGTTATATCAGGAACTGCTGAAAGGTGAGGAGGCTATTAAACGGATAGCTGACCATGTCAACGACGCTCAGCGAAAAGTTGACAGCGATATTGCCAAGGATATTTTGCAGCAAAATGTCGACGATTGGAAGGGATTACCTGTTGATAAATTCGGTGATCTAATTTACGACGAGGTTATGGTGGTTTCGCAGCGCGGATTAGAAGCTGAATACCACGTTTACTTATTCCAAAACTACATTTTGCTGTGCAAAGACGAGCCTCTCAAACCTGGCAAACCGGTTACTCCTGGAAAGACTAGAAATATCACAATCGAAGATAAGAAGCGAATGAGCAACGTCTACGAGTTTTATATTGATGGTCTGTCTTTGACAATCTGCTGCAAGATTGCCAACCGTCTTGCTAGCAAAGGTGCTGCTCTTGATAATAGGGTTACATTCAGGTTCCGAGACGAAAAGGTAATGCTTCGGTGGCAGCAGACGCTGCAGGATATTTTCCAGGCTCGAACGGAGGCTCAGGCTGAGCAGCGAAAATCTGATTACTGGGTCACCCAGGGTAGGGCCGTGAGCAGAGCCGAGGATTTTGGATATTCAGACTCGGCGTCCATGGATTGGTCGCCAAACGACTCCCAAGGTCGACACCATCCCATGTCGGCAGGATTTCCCGTTGACCAACAGCAGTACCTTAATCGTGCTCCGTCAAATGGCCGTGTACCGATGCATTCGGGAGCCCAAGATGCTAATGCAATGCGAAGATCGGCAGTGGTTCATAATCTACGGGTCAGCAGAGAAGAGTTTTCGTACCCGACCCCGCGGTCGAGCGAATCCAGCTACCTGCAAACCGATGACATCAATTATCCTCTACGAAACCCACACCTTTCTATGAATACTATCCGCTCACGTGTTACATCAGGCAACTATCATGATGGTGGCATGCCGATATCTCCCAACACAAGTCGGTCTACGTCGCTCTCTTCGCTGCAGGAACGGTGCAATATGATTCAAAATGTCGGACCCTATATCCGTTTCAACATCATTGCACATGATGTTACCTTTTGGATATTGGGCGCCTTAACAATTAGCTACACCGAACTGTGTCAACGTATTGCAAACGATCTTGTTGTTTTTCGAGTACAGAAGATTGCCCCAGAGTCCCTCAAGCTGCGCTACCAGGATGAGGACGGCGACTTGGTGACAATAACCTCCGACGAAGATGTGAAGATGGCTGTTGAGTTTTTCTTCTCGCAGCTGGCATCTCTGGACCAGCAGTCGCGCCAGCGCGAAAACATGGAGATGGGCTTGAACATCTTGCTGGGATAAAAGTTAGTATTTGTATGTTTGTAACGGTGTGATGAATTTGGTTTTGTTTTGAGTAGGCTGTGCCTCATGTTTAGATTAGGGTTTGGGAAGTCTTGGTGAGTTTTTTTTTTATTTTATTTATTTATGTTTGTTTTGGGTGATTTTGATTTAATTTATTCTCTGTTATGTCTTTGATAAACGTTGTAGACGTAGGGGAAGTTGGTTGCAGACAAGGGCAGAGAGAATGCCATTGTACATGACTGGGACATAGCAGGCAAACATGATTCGACGGCTTCTCCAAGTTGTCAAAGACATGAATTCCGGTTTATATGAGGATACAATTGTGACGCCAACGACACTCGAGCAGAGTACCACGGTCAAGAGCTGTCTGGTTGAGCTGGCCAAGGGCACCGATGCTCCTCTCGATCTCGCCTTTGGCAAGCACTTTGCCTACATCACCCACAATTTCGAAGAGCTGCCGGCGGGGTTCATTTCGCTTGATGCGTCCCGGATGTGGATGCTATACTGGACCGCAAACGCTCTTGCCGTTCTAGATGTGCTCGAGGATAAGCACTTTGATGAGGTCCGCACACGACTCGGTTCCTCTGTGCTTTCTGCCCAGAATACAAGCGGCGGATTTGGAGGAGGAAATGGCCAGATCTCGCATCTTGCGCCCTCGTATGCTGCTGTAAATACTCTGGCGGTTGCCGGTCTACCAGAGGCTCTGGACAAGATTGATCGAAAGGCACTCTACAGTTGGATTATGTCGTTGAAGCAACCGACCGGTGGATTTATTATGCATGTCGGCGGCGAGTGTGACACTAGGTATGTCTGTTTCGGGACCAGGATACGTCAACTGACCTATATCTAGAGCTACATACTGTGCTCTTTCAATTGCATCCCTGATGGGAATTATTGATGATGCTATTATTTCAAATGTTTTAGAATTTCTCGCATCTTGCCAGACCTACGAAGGAGGCTTTGGAGGGCTGCCTGGAAACGAAGCTCATGGCGGATACACATTTTGCGCGCTAGGAGCACTCGAAATCATCCGCGAACATCGGCCTCAAGTTGATATCACAAATTATATCTCAGGAAAACAGCTTTCGGTAGGTCTAGCAAGGAGGAGTCTTCGTGTGCTAACTACTTAGTCTTGGATCGCTGCCCGACAATATTTCCCAGAAGGTGGATTTTCTGGACGGTCCAATAAACTTGTGGATGGCTGTTACAGCTGGTGGATAGGTTCATCGGCGGTTTTGGCTGATCTTTTGGCCGGCTCGCGAGACCTCACGAATGACTGTAAGTTTAAATGACCGAAACAGTGTGTATCTGACTCAAATAGCATCTCTCCAAAACTATATTTTGAAATGTTGTCAGTCTAAGTTTGGTGGTCTTATTGACAAACCCGGAAAGTAGGTAGATCCGATAGAGATGCCTGCAAGGCTAACAATTAGGAACCCTGACGCATACCACACTTGCTACGTTCTTTCAGGTCTGTCACTCACACTGAACTCATATTCAATTGACGCGGGACGTATAACCGCTACTCCCAAACCAAGCCCGCTAAGCCTCGGACTGGGGATTCTTCACCCCGCATACGCGATTCCGCTGACTGCCGTGGATAAGATACAATCACATTTCAACAATAAGGCCTAAGTGATGGGGCTATGGTAACTGTGTATTTTTAGATGTAATAATTGACTCATGGAGAGTACCTAATTGAGACTATCTACATAAACTAGATATTCCTGTAATTCAGGCAGTATTGTGTAGGCCAGACTGCTTTTTTGTCTGTTTGAAGTTGGCGAGAAAGGCTAAAGTTGAGCTTTTAGAAATTTGGCCCAACCTCCCAACTTGATGCACCCGCCGATATACCGACTCACCATCGAGCTACTCTATCCTCACTCACAAGCGGATAGCCAAACATCACGGGTGATGTCAGATGGGATTCTAACGCCCTTTGAATCTCCCAAAGCATCGCCGAGCCCACAGCCATCTCAGCCAGCACAGCCAGTTCACAGCCCCGTCTACCATAAGCCTACAGGCCCACGCATGAGCACAGACTCAAAAACCGCAATGATACACAAATCTGCTTTTGGTAGCTCTAAGGAAAAGGCTCCACCAATGTCAGATCACCGCGCAGGGAGCATATCAGTCTCGGGAATCGACACTGGGGGCGATACGACTTCCGTTATTCTCTCTGAGGGCCCATTTGTGGCCGCTTCATCTGATTTAGGATACGGAGTTATTCATCTTTATCGCGTTTCTGATGAGCCTAGCTCCGGGACGTTTGATAAATCAGCTTTGAAGACGGCAGGATCTCTGACGACGAGCAGTGACGGCACCAAACCCTCTGACACAGTGGCCATTATTGCTATTCCTGGGTTTATGACTGTTTCTGACTTTATCGGCTTCTTGGGAAAGCAAGTTCTGGACGTTGTCTATCATATCCGACTACTGCGCACCGACACTATCAATCGGTACATGGCCGTCATCAAATTTAAAAGTAGCAATGCGGCCGCATTGTTCCACACACAATATAACGGAAAGCAATTTACAACAGTGGCGTCTGAGGACTGTCAGGTTGTTTTCATTGACAAGATCACGATTGAAAATGAGGCCAAAAACAGAGCAGCATTACAAAGACGCATGTCTGAGTCGCGGAAGCCACCAGCACCTCCGACACTTCCGTTAAAGGAGCTTCCAACATGTCCGGTATGTCTAGAGCGAATGGATACCACAATAACTGGTCTGGTTACGATAATATGTCAACACACATTCCACTGCGAATGTCTAAGCAAGTGGAAAGATGGAAGGTGAGTACAGGATTGGTTTCTGCTGCTATTACTAATGTCACAGCTGTCCTGTCTGTCGGTATTGCCACAACCGGGAGCGGTCTGTTCATGCCGAGGCCGAGTGTGAGACATGCGGAGCGAGCGAAAACTTGTGGATTTGTCTAGTGTGCGGTAATGTTGGTTGTGGGAGGTATAATGCTGCGCATGCCTTTGAACACTATGAACAGACCGGACACTGCTACACCATGGACATGAATACGCAGCGGGTCTGGGATTATGCAGGTGACGAGTACGTACACCGTTTACTGCGTAATCTAAGCGATGGAAAGGTTGTCGAGCTAGCAGGTGCTCCGACCTCTTCTCGTGCTGAACAGGCGCGCCACGGTCCACCAACTGATGACTACGTTCCACGCTCCAAGCTTGACAACGTATGCCGTGAGTACGCAAACTTACTCTCGTCCCAGCTGGATTCACAGCGCATGTACTATGAAAACCAGATTGCGGTAATGGTCGACAAATACCAGAATCGTTTGAAGGCTCGGGAGAGCGAGAGCTCACGCATGTCTAATCTTGAAGCCCAGATAGGCGAACTCGCCAAAGCAACGAGCACCATGGCAAATGAAAGAATCCCCGATTTGGAAAAGACAAACGAATCTCTTTCTGCTAAGAATGCCGCTCTTCGTCAGCTGTCGCAGCAGCTCAGCCAGGAACGACGCGAGGAAGAGGCACTCAACGCTAGCCTCATGGAGAGGATCAACCATCTGCAGAAGCTCAACGCTGATAAAGACGCTGAAGTCACAGAGCTTACCGACAACGTGAGAGATTTGATGTTCTTTATCGAGGCTCAAGACAAGCTTGACACTGGCGATGCTGAAATTCAGAATGCGACCGTGAGCGTTGGTCCGACCGCCGAGCACTCCAAAAAGGGTAAACACAAAAAGAAATCCTAGAAAGTAGACCATAAACTCGATAAAAGGTTTACAATGTATGTATGTATATATAAAAAGCTCAGATATAAAATGACAATCACTTCTGCCACCTCAACCAAACAGCGCTGCTTTCGGCTTTTGAATGCTTTTTTTCTAATTCTTTTTCCAGTGAAAATCTTTGCAAATTCCCTTCAAAAAGTTTTTCTCGCTTTTCTGCTGAAATTTTTGCTGACACCGGGGGAAAATTTCACGTGATGCGGGGGCGGAGGACGGCATCACATGGCACCGTCTAAAAAGTATAAAAGCACCCAGAATTCCCACAGAAACAATCATCTAAAAGAGCAATGGCAGAACGATTGAATCTTTTGAGTTCACAGGTGACTTCAGCAGGCGCAGTATCACGGATCGCTGCTAAGCACCCCGACGACGTTGTCATAACCGCGGCCCTGCGGACACCCTTCACCAAGGGCGGCCGTGGTGCGCTTAAAGACACAGATGCTGGGGATCTCCTCTTGCACGTTCTCAAGGCCGTCGTCGACCAGTCAAAGGTCGATCCTAAGTTGATTGAGGACGTTGTTGTGGGTAACGTCCTTGCTCCCGGTATGTATTTTGCTGATTTGGCAGTGGTGGAAAACTAACTTTGAAGGTGCCGGTGCTACTGAATTTCGAGCTGCATCGCTTGCAGCAGGAATTGCAGAGACTGCCGGCTATGCTTCGGTCAACCGCCAGTGTTCCTCGGGCTTGGTGGCGGTGAATACGATCGCTAATGCTATCAAAACCGGCCAGATTGACATCGGAATTGGCGGTGGCGTTGAAAGCATGTCAAACCACGTATGTTTTACGATACGTCTTTACCTTTTCCAGCTATTAACTTTCACAGTATGGTCCCAATGCCCGTTCGGCTTTGAGCGACAAACTCAAGGGAAATGCCCTTGCTGCTGAGTGCGACGTTCCCATGGGAATTTGCTCGGAGAACCTTTCTGAAAAATACAATATTTCCCGCGTTGACCAGGACGCTGCCGCCGCGGCCTCCTACCAAAAGGCAGAGCGTGCTCAGAAGGAGGGCCTCTTTGACGAGGAAATTACCCCAATTACGGTGACCTTTGTTGATCCCAAGACTGATGAGACCAAGACTGTCACCGTAAAGGCTGACGATGGTGTTCGAAAGGGCGTCACTGCTGACAGCTTGGGTAAGATCAAAGCTGCATTCAAGGAGAACGGCACCACACACGCCGGTAATGCCTCACAGGTATCTGATGGCGCTGCTGCAGTTTTGTTGATGCGTCGTTCGGTTGCTGAGAAGCTCGGACAGCGAATCTTGGGCAAGTACGTCGACTTCACTGTTGTCGGCTTGTCACCTGCCTTTATGGGCGCCGGACCTGCGCTTGCAATCCCCAAACTTTTGCAGCGCAACGGTCTCAACCAGGATGAGATCGACATTTACGAGATTAATGAAGCCTTTGCTACTGTGGTTGTACACGCCATTCGCACCGTTGGTATCGATCCCAAAAAGGTCAATCCCAAGGGCGGATCAATGGCTTTTGGTCACCCTTTGGGCTGTACTGGTGCCCGTCAGGTTGCTACCATTCTCACTGAATTACACCGCACAAACAAGAAGGTCGGTGTGATTTCCATGTGTGTCGGTACAGGCATGGGTGCTGCTGCATTAGTTGTGGCAGAGTGAACGAAGGAAGCATTGTTATTATTTTAACGGGAAATTTAACGTCTATAAGGTTTTAAAAAGGTTGAATTTACTATCATTTCAATTTTTAAAACATCATGCAACCTAAAACGTAGGAGATTGTTTTCTTATTCAATATCCGTTTTGAGAATGAGAGACTAGCAAATGTTAAAAAGAGACTAGCATGATTGAATGCTCCTTTGTAGTGAACTCATAATAAAAGACTTATAACAATTTCGACGAATTGCGGGCCAAAGTAATAATGCACGGGTGAACAATTATAGCCCTCTCAGCACCAAAGTGCCCTCCCGCAGGCTCTCGAGCTTCATCGCTCGTTCTCTTTGCAACTAATTTGCTCGTTTAACATCTCCTTAAGCAATCAGATGTCTGGTTCATCTTACAGAGTCATTAGTAGACTGAGAGCGTCTTGAGTCAGAGCCTACGCAGAAACCTCCTCTTTCAATATATAATTGGTAATGTACAACAATTGCGAATTAATGGAATAAATACAAAAACGAGCCTATAGCGACCCGAAAAAATCAAATGCAGCAAGCTCAATAATGTTGGGCAACGCACAGGAGGCCGTCGTGGGTACTGTAGACAGGCTTTTGGTAACCTGCATGAGCGCTCCCGGAGCCCCAGACACTGAGAACTCTGGATTGTCAATGATGTAGGTAGTGTACGTGTCTGCGAGAAGCGAGAGCGCGATACCGTAGAACTTGAGTCGCGGTCGCACAGCAGCATAGTCGATCGCCTGGGCAAGCTGCGCAATAGCTGTTGCAAGATCCGGTACAGCGGTGTGTGCGAGCTCGCTGCCGTGGCCAAATATCTTAAGGTAGTCTGCGAGCACGGCGCCGCCGATGTTGAAGTCATCAATCAAGTGTGCGTGTTCCAATACCGGGGCCAGAATGCGCGCGAGCTCGAGCGGCTGCGAGGAAATAATGAGGGACGGCGCAACATGCTCAAGCAGCACGCTATGTGCACCGTTATAATCCTCTGCAAGCAGCAGCATGACCGTCTCGGACTGGAAGTCACACGTGTAATGATATGCTAGTGCACGGCCGCGGTTTGCCAGCGCTACCGGAATAAGGTACTTCTGAAGAATGTTGTCATACGTGTGGTGCACGCGGGCGTCCAGAATATCTTTTGGCGACTGCTCAGCATTGATGGCCCCGCCATAGTGGGAAAACAAACGCACCAGCATCGCCTCATAAAGCTGGCTGCTGCGAATAAATGTAGCCAATACAATCACAATCTTCCAGCTCTTGCGCGCAGCAATCAACTGGTCGATGAAATTCATCGTCATGGTGTCAAACAAAACTGCATCCTCTCGCGAAGCCAACCCAAAGTATGGCAAAACTCGAAGCGCCGCAGCGAAAACCCAGGCAGAGCTATAGTCGTTATCAGCACTGCCAAACAGGCGTGGACGTAAGATGGTGTGTAGAGTAGTAGTGCCGGCACCGACAAAGAGCTTAATCAAGCCAAATGACAAATCGTCCTCTAGCTTCGTAAAGCCAAACTGTGGAACAATCTTATTCAAAAAAAGACTGATCGCATCCGTAATGGAGGCATCTTGGCCAACCGCATACCAGAGTGTGATTCCCAAAACTGAAACCCACGAAGTGTTGCTGTGAAAGATTCGCGCAACTTGCGGGTAGCTTCGCTGAAAAGCAGGCTCGTAAAACTCGCCACTGAGAAGACCATAAATGTAGACAATCTCATCCGGGATGTTCTGAATCATTCGGTTGTCCTTCCAGTAGACAAGCTGACTTAACGCATCAGCGCGAACGGCATCGTCACCGCCAATGAGTGTCATAACAACTGCCAAATGAAGGTTCGAGCCCTCTGAAGCAACTCTGCAAGCTTCTTCCACCTCGTAAGCATGCAGTAGGTTTATGATCAGCTGTAAGTCGTACGAAGACGAGGGTGGCGACGGCGAACCCTGCTGAAGCCAGTCAGACAGGTGCTGTCGCACGCGAACCACACTTGAGAAATCCCGCGGCTCAGGCCCGAACAAAATAGAGATGAGTTCCCATACCCGAGGTGGGATTGCACCAGGTTCTTTGTATAGATTCTTGCTCTTTAGACTCTCGATAAAGGAAACAAACTTGCCCGGCGCAATCTCAGATACCATGCTAGTAGGCTCGCCCGGTCGACTAGTCACCTCAATGCTCTGCAAAACACCTGACACCGCGCTCTCCGCGTAAGACTAATATTGTAAGTATAGAGAAATTTGGAACAAAAAGAGTAAAATGCCACTCACAGTCAACTCAGACAACTCTTGGACTTCTACAATACTGGTTCCTGAGGCCGAGGGTCGCTTATTAAAAACTTGGCCATCATATTCCACATCTCCCACAACCAAGAGCCGATTATCGGGTGTGAAAATGGCTCCAGGAAATCGTCGGCTTCGTACGGCTTGGTCATATAGCGATGTTTGGAACTTCTAAAATAAAAAATTAGAATACAGAGATAGACACAATTCATAAATGTAATACCTTGACATCACGGGCAGGCTTATCTTCTCCAAAGAGCAAGTCTGCCAAGTCTGCGGCAGTAAACTTGGAATTGGCAAATCGGCTTTCATTTTCGTAAGTCGAACTGAGATAACTATTAACACGCGAAGATTCAATTAGCTGCTTAGTCCATGTCGTAGGTGCAGTAGCGGAAAAATACTCAAAATCATGTAAGCTCTCGTCCTCAGAGAGCGCAGACTCGGAGTTGTCATAAAACTTGGCATCCGCTTCAGCGGGGTCCTGATGTCCAAGATATTCCACAGACGGACTTCGCTGGAATGGTTGTGCAGATGAGAACGAGGCCAAAGGCAAAATATCGTTAGCTTCTTCCACGCTGGCAGTGAAGTTAAACCGTCCAAGAGAGCTGGGTCCAGCAAGAGAATTGGGTTTTCGAATACCTTCGCGGTAGCTGAAGGTATCATTCAACTCACTGTCATCGAAGCTCTCATCACTTTCAACCAAGAAGTCGTCCGTAACACCCCAAGAACTGAAGTGTTCAACTTTGAATACCCATGCTCCAGTAGCAGGAATATAGTCAACAAAGCTTGCACCGCTAATGCTCTGCAGTCTTTTGATATGCTTAGTCAGTCGAGGATGATTAGGATCTTTGATGATCTCGCGATTGTCTCGAGACAATGGGAAACAGCCCTCAATAGTTACAGTACTGGGAACATTAAGGCCTTTACCTATCGGGGGCTTGATACTGTCATCGGGATACACCGTACATATCTTCTTTAACAACACAACAATTTGACCCGGAATGTCATCAGTGGAAGCAAAAGCTGTCAGGTCGACAGGCATACCGAACTCAACCTTACCGTAGCCCTTGCGTCCAACAACAAAATTGGGCAAGCGCTCCAATGTCGCCAAGGGAAGCTTGCGTAAGGTATGAGCGGGAGGCGAGGTCCAATATCCGTCGGCATAGTCCTCAGATGGCACGCTAATAATAGGCGAAGTAGTCTGCAAGCTGACAACATCTTTCTTCTCCTCGGAAGCAGCCGCAGCCAACTTGGGCTTAGACAAAAACGAAGAAGGAGAGTCATCAAAAGTGACCTTACTGGGTGTATCATTCAAACCAGCCAAACTATCTGGCTTCTTATCCTCACTAAAGCTCACGCGCTTGGCACTTTTGGGGGGAGTTGAGGTTGAAGCATCTACCTCTGGAGCAAACAAAGAACTTTCGGGTCTGGGCTTTCGATCGATGACAAGCTTTCGAATATCATGACGAGGGCTGAAAGCATCAGAAGACAGAATAGCCTCATCAGTAGAGAAATCAAAGATACCAGGAGCTCGCTTTTGGAAATTTTCTTTCGGAGTACCCTGCAAAGGAGTGTTAGTTCCAGCGACCCGAGACTTGCCTGTTGGAAGAGGTCGGGGGGACATTTTGTAAGACGAAATGATGGCAGGCTTCTTCTTTTGAGGTTTAGAAGAAATGGGTGTAGCAACTGGTCCAGTCGAAACAGCCGGAGACGCAGCAGTATTGTTGTTGGTAACATTACCAAACAAGGGGTTACTTCCTAAAGGATTAGAGTCAATAGACGCCTGAAGCTGAGGTGTATTGGCATTGTTAACACCTCCAAATAAGCCACTAGTTTGAGACTGCTGTTGTTGCTGAGCATTGTTGCCGAAGGAAAACATAGATCCTGGTTGACTAGCAGGCTTTGCAGCATTGTTCAAGCCTCCAAACAAGCTACCACCAGCAGGGGCCGCAGCAGGCTTGTTAAATAACGAGGTAGTAGTTGCAGCAGGAACAGCTGCATTAGTTTGTCCAAACCCTCCGAACATTGGCTTAGCAGCTGTATTGGCGGTAGTGTTGTTGGCTCCCATATTTCCAAACAGTGAGGGAGTAGTAGTGGCTGCACCGGTGGTACCTGTAGGTTTGGCACCAAACAAGCCTGTACCTGCATTAGCATTGTTATTTCCAAAGAGAGAAGTTCCGGTATTTGCCGCATTATTAGTATTAGCACCGAATCCAAAGCCACCAGTAGCAGGCTGTGCATTATTCTGGGTAGCACCAAACGACGCACCCAAAGCAGGAGCAGTGGTATTTGCAGCATTATTTCCAAAAGAAAATCCGCCCGGCTTGGGAGCATTGTTGTTGTTATTTCCAAACAAGCCTCCACTGGGAGCCGCAGTATTGTTACCAAATAAGCCACCAGTAGTAGCACCTGCATTGGGAGTGGGGTTATTATTTCCAAATAGAGAATTTCCAGTATTAGCACCGCCGAAAGGACTGTTGTTTTGAGTAGTGGCAGCATTATTCTGTCCAAACATAGACGTAGGAGCAGCGTTGTTTGTTGCACCAAAGCCAGTGTTGGTATTTGCATTATTATTCCCAAATCCTCCAAATCCAGAATTTTGATTTGCAGTATTGCTGCCGCCAAATAAGCCTGTTCCAGAGTTTGCATTGTTATTGGCTCCAAAGCCAAATCCAGTATTTGACTGCGAGTTCTGGCCAAATGGACTGTTTGTGGTAGTATTGGAATTGTTTTGACCAAAGGCGTTAGGAGTGCCTGTGTTGGCATTGTTTCCAAACAACGAACCAGTATTAGTAGTATTTGTTTGACCAAATAAATTAGAGCCCGCAGGCTTCTGACCAAACAAGCTAGATCCAGTAGAGGTGTTGTTGTTGGCACCAAAAGAAGTGTTGTTGTTACCAAAAGGCGAATTGCTAGTAGCTGTGTTGTTGGCACCAAACAAGCCTCCAGAGTTGTTGTTGATGCTATTTTGGCCAAAGGCAGAACCTGTATTTGAGGTGTTTGTCTGACCAAAAGGTGAGCCAAAAGTAGTCTTGGTGCCAAAGCCCGTATTTGAGGTAGTGGTGCCCCCACCGGTGCCAGTTTTGCGTCCCTGAATATAGTCTTGTTCACGAAGTTCTTCAAAAGAGTAATTCTCATAAGGTTTCATACAGGAAATACTCTGGTAGAGATTGGTAGTAGTGCTGGTACCTTCCTTGATGACTTCCTTGTGAGCTTCAAAGGGGACAGCACCAGTGCCTTGACCGTTATTCGATTGGATTCCAGAAGCACCAAAGGAAGAAGATAGATTGTTTGTACCAAAAGCCGAACCAGAAGGAGTACCAAAGCTAGATGTAGTGCCAGCCGGCTTCGCGCCAAAGAGGCTGCCAGTAGAAGCGTTGTTTGTCTGACCAAACGCTCCACCAGTTTGAGCGTTATTAGCACCAAATCCACCGCTGCCAAATGACGAACCAAATGCATTTCCAGTGGATGCAGTGTTGGTGTTGGTGTTGTTGTTGTTGGATCCAAACAAGCTTCCAGTGTTGTTGGACCCAAACGGAGACGCATTGTTGTTTGTAGCACCAAACGTAGAACCAGAGCCTACAAACAAGTTAGTAAAATACAATTGAGTGTGCTTTATACTATCTATGTGGTAACATACCGAAAGGCGAATTCGATTGCTGAGGCTGACCGCCGAAAAGAGTTCCAGTGCTATTCATCTTATTTGCCCCAAAACTATTACCTCCGCCGAATGCTAGACTGTATTAGATCTGTATTTTATGCACTGCAACATGAATAGCTGAGTCCAGTCATATCAGCAGTATTGGATGCACCTACCAGAGCCATTGTTGTTGTTGTTTGCTCCGAATGGCGAGCTGTTTGTTTGCCCAAACAGACCAGAGTTGGTCTGCTGACCGGTCGACCCGGTGTTTCCAAACCCAAAACTGCTGCCGCCGTTGTTTGATCCTCCAAACATTCGCCAACTTTCAGCAGAGAAAGAAGAGAAAAAAGCGCTGCTGTAGCCTCAAAAGAAAAGAAATTTCAGCTGGTGCTTGAACGACGAGAATTTTTCAGTCCGTGACACAAAATTCACCACTTTTCTTTTCAAAGGCAGCGACGCCCTTCTTTTCAAATAAAACCGCGTATTTCACGTGTTTTAATCTTTTTTTTTATTTTTATTATTTACTTTGCAAGTGTTTGGATCGATGTACTCCACTTCGGGCGACAAGAGCATACAGCGCCGACGCGCAGGGCTGCGTGGAACTCCAGTAGCAAACGCAAACATACGCGCAACAGGCGTCGAAAACGAGCTCAGCGACGATCAGAAAAATGAAATCAAAGAAGCTGTGCGTTTACAATGTTTTTTTTTGTGTGTGGAGTGGGGGAGGGCATTGTGTTAACCTGCCTAGTTTAATCTCTTTGATATGGATAATGATGGAGCACTCGACTATCACGAACTAAAGGTAATCGCCCAATTGAAGCACATCCACCTGTGCTGACACTTCAATTAAATAGGTTTCAATGCGTGCTTTGGGATTTGATGCTCAAAAACCCGAGGTGCTCAAGATCATTCGCGACAATGATCGTGACGGACGCGGCTTAATCACCTTTGAGAACTTTCAACAAGCCAGTGAGCCATGGAATTCATTTTTGCCTGATTATCACTTTCTAACAGTTCAGTGACGGAAAAGATCCTTGCTCGAGATCCTCTTGATGAGATACGGAGAGCGTTTGCACTATTTGACGAAGACAATACTGGAAAGATTAGGTTAGTTTGGTCTTTAGTCCGCTAAAATTCTGATAATTAACTTTAATTAGCTTTAAAAATCTCAAGAAGGTTGCCAAGGAGCTGGGAGAGAACATCGATGACGAGGAATTGCAGGCAATGATCGATGAGTTTGACTTGGACCAAGACGGAGAGAGTGAGTCTTTTATTTTGGTCTGGATAAATACTAACATTCTTAGTAAACGAGGAAGAATTTATCGCAATTTGCTCCGAGCATTAAATTTGAGTGTCGTTAGCTGTACCTCAGCTGCTCTGTGTATTATAGTAACGTATTTAACTTGGCAATATCCGTGATTCTTAATCTACGCCTACATATACTTCATATCAAAAAACAAAACACAAACTAAATCCAAAACAATTACAAATCAACCCGTACCTTCTATTCAATCTTCTCCTCCAACAACTCCTTGAATGAGAAAGGAGTATATGCAATACCGTCACCGATAAAGAACTTGGACATAGCCTCAACCCAGTGTAACCGCAAAGAGTGAAGCATAGCACTAGTACCTTCCATAATGACCAAAATGATGACAGTTAAGATAAACCACATGCCAAAGGTCAGCACGGTCATGATGGCTCCAGCCACACCAGTCGATCCAAAAGAAGTAGCCAAAGTCATGTTCCAAAGAACCTGAGAAAGTTGAGAGTGGGCAAGAGACAAGGCCCAAAGACGAAGGTAAGATGCGGTGTGCGAAACGCAATTCAAGCAAAATTCAATAGTGTGGATGATTTGGTGAATCATGGCTTCGCCAAAGTCAAACTCCTCTTCATGTTCCATCTCATCAGACTGAATGGCTTCAGCAACAGCATCTTCAGATCCAAGATCTTGATAACCTTGTCGCTTAGAGTGATACCATCGAAGGTATAAGGGCTTGACTAACAACAGCCAAGGAACACAGATCAAGGCAATCAACAACAAAACAACCTGAACAAAAGATTGTCCGGAATAGAGCTGCTCTTCAATAGTTCCGGGAGATAGAAACATATTGATAAGCATGTTAAGAAGACCGGGAGGAGATCGACCCTGTCCATACCAATCAACAGACCACTTGTAAACGATGGTCAGCGACAAGTAGCCAAAAATGCTCTGCATAAACAAAATACTGGGAATGAAATTTCCAATAATGTCAATCTTGGACTTGTAGAATCGATAGTTGACGAGTGAGAAGATAAGGCTGTAAGTCATGTGGACAAATCCAATCAAGATGGACAACTTCATCTTATAAGAGTTGGTAAACAGCAAGTTGTTATCAGTTCCATGCCATGTAGGGTCAAGTCCATAAGCGTACACACCAGTCGAATGAGCCGAGATGGTTTCTCCCTCGTGCCACGAATCGGGCCATTCCCAACCAGGTTTGAACAAAGTGATGGATCGCGAAAAGACGTCGTTATAAATGAAACCGGTATAAATAGAAAATGCACCCATAAGAAGAATCATATATCGGCCGCTGAAAGCCATATCAAAAATTTCGTTACGATCTTCCAGTTTGGCGATTTTCTTCTCCTTCAATACCATGAACAGAGCAGCCAAAAACATGATCAATCCGTGGCCCATGTCACCGAACATGATGGCAAACATAAAGGGGAATGTAATGATGGTTGCCAAACCAGGGTTGACTTCCTGGTATTTGGAAATACCGTAGGCATCGATGATATTTTGAAAGGCAATAGTAAATTTATTCGTTCTGTGAAAGGTTGGCGGAGTTTTGTTGGTTCTCAGTTCATTTAAAACAAATGGAACCTGACTTCCCGAGCGTTCGGTAACGTCGCGTAGAGTGTTTTGCACCAGTGGAATATCATCCAAGGGAACCCAACCTTCAGCAATCAAACATTTACGTGATTGACCATGATTATCGCTAAGTGTCCCACTATCTTGATTAAACAAATTCAAAGCAGTATAAATAGCCTTCTCCTTGCGAATGGTGATAAACCAAGCCTCAAGCTCTTCACCAATGACTCGCAACTCAGACTTTAAAGTTGAACTAGTGTTGTCGAGAACTGAAGTAATATCATCAATTGCATTGTTGACATTGTTAATTTGCTCCCGTCGAAGTTCAGGGCTCTCATCAACCTGGTACAAATCGGCACCCAAAGATTCGGCAATCTTGCGAACCTTAGCCACGAGCTCCTTACCGTGGGCAAACACCAAAAATACATTCTTCTCTTTAAACTCAAGAGTTTTGGGGTCCTGGACAGGCTCAGGAATATCGACTTGATTCATAAGGAGATTACCACGTAATGTTCGCCAAAGGATGCGCTCGAGAGGGCCAATACGATCACGGTCAATTACACCAGCGACATATCCAACATTCATCAAGGAAAATGCGGAATCTGGACCAACTTCAGCAGCCTGTTCAACGTCCTGCAAAAGAGGAGCATCGTCAGAAGAATCTCCATCATGAAAGGTCGAGGGAGATGTCTGCGCAGTGTTGAAGAAGGTTGATGATTCTTTCAGAGCATAGCGGAACTCGAGAAGTTCGACATAGCGTTTCAACAATGTCTCATAAGACTCATTCAATTGTTGGATTCGTTCCTCGAAGCGTTGAGTGCGATCGGCAAGCTGGTCGATGTCGGAAGGGTTGGCGGCCACACTGACGAGGGTATCATCCGGAAGACGATGGTATCGAAATCCAGCTTTAGTAATTTGAGCGGAAAAATATCCTATTTGAATACGTATTAGCAGATTATGACGCAGGCGATAGCTGAAACTTACGAAGTTGGCGCTCCACGTTGTCTAGACGGCGGATGTTGTTGACGTAAGGTCTCTGGAAGGCATTCACTTCGCCATTCAAATCGCGGAATTGAATGTTTCCGAGCTCTCCTAAAGCAGCTGAATAAAAGTTAGACCTGACTTGCTCAATTTCAGGATTGGTCGCTTACCAGTGATATCACGGCTAATCTCGGTAGGGATGTAGAGCTGAACCAGCGACATCTCCGCGGAGCCTTTGACACGTTAATAAAACTCCTTTCTCACTCAAAATCATTCCAAAAACTCACGGAAAAACGCTTCCTTTTCCGCCATGGTTTTTGCGTTTGCAGTCAAGCAGCAGCTTTTCTGTGGCTGCTGCTTCGTCCTTTGCCAGTGCTCATAACTACGCAGTTCTCAAATATTCGCAGGACATACCGAAGCTCTTCCTCTCGCAAATGACAGTGGTGGACGAGCGAAAGCAGGATATCTTTAGACTTCTGACAGCCTGGGGAAGGGATAATGGTGCATTTGTTCATGCTGAACTAGATGCCCGCTGGAGCAAAGCTGGTGGGTTCACAGTCGTTGCAAAAGAAGCTATTGCTCCAGGCCCAATCATTTCCTGTACGACAAAACTAGCTATATCTTATAGCAAAGCGAAAGATAGCTTTGGAGAGGATTACGAAAAGTTCCCAAGTGCGGTAGTTGCCCTTAAATTCTTTCTCTGTGTTCAGGTTCTGCTCGGAGAAGAGAGCTTTTGGAAACCATATATCGAAATCCTACCTAAGGATGTAAACTATATTCCGATCTGCTACTCTGATGAAGACTTGGATTATATTTCCGATAGATATCTATACGGAAGTCTTTCTAGGCGGATACATGATATTACCAATGAATACAATGAAACCATGGAGCAGTTTTCTGATCACCCATTGATCCAGAACGTCTCGCTCAATCTATACAAGTGGGCTACCGCTATTTTTTCTTCTCGATCATTTCTGTCTTCAATTTTACAGCAAGAGGATCAAAGCGATCCCAGCCCAGTTCTCCTTCCTCTGGTTGATATGCTCAACCATGCCCCGAAAACGGCAGTTGTTTGGAATAACCTTTCTGATGGTGTCACAATTGAGTATACAAACCCTGTCGAAGCAGGACAGGAAATATTCAACAACTATGGTCCCAAGAGCAATGAAGAACTATTGATGGGATATGGCTTTTGCCTTCCAAATAATCCCTTTGACTTTGTCATTCTGAAGTTTGGTTCACACGTCTTTAATATTTACAAAAACTGTGATATTATCCCTGAATTAATTGAAGCCGTCGAAAAAATGATGGCCATGCAATTCGGATTCAAAGGGCCCGTGTTGAAAATAGAGGCACAAACTCAAATTTTATATGCCTTACGCTCTCTTCTTGAGAGAATGTGGCCGGATCGAGGCGAATCAAAGCCAGCGTCTACTAGTCAGGAAATGTGTGACGTCTTTTGTGAAAACCAGTGTATCATTCTTGAAAAAGCGATAAAGAAAGTTGTTGAATCGCTCATTGGAATATTCAACGGCAGTGTTTCTACTGATATTGAAGGCGGTACGGTCCAGGAAGCTCTCAGTCTACTCGTGTCTGAATTTCAATCCTCTCAAGCGATCCTTACTCTTGCTGGGATTCAAAAACTGAATCCAGAACAGTTTACCTATTTGCTAGAGATCTTTGGATTCTCTGATATTTCTGAGATAGAAGATATTGAAACCACAGAAGCTATATTGACTGCATTCATTCTTCACCAGTATTATTCAAAAGATGAAAACTATGTTAAGGAATGGCTGAATAACAGCGATAACAGCACAATTTACTCTAGTGAAGATGAAGATGAAGATGATGACTCGCTACAGAGCTGGATTGATATAGGCTCGCAATACTTCCCTTCAGATCCGACTTGGTCACCCAAGCGAGTTCTATGGGCGCAGTATATTATCGAAAGCTATGGAGTAAAGCTATCACAGGGCGAAAGTGATATTTTTGGGGTGTGGATAGGGAAATAGGATGATGATGTAAAAGAACAAGAACTACCCGGTACCCGGTATGATGCATGACAATTCGCACTCGTTGTATATTGTAGGTTGAAGGACAGTGCCAATTTCCTCCTCACAATCCCTTTTGTAGTTTAATGATTCCATCGTGGGTCTTGTTCCCTTTTCTCGCTGCTTCTCGACCGTGGGCTGAGTAAGCTATGTCAGAGGCTAAGTTAAGAACGTAGTGCTTCGACGATTCACTCAACGGGGCGAGCATCACGACACCCTTTTTTTACTTTTCAAAACCGGTTTTTCTTCTTTGTCTGCCTACAAGGGGGGACTGGAATTATTACTGGTGGAAAACTTTATCATAGGATCTGGAGTGCGCGATTGATCTATTGAATCAGGATACTACTGGCTCGTGGTTGAGGTAGCACACCGGCCCTTTGTCTCGGTAAGCTTTAGCCTTGAAGGCTCCCTTTTTTCCTGGGCTAACTAATTTAAAGAACTTTCTTTTCAACGGTCTCTTCATTGCTGTATCATCGTTTCTACAATGCCCGAGACAAGCGTGCCCAAATCTAGTGGGCCTGGCACTGCACCAGCACTTAAAAAAGCCTCTGATATTTCCAATTCCCTGCCTGCCAGTACTCAGAGCTCAGTTTCCTCGACTAAAGTTTTTGTTCCTAGTCCTTTGTCCCAGGAACCTCTCAAAGCTGAGCCAAATTCGGGCTCCGAAGATCTCCCCCAAGCTGAAACTCCTCGACAATCGAATGCGTCTAAAGGCTCTCGGGTTCAATCCGCAAAACCTCACAGCGATTATTCGAATGGCGCACCAACCAAAAAGGGCACGAATAAGTTTTCCCAGACGCTCTTGACAAATACCAAAGTCAAGCATTTGAAAAAAGCGGATGGAGAGGCTTTGTGGAGAAAAGATATACAATATGATTGGCTCTGCGATGTCTTTGCGGATGATCATGCAGTGTTTGTGAATAGCTATTCGGGAAAGGAAAATTGTACTTTCAATGAGATCTATATAGATGCTATGGCCCGATCTTCAAAGACGAGCAAGGTATTGCGAGATAAACTTAACGAGGACGCTGGCTCTGCATTAAATATTGCAATGGTTTGCTTGCTTGTGAATGTTGGACGAATGAATACTACGCTGAACTTCTTTCCAGAGATGAGAGCTCAGCTCAGAACATACCACCCTATTCCATCCCTTCAAGCATACTCGGACACAGCTGATTACAAACAGTTACAAGATGCGCCGCGACTGAAGAGCATTTTGAAAGGAGCCTGTGAAGACAGGGCAGAGCCCTCTACTCTTGAGCAGCACATAAACAAAGAGATTAGGCGCCGCACAAACCCTATCAATATGATTTTCTTAATTGCTACATATGCCTCTAAAGTTTCCGAAAGCTATTTTATCCCTCCCTATGAGTTTCATGATTTAATTATGGACACTACGCTTTCGAGCAAGTCTCGAGCGAGGGCCTTTCTTTGGTTGTTGTGGGTTTATCTGGAAAGCGATTATACACCAGAATCAATTAGTAAGAATCCATTTGGCGATGGTTCAGCTGATAGTGTGCATGTTCCCGAATTTGTTAAACTTACTACCGAGGAAGAGGAGGCCGAGAATGTAGACAAGGAGGTCGAGTTCGACTTTGCGAACCGAATGACGGTTGAGCGCCGGAAAAATCAAGAAGCCGTGGCTGCAGGAATGTACTCTCCTGGACCTTCTCTTATTCGGCCTTCGCGCAAAAGCAAAGCGGGTGTAGGAAGCCCTGGCTCGGTTAGTAAGCGGTCCAGATCTGATGGCACGCGACTTCTTACTCGCAACTACTTTGACCAGCAATCTGATTCCGACGATTCATCGCAAGTGGGTTCGCCCCGCCATCGCACGGGGGGGACAATTCCACATTCTGCTGTTGCCTACGACGAAATTCATCTAGACGACTACCGGGATCAGCTGTTTTCTTACGAGATGGACAAGGAAGTTCGTATTAAACGTCGCGAGTGTCGAGACAAGCGATGGGCGACCAGTCCCTTTGTGGAAGCCTGGGCACACATTGAAGGAACCGAGCAAGGCTTCGACTCGGACCTTGGGTGGAGGTATTCGTCTGCGTCTTCGCGCTCTCATCAAGGTGGATCTGCGAGTGACTTGGGTGTGTTTAAGGATTACGGCGAATCAATCAAAGCGGCTCGAAAAGGTGTCCGGCGGTCGCTAAGATGGCTTCGTCGATGGGACGCAAAGTCAAGCGACTCTCTATTCCATAAAACAGATAAAGACACGCCTATAGTCACTCCGCAAAAGTCCTCTAAATCCAAGCTCGAGTCCGAACCAGAGAACAAACTAGAACTCGAAACTGTCTTCCCGGCAAAGCCTGAAGCTGCACCCGACGCCGACGGTGACATTGATATGAATTAAATGTAATAAAAAATAAGACTTTATTGCTGTATTTTAAGAAGAAAAAAACAGTGTATTGCCTGCTTCCCTCTTTCCCTCGTAGCGCCGACTTTTGGCTGAGAAAAGTCCCAAATTTACCCGGCTTTGAAATTTTTCCCAGCCAAAGCTCGGTGAAGCGCTCGATATTTTCCAGTTTTTAAAGGCAAAAACATGGCTGGAAAACGCAAGCGAGATACTGAAGCTGCTGGCGAAAAGTCTCTTAAGTCTGTGCTCAAGAAGCAGGGCGGCGATGCCGAGAAGAGCGAAGAGCGGGTGTTGATTAGCACTGCACTTACACCGGTGGCCCCGGTCAAGCCTGTGCAGTTTCGAATCATTGCCGGCTCGTATGAGCATCATTTACAGTGTCAGTCGGTTGTGTTTTATCCCGAAGGTCCTGTCTTTACACCCATTTTCCACTTCACTCCTCATACGGCTTCGATCCGCTGCCTTGCCCAAGCCAAACGATACCTTGCCTCGGGTGCAAACGACGAACATATCCGATTATACGATTTGCAAAAGCGTAAAGAACTGGGTACTCTTGAAGGCTCGCATCAGGGTTCCATCACGTCATTGGCCTTCTCGCGATCAGGCCGGTGGCTTGTCAGCGTCGCCGAAGACGGGAAACTTGTTATTTGGCGGTCCAAGGACTGGGAGGTCCTAGCCGTGCTTAACGGACACCCTGGTGGCATAAATGACTTAAGCATCCATCCTAGTGATCGGATAGCTCTCACAGTTGGCCGCGACAAGAAACTTATGCTCTGGAACCTGATGGCTGGCAAGCGCGCCAGCACAGTCAAGCTTGACAAGTCAAAGGGATACGGAGAACCTATTAAAGTCTCATGGTCGCCTTCTGGAGATCACTATGCTATTGGCTGGGACCGCTCAGTTGCAATCTTCGACGCTCAGACTCAAGTGATTGCTCGCATCCCATTTTCCTCCGGCCTACAGCATCTAGACTACATCACCGTTCCTCACGATGACGAAACTGAAGACGTCGAAAAGGTACTACTGGTAACATCTCACAACGACGGCAAGATCTGCTTTTACGACGCCGAGGCTCTTCACGCCGCCTCCCCAGACGACGAAATCAAGCCCATATTTGAACTGTTCACCCGACACACCCGCATTAAGCACTTCTCCACTTTGACCGACACCTCAGGCAAAACATACATCGCCTCCGTCTCCTCTGATGGTGAAATGACAATCTGGACGCTTTCAGATTACGTCTTCCACTCTGACGCGCAGGAAAGCACAAACGACGGTGATACAACCGTTTTCACAACCCCAGCGGCAGTCAAAGCCTCAAATGGTGAGCGACTTAACTGCTGCGTTCTCGTCCCGGAGGAGATTGAGCATACAGAAACCATGAAGAGACGCTGGAGCCCCGAAGACGACAAGCCTGTCGACTCCGACGTTTACTCAGAGTCCGAAGCCAGCGAAGGTGACAATGATGATTAATTTCCTCGCGTGGTTGTATTCTACTTCTTCTAAAAGTATTTGTTTTATCCGATTACAATTTACTGTAAAACTGAAAATCAAACAATAGCTATCTTCAAACAATCCATCCTTTTCCTATACACATTAAACACAACAAAAAATCTCTTCTACCTCTTCAAAGGGTTCTCTCGCGTTAAAACATCGTCTAGCACTTCCCAAAACTAATTGTCGTTCTATAAACTTTTCTATGCTTCTATACCCTTTCGTTTCTAAAAAACTAAAAAGAATGAGAACCACAAGGTAAAGCATCACGCAACCGCCCAGTGCTCAGCTAATGTAGCAAAACTAAAAAGAAAACCTCTCCAAACATTAACCCCCTAAAAAAACACCAAACCCACCAGGGGAGAGATAAAATACAATAGAAAATATATCCCATGCGAGAACAAAGAGATAGAAAACCCCGCTGTCATGTTCCAAAAAGTAAAAAAGCGATCTGCAATCGCAGAATGCAAGAAAAAAGATTTTTGACTGGCCAGATCCTTAAGCAAAATAAAACAAGCAAACAAAACGTTTATCCAAAGCCTTTCTACAAAAATATAGTAGACACTTTGGTATTTTTGGAAAAGATGTCAAAAGAAAGATAACATCCTATCCGTATAGTTGGTGAAGGAGTGGTTTACCACCAATCCTGGTTGGAACCACCGCCTCCAGTAGCGTTGCCGTAACTTTGGTTATCATTCCAACCACCGCTGTTACCGCCATTGCCACCACCACGACCTCCCCAACTGTCGTAGTTGCCGCCACTGTTGTAGTTGGAAGACTTTCGGAAATCGCGAGTGCCAGAGCTTCGACCGCCACGACCGCGACCACCGCCTCGTCCACCAAAGCCACTTTCGTGAGCAATGACTTCCAAAAAGCTGGGAACCTCCTGGTTGGCTTCCTTCAACAACTCAATCATCTCGCGGGCAATGCCTCGGTTGTTGCGATTGAAGAAGGCAGTAGCGACACCAGTGTTACCGGCACGACCGGTACGACCAATTCGGTGAACATAGTCATCAATGTCAGTAGGCAAGTCGTAGTTGACAACATGGGTGACATTGGGAATATCCAAACCACGAGCAGCGACGGCAGTAGCAACCAAGATGGGGAATTTTCCGGTACGGAACATTTCCAAAGCACGTTCTCGCTCTCGCTGAGTACGGTCGCCGTGAATCGAAGTGGCAGGGAAGTTCTGGTTCATCAAAAAGTCGGACAAGTGGTCGGCCATTCGCTTAGTCTCGACGAAAATCAAAGTAAGACCTGACGAGTCAGAAGCCAAGATGTCGAGGAGAACAGATCGCTTGTCGGCATCCTCGACAAACTCAATGTGCTGAGTAATATTCTCAGAAGTAGAACCAACACGTCCGACAGACAAGAAAATATAGTCCTTCAAGAAATCGTGGGCAAGCATCTGAATGTCAGTGGGGAAGGTGGCCGAAAACATGAGAGTCTGTCGGTTCTCAACACCAGGCATGTCCTCACCCTGAACGATGCGTCGAATCTGGGGCTCGAAACCCATATCCAACATTCTATCAGCCTCATCAAGAACCAAAAACTTGATGGCAGAAAGCGAAATCTTTCCTCGCTCAATCAAATCACCGAGACGACCGGGAGTGGCAACCAAGAGGTCGCATCCTCGCTCAATGTTTTGCATTTGAGTTCGCATTTCCTGACCACCGTAGACAACGCAAGGCTTAACCCAGGATCGGTAGGCAAACTTACGGGCCTCATCGTAAATTTGAGTAGCAAGTTCACGGGTAGGAGCAATGATCAAGGCGTAAGGGTAAGCCTTTCGTCGTCCATAAGAGTTGTTTGCACCAGCACCGGCGTTGGCATCAGGACCATTGGTGAAGGCCTGAGAAAGAATAGGGAAAAGGAAACCACCAGTCTTACCGGAACCAGTCTGAGCACAAGCCATCAAATCACGGCCCTTCTCAACAATAGGGATCGAGTATTTCTGAACAGGAGTGGGCTTCTTGTAGCCAGACAACTCAATGTTGGCCAACAAGTGAGGGTCCAAGGGAGGCGAGGTGAATGCGGTAACGGCCTCGGGAACATCGCTACCAGAAGCATCAACGGGAATATCATCGTAGTTGTCGAAGTTGATACCAGAGTGCTGCTTGAGAGGATCGTTGGGTTCGCCGTACAATTCAAGCTCAAGACGCTGGTTGCGAGGACCGGGAATGTGCTTACCGTCAACGAAGCGACCATCGCCACTGCCAGTATTGACACCATTGCCATAGTTGCCTCCACGGTTTCCACCGTAGCCACCACGGCCACCGCCGTTATAACCGCCACCGTAGCCGCCGCCGTAGCCACCGTTGTTGTAGCCGCCACCGTATCCTCGGTTGCCACCATCTTCACGGTTGAATCCACCACTATACATTAGTTAACTAAATGTCTGAAAAACTAGCTTGCACAGATTCCTCTCTCTCAGTGGATATCGATCGTATATCAGCAACCGTCAGCCACATGCTTGAATAGATGTTTAAGCCTTAAGACAGCCTAGAAGAAAAACAATAGAGTGTTCCGAGGGTGTGAAAGAGAGAGAGATGGTGCAAGACTACCGATAAAAAAAAATCTGAAACTTACCGGCGACCGCCTCCGTATCCACCTCGGCCAGAGGAAGCGAAGCGCGACTGATTCAGAGAGTCACCCTGAATCTTTAATCGAGCATGTGGAGGGATATAAGCAGGCGCATTGGCATCAACCCCGTTAGCAGCGGGAGCATTCTGAGGAGTTGTGGTAGATTTGCTGTCGTCCTTTATAGACAGATTTTCCATAGAGCTTGTAACATCAGCCATATTCAATAAAACAGAAGAAGGAAAAAAAAACCAATAAGAACTAAAAAAAAAAAAGAAAAAGAAATTAAATCAAATCTGATTTCAGAGGTTTTTTTTGGTTTAAAAAGGCTTTTTCAGCAAACATGGAAAATTTTTTATTACCCTTCGCTGGTATCCATAGCAACGTATATTATGTAATATTGATATGTCTGCATAATTGACGGGCATCATGATGAAACAAGCCAATACCCCCAAAACTACGCTTTTGATTTGCTTTTCCCTGAGGTTTAAACAGTAAATTCAAATAAAAGTTTCACACTGTTTGAATGGCATGTTGATATGCACTCAACTAAATTTTCATCAATGTGCTTTTAAATGACTGTCGTTCTTATCAAAAGCTCAAGAGCTTATTGCCATTAGAAATTGTAACTGTTTTAAGCTAGGCTTAGACTACAATGTATTGCGATAGTATTGCATAACCAGCTTCTTTTGCATGTTTACCAGCACCCGCATTTTGATCAACCAACGATTTCTCCCAACGCCGCGGCGGTGATGTACAGTATCGGTTCTAGATGGGCATCAACTTTAAAAATAGGCCTAATATCATTCCGAAGTCTGTTTTGTTTACTTCTTTTATTCTTGAAAGATGTCACGTTTCCAGAATATCGCTTGTGAAACTCACTAGTTCTTATTAGTTCAAAAAAAAATAAAAATTTCAATATATATCAAGCCTCGAGGCTTTTTTTTTTGGAAAAAATTACAAAAAAAACACTTATTTACAACTTTCCAAGTACTCTATAACATCGTTTTAATACTGTCTAAAATTATTCACGTTTTGATAGATCAAAATAATCCATTCTAATCTTCAACCCAGACTCACATCACTCTTCCGAAGACAGCCGGATTAAAAACGGATCTATCATCTCCAACTAGCTACGAACTTAATCACCGCTAAACAAGGCTTTGTAGCTTCTAAAATCTTTACAGGAGATCTTATATCACTTATCTTACACATGTCATCATTCGTCACACTGATATTACATTAGATATTCCTTATGAAGGAGAAGAAGTTTTGGGAATTGGACTATTCAAGGGAGAACGACTTGAACGATCAATTTGCTGCTGAAGTTGCTGTTCCTGGAGTTGCTGAATCTGACGCTGTTGGGCAGCCAAAATAGCTTGGGGACTTGGTGCTTTCTTCACACCTAGATTTGGACTAGCGCCAGGACGAGCACCAGAGTTAGATGCAGCAGCAGCAGCAGCGGCAGCATTTTGCTGTTGCTGACGCTGCTGTAGCGAGACCAAATATCTCTGTAGCTGACCTTGAGCAACTTTAGTAGCTTGTTCAGGAGTCAGATTAGGATGTTGCATGATAAGTTGGTTAGCGATTGCAGTTACTTGAGCAGCCTGAACTGAAGCACGAGACTGTGTAGAGCTCCTTCCCGGTGGAATGCCCACAGCAGAGCCGTTGGATTGACCAGCACTTTGACCAGCCATCATGTGAGCATTCAAAGAGGTGGCACCGTTCTTCACAGCGGCCACAGAGGAAGCTGCAACCTGATGTTGACGAAGTAGAACTCTTCGGCGATCAAGGTTCATAATTTGGGGAACAGTGCCGGGGGCAGCACCGGCAGCAGTGCGAACGCCATTCGCACGGAACTGCCCATTCGTACCATCCAAAACAGCCCCATCTCTGTTTATAGAGTGTTGAGAAGATGGTGAACCGACAGAGCCACTAGAAGGTGATGCAACGCCATTTGAAGCTCCATCCAGGGAACGAGAAGCAGGTTGCCCTGAAGAGCTAGCAGTTGCAACTTGGGCCACTATCTGCTTATTTTGTAAATTTCGTTGCTGCTGCATAGCTTCGGCAAGAGCAGCCTCTCTCTCATTTCGTAGTTTCGAAAGTTCTGCAGGAGTGGGAACAGCTTGTTTATTATTGTTGTCATTCCCCAACCGCCTAGGAGGTTGATTATTAGGCTTGGCAACATTCTCTCGTTTTCGCATACACTTGCGAATGCCATCGAAAATGCTCGCCCAACGTAATCGACGGTGTCCACGTTGTAAAGCATCCAACCCAACACCAATCGGAGTTATGCGACGCTTGCTCTCACTTTGAGTCTTACTAGCAGTATCAAGCCAAATTATTGCAGCTCTAGCAAATGGGCCTCGCAAGTCTGTCAAGGGGAAATTAGGCTCCAGCTGAAGCCATCGCTCAAAGCACTGCCATGGTGTTCTCCGCTCAATGTTGGAAGCGTATAAAGCAAGAGATTCTGAAAATAATGTGGACGATATAACTTCCCAGTTATAGTTGTACTCAGCCGCCAACTTTTTGAGTTTCAGATCATCTTGGGGAAGCCAGATGGTTGGCGTGCGGTACTCTATATACTTTAACTGAGGAGGTGTCGGAGCTCGAATATAGGGATACCTGCGAGCTGTCTCACTTAGAAACATATGCTCCTGCTTTGGCATGTCATTGCTTGTCGGTTGGTTCTCCTCTTCCTTCTCAGTCAAAAGCAATCTCTTCCATTTACCAGTATCGAAATAATCATCGTCATCTATGGGAACAAATTTTGAAATGGGAATTATCTCCATTCGATCAATGAAATTGGAATAATTGTCTTTGTCACCGATGTTTTCTAGACCTGAATACACATTGAGCTCAGTAAGGCCTTGTGTATTTTCTGCAAAAGGCCAGATAGAGTGATTCTCATTATGCGAAGGAAATAAGTTGATAATGGAGGAATCCACAACATCCTTCGGTGTCCAAACCTCTTGAGGAGTGGGGCAGAGAGAAGACAAAGCTTCTGGAATTTCTTCAACATCTTGAGAAGGCAGCGAATCAGTAACAACAATATCACCTTCGGTATCCAACTGTGCACGCTGTTCAGTACTATTATCGTCAATAGTTTCCGTGGAAGACTGAATATGCGTAATCGGTTTGAACTTGATACATGTAGCTTCTTTTCCCAAAGTCCAATATTCATCAATCCAGTCGCAGAACAAGAGAGCTAGAGTTTTTCGAAGTTTTGATTCTTCGTAAAAATCAGTTTGCATCCACTTGGCCTCTTCGAGTAAATGGTCCCAATGAGTCTTTGGGCGAGAAGGCTCGGTGAATCGGATAGGCTGTCTCAAACTCCATTTACCTTCCTTTTTGAGCTCCTCAATTTGCTTAAAAGTCATCGACAAGCGTCCTTCAGTCATAAAGGTGCTATAATTTTTGGTCAACAGAGTCTTGTGAGCAGACGATAAGAGCTTGTAAAGAGGGAGAGATTGAGATGTGTAATATAGTTTAGCTAAAGAAACCGTTTCCTCAACTTGAGGATCAACATCATCAAGAGACTCAAAAGAAGGTATCAGATTCTTGTGCTGCTCTAGTACAGCGGCCAAAGGAGCAGAATCGAGAGTGGTTTTCTGCACTTGTTGAACTTCAACTGTGGCATCCGCAGAAATTCCCTTTTCTTCTAAAGCTTGTAGAGTTGAATCATCTGTTTGCGAGTTTGATAGTGAGCCAACAGTCGAATGTAACGGTTCCACCTTGGGAAGGTTTGCGCTGTCTGCGGAAGCGACTTGAGGATCTGTGGATGCAACCACAGCTGGTTTTTCCTCATTTCCGTCTGGCGCTTCTTTGACTATTTTAACACTGTGTTTTAATAGTTGTGGTACGGGTAATGTTTTTGTATCAAAGTGATGGCCACTAAATGCAGTCAGCAACGCACGCCCACAAAAAAAAAAAAAAACCAAAGTAGGCAATATTTACCTTTCCAAATCATTTTTTTCGAGGAAAGCCATCAATTGATCTTCTACAGAAGATATATCATTAGAAGATATGGGAATATCTGGAAAGGACGCGCCATAGTACAGTTCCGAGAGCTTGCGCTTGCGGCTCTTGACAACGAGGCTGGGGAGGGAAAGGTTAGCTGGGGTAAAGCCATCCATGTAATTAAACCATACCTGCACTGTTCTCTTCGCCTTTCAATGGCAGCTAGCCGTAGCCTATCCAGCTTTGACTGTCTTTTGTTAGTAATAATGATTCGCTTGGACCAGCGGCCGGTCCGGTGTTTGCCACCCGGCAGTTCAGCCACAAAACGGGGGTCAAGCCCAGACGCAACTCGGCCAAACCGGCGCCCATCGGCCCCCTTCAAAAAAAAAAAAAGACTGGGAACTCACCGAAGATGCGTCCATCAAACCCGTCACACTGAACCGCACTACGCAGCTCTGCACTCCGAGCAGCAACTTTGCTCGTGCGCGTGAAAAATTTTCTTCACCACCCTTTTTTTGTGTGGTGGCGGCCGCAAGCCTGGTTCGTTGCCACCCCAAAATAAAAAAGCCCACACTGCTACGCTTGCTACTGTTCGGCACAGAGACTCTAGAAAAAGGTAAAGAAGTGGGATTTGTATTTTTTTTTGTGTTGTCTATCGTGTTTTACTATTTCCACGATTGTTTACTGGGCTCTTGGGCCGCAACATTTCGATTTCTAAACCCCGCAAAGTTAAACCCACCCTCCAGTCACATATTAGTATTGTCTGAAACATACCTGCATCAAATCCTACATTGGATCCAACGGTTGCCAGGGACTGTAGATACCCTTCTGCATTAAAGCTGTCATGTTTGACGTTGGGTCCCAATATCACCCACCCTTTTCGCGGTGCAATATCTAGGCCACTATTCACCGGGACAATGTGTAATCGCCGGTTTGACAGAGAAAAGTTCTCAATGAGTTCATAAATTTCATCTGGTACGTGCTTTGAATCATCTGATGTGCCTATAATTACATCGGTGTTAACATTGCAATGGATAAGAGCCGTATCGGTGGATCTATAGGATTGAGTTAAAGTACTGTATAGAATATTTTTCTGATTTTACCTTCTAACTGTCCCTTTAATTCCCATGAGACAGTGAAATGTGGTTTTGCGAAACAATTCTTCACCGTTTGTGGCTGGTTTATAGTCTTGTCCACCGAGGTAGACGATATCTTCTGCTCTAGAAATAGAACAACGTTAAGTATGCCTCATTCAATTTATTTCTCACTTTACCTTCTAAATCCCCATCCTGTGAGCACTTTTCTAGCCAATTCGAGCATATGGGTTGGGGTCCAAATAAAAACAAAGCTTGGTTTAGGCGTCAGGAGATGAATTGGAATTGATAAGAAGTTTCTGTAGGATAATACATCGCTAAGACTAGTATGTTTTAGCTTTGGGTTTCTCAAAAGTCTCAGATACTGACCAGCTACCAATCATTACCACATCGAATCGGACGCCATAGCTGGCCCATTGCTCCAATATTCGCTGAATATCACTAATATCTTGGGCGTATTTTGTCATTTCAACGCAGGCCTTTGAATGAGTTTGTGCTCTCTTCAATTGAGACAGACGGAGAAGCTTGGGATAGCCTTGAAGCGGTACCTTAGCATTTTGGATATGCATTTGAGGAAATTCACCTGTTAGAACATAGTTGTTCGTGAGGTTGTTACTTCTATCTTCGTCTTCCTTAGTGTTCATAATGAAGCAAGGATTCAGGATTGATTGACTTCCCGTTATATCATATGGTCAAAAAGACATCATTTTTAATACTCAAACTATATGGAATATCAAAAAAATCGAAAAAAACAGAAGAACATATAAACAGCTTTCGAAGTTCTCACGGTGGCATTGATCGCGAAGAGATATTTTTTATTGTTGCTTGCCGATACCAGCATACCGACCACCATTACTGTTTGCTTTTATATCTTTCTTAAATCGATATCTGTTCTCTTGTTTACGAGATTTGCAAAATAATGTATTTTAGATCTGCTTGTTTGACTTTTCTTTTAATTGTCGCGCATATATCTATTGCCTTGGCTCAAATACCCTCAGACTACAGCCTCAGAAATATTCCATCCACTGAACCACCTGATAGCGAGAATGATATATTGAATGGAAAAACTAGTCTAAATCCATACAAAGGTGCTGAGACGGGCAATACCACGAAACAAGAAGTTTTGACAGGTTTGGTCTCTCAAGCTCGAGGCCACATAGCAAGAAGTCTCGAAATTGATTTGGATATAGCAGCGGCTGATAAAGAATGCAGAGAAGATTCTAATAGTGGGAATGACTTAAATTACAGTGATGATGCCGGAGATATTGCTTTCTTAGCTTTCTCGGTGCAAGAATCTTTGATGGTCCTCGACAATCAATCTCAGGAACAGGAAGCAACGATTTTTGAGAATCCAAATAGATTAGAGGAACAAGAGAAACAGGAAATTCCTGTTTGGATTCCTAAAATCTACACTTTAATATTGAATGAAACTACTGCCGCTGAGCCAGAATTCAATAGTTCTGCCGAACTGCCTTTTACCACAAATATTTCAGTACCACTGTTAGCTGCAGCCAAGACTCTTGAAGCTGCTGCTTTAGTCGAAAATAGGTCGAATTCTACGGAGACAATGGAAAGAAGGGCTAAAAGAGGAAAAGGTTGGTGCCAAGTTTATGGGTTGATGATTGGATTTTTAACAACCTTAGAACTTCGAACGTTGGGGACATTGGCTGTTGTTGCTGGTTCAGTAATTCTATTCCTCGGTTTAATTGCTATAGGGTCATGGCTATATTTCGAAAGAAGGCCCATGTTTCTTGCGCGAGCTATTTTAAGATGCAAAAGCCATCGCCCGAAAAGCAATCGTATCTTCTTTTATTCAAACAGCTTTCATCGCACCAGATCAGATAAAGATCCAGATAAAGATCCAGATAACGATCTAGCGGGTAAAATTCAGGACGATGAGGAGACAATCTTTGATGCGTGAATGGCATAGCTATTTATTTTATAAAAATGTGTATATTTAGTTAATTAATGCAGCGTTTTTACTTGAATAACCCTGAACATCGAATATTTACAGCCAACGTTGGTTGGCGCCGCATTTCAGGGGTCAAAAAGCCTGGTGATCTCTTCACCGGTGTCAATGAAAACAAAATTGATTCTTCCGAAATCAATCACAGAAAAGAGTAGGGAGTGCAGTATATTTGTAGAACGAATTGCATTGAAAATTTGTTACTGTTTGGACGGAGAGAATGGCGGTCCTAATTCCGATTCAGCCGCTCATCCTGTCAGATTTTTTTTCCTCCTTCTTTAACAATCTTTCAAATGTCCGCCGTCGAACCTCAACAAGCCGGACCCGTATTGAGAAGCCTTAGAAAGGTTGGCCGTGAACTAGGCCTCACGACTTTCTTCTCAGCTTCTCGGGATATCCACGTTCTCATCCTCCAGCGTTTCGTTCGACTTTTCGGCTATGGCTCGTCCACTCTTGTTCTCGCCTTATTCTTTAAAGAACTCGGTGTTTCGGCCTCTCAAACCGGTTATTTCATGACTTCGACATTGATTGGAGATGTCATTATGTCTTTTGTTCTCACTTTCGTTGCCGACGGCATGGGCCGCCGAAAGATTCTCGGACTTGGCTCTCTTCTAATGGCTGGTTCTGGAATTGTCTTCGCACTAAGCAACAATTTTTACTATTTGTTGTTGGCTTCCATTATTGGCGTTATTTCACCCAGCGGAAATGAGATTGGACCCTTCCGTGCTATTGAAGAGTCCACCCTTGCTCATTTGACTACCCCTGAAGAGCGCCCTGATATTTTGGCTTGGTACACTTTGCTGGGATCGTTGGGTGCTGCCTTAGGGTCTTTTACTGGAGGCTGGATCGTCGAATATGGTCAGACACAGCTTGGCTGGACTAGCTTGCATTCATACCGAATCATCTATTTCACCTACACCGTCATTGGTTTGATTAAGTTTGTTTTGTGTCTCTTCCTTTCTTCCAAGTCTGAATTGGAGCCTGCCACTGAAGATCTCAACGAACGTGCCCCCCTTCTCACCGATGCCTCATCCAACTCTCAAAACACGATGCCTTCTGCTTCCGAGACTGCAGTAATTGAAGAGGCTCCCAAGAAGAAGCACCGTTTCTTGCCTCCCGACATGCGCTCGATTTTTTACAAGTTGGCTCTGTTGTTTGCCTTGGACTCTCTCGGATCCGGCTTGGCCTCTATGTCTTGGATTGTCTACTATTTCGCTACCAACTTCGGAATTTCTGAGGGTCGATTAGGATCTTTGCTCTTCTCTACTGGTATCATTGGCTCTCTTTCTTCGCTTGTCTCTGCTTCGATTGCTCGCCGGTTGGGCCCCGCAATCACCATGGTTTTCACACACCTGCCTTCCTCGTGTATTCTTGGTCTCATTCCATGGGCGCCAAATGGTGCAGTTGCTATGGTCCTGCTCATTCTTCGATCCTGCACTGCAACCATGGACGTTGTGCCTCGCCAGGCCTTCCTTTCCGCTGTGTTGGACAAAGAAAGCAGAACTACTGTTATGGGAGCTGTCAATGTCGTCAAAACTCTCAGTCAGTCTGTCGGTCCTTCTATCACCGGTGCTCTTGCACAGTCTGGCCGTATGTGGATCAGTTTCACCGCGGCTGGTCTATTGAAGGCCTCTTACGACATCGGCATCTGGATCTTTTTCCTCAACTCCCAGCATTTACTACGACACTAGATTAACCACGAAACATCAGAATGAGGATAAGTGATTCATTCAAAAATCAAAAACACACCAGTGACAATACTTCGCTTCGTTTTCTTATTTGATGTATGGAAATCAACAAAATTGTATTATACGATATTTATATAGATGAATTTTAAGTGATTTCTCGCGGGAAACAAAACGAATAGTCTAATAGTCTCTTGAACGTCCACGCACACGTCTTGAAGAGCCAATTGTAGAGGCATTTTGATACCTATCAGCATAAGCACATTCCGCAATAGTGTATTGATTTGCTCCTATTGCACGATTAACAGCCATACCAGCCATCACGCCTCGAGGTGTTATGTCATGAGCTAGAATGATACCTCCAGCATTTTGTTTTCTCCAATTTCTAGCCTCCACAACAATGTCAGCTTCAGTAAAAGTTGCACTAGGAGACTCAAGTTGCCAGTCAAAAGTATCGCGGTCCCAGAGGACTGATGTTAGACCAAACTCTTGAGCAATGAAGCGTACACGGTCATCGAGACCACCATAGGGAGGCCGAAAGTATTTGGGTATCACACCAAGAGTTGCATTAACTGCCCAAATACTCCATTGTAGTTCAGCTGCAATCTCTTGGCTAGAAAGAGAAGGAAGGAATGCATGACTCCAAGTATGAATGGCAATCAAGTGACCATTATCAAGAGCATCAAGCGCAATTTCTGGGTATGTAATAACGGATAATCCTGTCATAAAAAATGTCGATGCCTGTCCGCTGTTGGAAAAATACTTGTAAAGTTCGCGCGAGAACGGACGAGGGCCATCGTCGAACGTTTGAGTCAGTTGAGGACAGGTAAAAATGTCTGAGTGGCGAACACACAAGCTTCATATTAATATTAAGAAATAAAGACAAGAATACAACTACTACTCACTAGCAATCAAATGCGCAAGCAGGTCGGAGGTCTTCAGAGCATTGACCAGGATCTAGCAAAATGTTAGCAGAAGTCAAACTCTAACAGAAAAACAGAATGAAACATACTTCTGCGCTTAACATTAGGAATAACGCTAAAATCAACACTAAGCTCTCCACGGTATATATATGGTGGAGACATTCCCGGCCAGTACATCATCCCACCGGTCAGGTCAGACAGCCATTGGGGTAGCCTCGTTATTGTTGCATTGTAGAGTTCGGGCGGCAGGTTTCTATTTCCTATAGCGTTTTGAATCTGACCATTGCAGAGAGGGTATATGCCAAACAAGATAAAAAGAAAGAATCGCATCGGGAAGGATGAAGAGCCAGATCTGTGCTCTATAGGCAAAGAACAAAACAAGAGCGAAATTTAATTATAAAGTCCGGATAATTTCCGGCTATGTAAAAAGAAAAGTCTAGGAAGTGCAACTTGTTGATGCTGCACACGCGGCAATTCGGCTTTGCGACGTAGCCCATCACAATAAGAAGGGATTTTTAAAAGCCATTTTATAAAGGTATAAAAGTACATTGATTTTAGAAATTGTGAGTGCTTACTGCCAAATAGAATCAACTATACGGCTTGCACTATATTCATGACGTATTATTTATTCCTCCCCAAACAGCTCAACACAGCCATTCTATTGCTGTCAATGATGGTATAAAAACTAAAGATCAACCCGAAGAACTATCTCAGTTCTTTCCTTTCAAATAATTATCGTACAGCGCAACTGCCATAAGGCATTTCGAATCACGCGTAGCAGTGAGAAGCTTCGAGTATGGGAGAAGGGAAACTCGTATCTTTTCATTTTCATTTGCATTTCCGTGTATTTTGGAAAGAAGCTCGTCAAGTTGAGCAGGGTTGAGATGCTTTTTGCAGGCAAAGATTTTGACATGTTCATCACAAGCTCCACCAGAAACACAAACAGGTCCCCCAATCTGCTCTGTAAGATCAATTAGATCTCGTTCTTCAAATTGTAAACCACATTCTTCTTTTAATTCTTTTGCAGCTGATCCGGAGAAGGTTCCGTCGTCAATCATTCCAGCCGGCAACTCCAACTCACTCACAGCTCCGATAGCCACCCTCGGCTGGCTAACCATAACGACCAAGTCTTCACCAGGTCGGTCATCACAGGTGACAAGCACAAGCATGGCCACGCTCGATCCTCGAAGGAATACTACACCGGGGATTTCTTTATTTTCGGCGTCCAATACCGTGGCAAGAAGTTTGATAAAGCCTATTCGGCCTGTACCAAAGTAGTCTACCGATTGGATATCGATTTTTGTGAGCCGAAAGGGGGCAGAGTCAAATCCAGAGGGTACGCAGAGCAACCCGGTGTTTTTCTCTGTCGACCTTTTAAGCCAATTATCAAAAGGTTTGAAGTTTACCAATCCCTCCTTGGTAAGATCAAGATAATCTGGGATGAATACTTTGACTTGTGAGGAAGAAGAGGATCTCCGGGTGGGTAATTCGAGATCTAAGAAGAAGGTCGACATTGTTCCTCGTGAAGGGATTTCAACAGATAGTCGTCTAAACTGCAGTCTCGTTGCACGAGAAAGAATAGTGAAAAGTATGGTCAACTGACAAAGAATAAGAAGACGATAGAGTAGGCGACAACCATTATTCTGCTCGGGGACAATAGTCTACAACATCTAACTATGGATGTCGTATTTGCCAGCAGCATATATTGATTTAATTCACCCCAAATGTCTCCAAAAGTAGTGGAAATAGTTATTATTGCAAGAAATAGGTTTTGAAATACAAATTAGGACTTTAAACAAAGAAATAAAGCAATATCTAAAAATTCAAGTATTTTGGGGCAGCAAGGGTTAACGCATGGGGCAAAACACAATGTTATTGCACGGCAATTTTGTCTCTCAACAATTGAAGCCTTGATGGCCAAGTTGGTAAGGCGCGACACTAGTAATGTCGAGATCGTCGGTTCGAGTCCGGCTCGAGGCAATTGTTTTTTTTTCTTTCTCAGAAGTGTGAATTGATTCACATTATATATTATATATATATATATATATATATATTTTTTGTTTTTCAATTAATGTGTAAAGGATTGAGCTATTTTAGGAAGTAGATAACTGGTTAAAGGCTGAGCAGATGCCATGCGCAATCTGTGGAGTGAATTTAGCTTTTTACTTTTGTTCAACTAGATCCCTTTTGGAAATATAGACCATATACTAGAAAAGATCACCCTCTGTGTAGCCTCAAAGCTATAAGAACCTATCTGTCTAATGGAGTAGATCTTGCTGCTTTTATGGATGTCACTTGGATGGCTTAATGGTTACTCCTGATTGGACAACACCTCATCCAGTCTATTAACAGTATAGGTAAGAGCCAGCGATACATCACCTTCGTTGCATGACCTGTTTTAGCAGAGCTCGATCTTTTGAATGTTTTAGTAGAAGTAAAAGACGAGGCTTACATAACCAAGTAGTCTGTCAGCTTCACGACGGCAACCACCTTACCCACCTACCACAGCAAGATGGATAGCCAGAGCCTGCGAAGGCATAGACCAATGCCTGGCAATGGAATTGCCCGGCAATCTGTCATGCCGTCGATGAGCGAAGTCTCGAGTCAGCAATTTGTTGTTCGCGATCAGGACAAGGAAAGGGTTCGTGGAAGTGAGGTCTCTCATACGATTAGACTGACAAAACAGGTTGGAAAATTAATGAAACGGCGATACTCTTCTCGTGCGCTTGCACCTCCTACCGATTTGAGCGACGCCCCTCCAATGCCTGAGAATGCGGCCATGCTTGCAAAACAGGCTCATACGGACCACCTATTTTTGAAGAACAACTCCGAGCCAGATCAGTTACTCGCTTCTCAAGTTGAAATTGATGATGAAGGAACTGGAAAAATATTTGATACTTTGGCGAAGAAGGACTTTGATCCGTCGGCTTGTAAGTTTACCTTACTAATCTGGCACCTCGATACTAATTATCCACAGTTGTATCTGAAGCTCTCGAACATGCTACTGAGAGCGATATTATTTCTCTCGAGAAGAACCTTAAGGCATATAGGAACCGGGCTTCTATGAATATGCAGAAGACAATGTTTCGGAACTACAGTCAATTTACGGTAATATCCGACGAGTTTAACCAAGTCGAAGAGCAGTTGCGCAATTTGCGAAGTCTTCTTTCTTCATTTTCAACAGCTACGCAAGTGATCCGTAATGAAGCAAGTCATAAATCTTCTGAGTTTGGAGAATTGAGTGGTCGAGCGCCCCGACGAATGAATCGCAATTCGATTGTCGAACTCGAAAATATATGGGCCTCTAAGCTTGCTAGTCTCTGGAGACATGTTGAAGGCTCGCAAAAGTTCTTACCCGCTCTTCCAGGCCGTCACATTCTCCACGAATCTGGAGGGTGGTTCGAATTAAATTCGGCGACATGGAAGCCCCAGAGACCTGTTCACATGATTCTCTTGAATGACAATATTTTGATAGCAATAAAGAAAAAGAAGCGACCAACAACTGGTCAACAGTTCAGTGAAAGCCAACCAGCTTCTCAAAGTCTGGTAGCTGAATACTGCTGGCCCCTTCATGAAGTCAAATTGATTGATGTTGGAGATAACGACAGTATGCAAGATGATGAAAATTCCGGCACGCTGGTGTTGCAATATTCCGGTCAGTCGTTTCTGTACCATACCGGCAAACTTTCACATTACGAGAATTTTGTCTCTGCTTTCAGAACTGCACAGAATGAGCTGAGCAAGCAATTGAAATTACAGACGGAGGAAAACTTAAAAATAAGAGGTAAAATCGCTGATGTTTAATTACAAAAATACGGCTAACATACAGACTCAATGGCATATCTAGCATCTCGAGACCCTTCGCTCTGGCATCGGAACGAACTTTTAAAGACATCATCTACCAGTCAGGAAGATAGCCACTCAGACGGAGAGCTATATAATAGCAATGTTCAGGAAACTGAAGCAAAGTTGAACCAGCTTGATGTCGAGATTGGTCATCGAAAATTCGAAAGCTCGATAATCTTCCTTGATGAATGTGAGATTAAATTTAGACTAGCATTTTTTAAAATACTTATCCTATTTAGGTCGTCAGCTGATAAACGATCGATTCCCTGCTGATTCTTTAACATTTAATTTCTTCGACTCTAAATTAAAGTCTAAAGCGGATGATATAACGACTTTAATATTGGCTAAATTTGATGATGAAACGGCTTCTGCTCGGACTTTAAAAGAGGCGATGAAGTGGCTTGTTATGTTGGGTAAAGATGAAGAGGCTCGAAGCCGGTATCTTTCCAGTCGAACAACTCTTATTCGCAAGCGCACAAGACAGATAATGTTCCAGGGTGATATCCCCAGCTATATTTCTCAATTATCTCTCATTACCTTTACTCTTGTTAGCAATACCGCTCAGGTCTTTTCTCAATGCTTTTCTGAACCTGCATTGGGCAGTATAATTGTTGAATGGGCCCGAACTCAAATGGAAACATTTACGGTTTTGTTTTCTCGACAGCTCTATGCAATTCCTCGAACGAGCAACTCCTACAAGGCTTGTGTTACTGTCACGAGAAAGCACAGTGAGATTTTGAAGACGGCTGGGTTATCAATGGGATTTATTTTGGATGATGCGTTATCATAGATGATTAGTAGGGATGGGAGTTGGTTATGCATATATATGTGTGTTTTTGCAATATACCTATTTTCGTATTATACATTAGAGTTAAAATGCCCCGTTAAAATCCCTCTGGGAAATCATTTTCTGCGAATCCACCTTCCATGCCACCCTCCTTTTCCAAGGCCTCTTGCTCGAGCGCCTCTTGCTCCTTTTGATCGTAAACGTCTTTATTATCAAGCCAGCGTTCTTGAATATCAGAAATTGAAGTCAGATTTTCCATGCCTCCCAAGCGCGTAGCTTCAGCCCACAGACTATCGCCGCCGATTTCACTCGATCCAAAGAGGTACCCGCCAGCCCTGTCGATTGCAGCAAGCAGTCTAATCATGCAGGCCTTGTCTTGAACAGCCAAAACTTGAAAATCAACAAGACTAAAGTCAGAAACCAAGTCGGCAAGAGCCTCGTTTAGTTTGGCGTATTTTTTACCAAGTAGCGTAGGACTCTCTTTTGTGAGTGCGGGTATGAGGTAGTGTAAGTCCTGCACCTGAGTGTAAAATTCCAAATTGAAATCTAAAAAGTTAGAAAAAGGCTTTTATAATGAGAGCAAACTAACCCAGTTTTCCGTAATTTGCTAGGAGATCAATCTTGGAGAGGACGTTGATCTGAGGTAACTCAAGCTGCAACATCGTGCGAAGACACAGCAAAAGCACAGATATATATTGTGAAGGTGAAGCTATATATACCGAATCGACCAAGTTTACTACAACCATCTACCAGAGTAAGTATGAAATACTGATTCAGACAGGTCTGGCTTACCCGAAAGTCCATCTTTTCCATCTTTTTAAATATTCGCCGCATAGAATCATGATGTGTAAATAATTCTACCTGCCCAGGGCAATCAAAGATTAGATATTCATCTGCGTCAAGTTAACAGGTGTAAGGTTAGATATATATGATACCAACCTTTTAACCGTTTAAGCTCTTGAGCAAAGTCCTCCCAGTTGATTTCAAGCTCTTCTAGAGCAAACATGATTCCACCATTGGGGCCCAGGTTGTCAAGTTTCATAACATCTTCCAGTCGAACGAAGGAGCGGATATCGAGCGCGCAAGGATAGCCAGTATGATCGTTTGCCGGATCCAAATTCACAACTGAGGCTTTACGACCAATCGCCGAAAGAAACTGGTGCACTAGAAAGACCCAGTAAGCCAAGTTACGCCAAAGTAGAAGCTAAACTCACTTCCATGGCAGTATGTTGATTTACCCGATCCTGGCGGCCCTATAACGAGCTGACAATCCAGTTAAGAATCCTTCTGTCTAAGTTCTAATGAAACCAACCTGTGCAAATGTCATTTAACAAATCCAGGCTTCTTGTTGGAAAGAGCTTTGAAATCTCCCTTGAATATATATGACTGCACGTGATATACACGTGACTTAAAAAATTTCTTCCCTTCACTTCTGAAAAATCCTTTGAAATCCTTTTCTTCCTTTAAGAATTTACAAAAAGGAAATGTCGCAAACATCGTCGTCTACGTTTCCCACTGTCGCCATCGCTGTGTCGGCGCTTGCAATTGCTGCCGGAGGTATGTGGCTTTCTCCCAGGGTCCCGGGAGGGGACTTGTTTCTGCCATCCGGTTCTCCTCTTTTCTACTTTGGTATTAACATATCTAGCGTACTTGGCCGTCTTTGATTACCGTCGACGAAACTCTGCTGAATTCCGTAAACAGCTTCGAAAGAACACTCGAAAGTATGAGAAGGCCATTCAGAAGGCTGAGGCTGCCCGCGACGCCGCTGCCCAGGGTGAAGTCATCAACTTGCTTGACACCGCCGTTGCTGCTCTCCCCGATAATTTGTCTATTGACCAGCGTGAACAGACTTTCATGGGCTTTGTTTCGCGAGCTGACGAGTACGCCATCCAGGATAACATCACCCAGGCCGCCTTGTACTACTACCTCGCTCTCCGAGTTTTCCCCAATCCTGCTGATCTTCTCGGAGTTTTGGACAAGTCTGTTAGCCGACCTATTTTTGAGCTCATTCTCTACATGATGAAGCTCAAGCCTTTGAGCGTTCCCGGCGGCGTTCCCAGCACTGAGCAGCAGCCCGAAACCGACTAAATCAACAATAACAACGAAAAGGCACGAAAAAGTTGTTCTTTTTTTCGGTTCAATTATAAAATCAAATAAGTTGCTATAAAAACAGAGCTTAGACTGGTGAGTGTGAAAAGTTTCTTCATTTGAGACTGATGGGGGTTTTGACAATTGGCTGGACTCATCTTTGTATATAGACAGCGTGGGTATATGGTGGATTTTCGCAAAGGTCTTTGTTCAAACAGAACTTTATATATGTTTGGTTGAAATGACGTACTGTATTTTATGACGTATTATTTAAGTGCAACTGTTTTCAATTTTCAAAGCTTCAAGCAAGGGAATCACACTATTTACACATCTAATTTACCCTTTCCTTCTCCCGGTGCGAAATGGCGCACGTATACGCTACCGCTCTTGGGATTATCTCGTCCATCCTCAGCACCGTGTGACACTCCAACCGCAAGAAGAGTTCCGCTAGGGTCAATATCAAGGCGTGTGACGGCCTCTGGGAAGCTGGGGTATTGGCGTAACCGTTTCTTGGCCTTATAGTCCCACATAGAGGTAAACCCATCAGAGCCACCAGAGACGAAGGAGGAATAGCGGGGGTGGAATCGAAGAACATTGACAGGGTAGACTATAGTTTCACCCACGGAATTCGGAGCACGGTGACATTTGAAGGCATACTTGTTGGCTTGCGCGGTCGGTGAAGGATCGAAAAACTCAACTGCGACTCTGCCTTCGATAGAGGCAGTGGCATAGCCTTCACCACTAGGTATGCAGCAGAGTGCACTAGTCATGGAACTCAGACTGGTTTCGCGTCGCTGAACGGGTTCACTGCTGAAATTGCGAAGATCGTAGATATTAACTTTGCGATTGCCCATCGCCAGGACCAGATAGTTCTCAGTCGCATCCATGTAGTATATTTTTTCACCAACATCAACCGAGCGAGTAGAATTATCACGGGAGTCCGTGAATGATAGCCTTTGGTCCCAACCCCCGGAAATGATAGACTGGCGGGGTGCATCGTAAACAAGTTGAGAAACAGCCCAGTCGTGTTTTATCAAATCTGTCGTTGATCCTGTCTCAATATCTAATCTTTGAAAATTGGTTAAACCGAGAAATCAACCTTTTAGTGAGTACTTACTGGCGAACTAGCTTGTCAATACCAGCGGTACAGACTTGTCGTGCAGAGGATCCAACCCAGCATGAGTCTAATATCGGCAAATCAGATGTTTTGAATTTCCGAATCAAGACCGAACTCTCGTCTGCTAAAGGGTTATAGAGTCTTACTGAGCCATCCCAGCACGTCGAAAGCAAGTATGAACCCGTCTGCCCATCAGGCAAACTCGTCGACGGTGAAAACTTGACCGAAGAAATTATATCGGTACCATTATCGGGCAAAAGGTCTGAAGGAAAAATTAGTAACATAGTAGTGTAATAACCGGGACATTTACCTATCCTTGACATTGTTGTTGTCACTAAATGAATTTCTCGTCTTGATACAAAAACAAGAAACCGACAACCAGCCTTGGATTTCTCACTTTCCAGTTCATTAAAATACAATTCAGAATAACAATTAGACTCTCATGGTGATCTTTAATTAGTAAGAGTCGACCAGATACGATATTTAAGACGCTTTTCAATAAAGCTCGCTACAACTCAAGAGTCGAGAATAAAAGTAAAAACATTGAAGCGTAATACTTCGTTGGCGGTGATGCAGAAATGTCTATATACAAATAAGGAGGCTAAGCGCGCACGGATCTTAGGTCCTCAATAAGAGAGGGATTGTATAGACTGTATAGACTAGTCCAGATTATTAAGAAATTCTGGATTGCTTTTGAGACGCGATTCAAACTTTTTCCACCTGGAAAGAGTTAGACACAAACAATCGAGCGCCGGGATGCAGAACTACTTACCAGGAGTCAAAGGCAGACATGGGAACCCGGCCATCAGCCCCAACAAAGCCAGACAAATAATTGAATGCATTTTTAATAACCCGACTGGCAAGTTCAGCAACAGCTTCAGGTCTAGAGGCGATGACAGCAGCGGCATCAAGGCCTACAGACGATGAGGCCGGTTTTATCGTATGTAGTTGCTCAATCTGTGCAGAAACCTGTTCTAATGGCTCTATAGAGACACCCACCGCCAGTGGGATTGATTGCACATCCCTAGGAAGGTTTGTATTTCCATTTAGTTTGTAAATGGCGGACGGCTTATCATTAGAGAGACTAGTACGGCCAGTTAGGCAAAAAAAAGAAACTCTTTAATAAAAGAAACACTCACGCGCCGAGTAATTTAAAGTCCTTTCCTGGCCACTGCATAAAGACAGTAGCGGCCAGGCCCTGCCCAAGAACAGCTTGGCTTGAGTTAGCCCATTGATCTACCACTGATACACCACCGCAGAGTACCATCGGGAAGAAGAAAAACTACCAGATGATGAATATTGCGAGCATCATCCACTTGAAATATAAACTTTCCCTGTTCGACCTGCTGGCAATTGGTTTGCACTACACTGTCAGTCCTCGCACCAAAAGAAACAACCCAAACCACCAAACAAACCTGGTCTCCCCGAAACAAGCAATCCAAACATCACTGAAACCTCGAATCAAAGCTAGACGAAGACAATTAAAAACCAAGTTGCTTTGCTGTCTCCCACAAACTCCCAGCACGCTAGTCACAGTATTCTTGGTTGTCATACCAACCTATTGTCCTAACAACGGTGTAAACAATCTCTGCAAAGTAAACAAAGCCAACCTTCATAGCTTCGCTTTTCGCAACCGCTCGCTACAGCTGGAATAGTTTAAAAGAATGGTTCAAACGCGTGCTCAGGCACGAGCAGCTGCTCAGGCAACAGCGACACCTGCGCGGGGCACCCGCTCGCGAACTCAAAAGACACCAGCTTTAGAACCAGAGACCAAGAAGACCTCCGTAAAGAAGTCTCCTAAGAAACCTGCTGCTACTAAACGAAAAGCCGCCTCAAAAACCAAAGAAAAGGAACCAGAAGCTAAAGCTGAACCTTCTTTACCTGTTGTTTCCCTCGACCCTAACATGCTGGCCGATAATCTTGAGAGCACTTCGGCAGCTCAAGACGAATTTCTCTCCAAGCACGTTATTTGGTCGGCTAGGAGAAGCCCCGCGAAGCCCAGAAGTCCTGTGAAGTCAACTGCGAAACGTGGCAAGGCTGTTAAACTAGAGGCTTCGATTAAAACCCTACCGGATATTGAGCACGACACTCCAGCTACAGAACCTGTCGAGGCAGTTGATGTACAAACAGTTAAAGAACAGCCAATTGAAGAACATGCTCAAGCTGAGCCGGTCGCTGAATCTACTGCTAAACCTGCTACTCCTTTGAACAAACAAGACCGAATGGCTCAAAAGGTATGTACACACTGAGTTTACTTCATCTTTATTAACTTCTCAAAGCGACGTCGTTCGAGCGGTGTCTTTACCCCTATTGAAGATCCTCGCCGTCAAAAGCGACCAAAGATTACTAATAACCGTCCTGGTTTAGGCCACAGACCGAGCATCGCTGTCATACGAAAGCCCGATCAGGGAACTCGTCAGCAGGAGCAAATTACCCCTCGCAAAGAAGCTTCTGCTCCCCGAAAAGATGTGCCCTCTGTTTCTATGTCTCCTCGCTCGATTATCAAAAAACCTCCAATTCCCGAAAACCGACCTTTGGTTCGATCACCTTTGCGACAGGTCACATGTGCCCCCAAAGAGGCAGTTTCACCATCTCCAATTCGCCGAAACCCCGCTCCCCTTGACTTTTCACGCCGTCTGAACGCACCTACCCAAGTAACACATACTCCCATGCGTTACCCTCGCCCAGCTGTCACCCCTTCCGACGACCTTTCGAAGACTGCTCCCAAGGCCAAGTATCTCGGATCTCCTATCAGCAGTGTGTCTCGAAACAACTCTTCTCATACCCCTTCGAAGAACAGGCCTACAATTCCTCGTGGTTTCACTTTTGCTACTGATCTTCGGGCCGCACGCCGCAACTCGATTGCCGCAAACAAGTCTCAACCGGGTTCGAACACTACCTCGCCGGCACCTCGTGTCATGGCGAAGGAGAATATGTCTCCTGTTGAGCTGTCACCAAAGGACCGGAAAATTACCGAGCGATTCCATTTCGTTGAAGTCGTCAAGAAGAGTGACCAAGACTCACAGTTTTCTCCGGAGAAGCCTCAATCTACTGGTCTTTATCCTGAATTGGACGAGATATCTTCGATTGCTGCGGTTGAAAAGACAGTCATGAATACGCCAGCTCCAGCGAACCCCACCCGTGCGACAACTAACTCGCCTTTGTTTGATGTCCAGAAGATTCGTCAAGATGCAGCTCAATATTTTAGCAATATCGAGCATCTGAAAAAGTATTCTTCTGAGCAGACGATGAAGACGATGCGAGACTGGGAGTCGCGTAGCTCGCCAAATAAGAAAATTGTGTTTTAGAGTATTTTTTTTTTACCGTTTTCGTGGCTTTGAGGTTGTTTTTTTTCTCTTGATGTTTGTGTTTGATTTGACTAATGGGGATGTACTTTCAATATAATTTATCCTAGAAACTGAATAGTGTAGGGTTACATTATAGTCCCAGTGAAAAATATTGTAATCTATTCATTAACCCATAATATACCCATGACAATTTTAATTATTTAATTTAGTTCTTGTCGACCTCTTTAGTGGCTTCAACTTCAGTAGCATCCCTCTGTCTAGTGAGAAGATGCATCAGGATGACGATGAAGGGAATAGAGACAACAGAAAGGATAATGTTGAAACCTAAACCAATCTTGTACCCAGGAGGACTCGCAAGAAAGGCCGTGCCAAAGCAAGGAGCTAAGAGCTTTCCCAAGGCAGTCATGCTTCCCATTACAGGCATCAGCTGCGCTCGGTGGACAGGGCTTTGAACCTGTGTAGAAAAAACTGTCGGAATCACACCACCACCGATATTATAGCCACACATGATTAGGCACATTCCAAAAATATAGAGAATACCGCCACCGGTATTAGAAAGGTGTCCACTTTCGACTGAGTGCTGACTTGAAATAGCAACCATATTACCCAGGGCATGGCAGCACAATGCTAAGATGATCTGAGCCATGAAGCAAGACTGTTGAGAGATATTCAGCTTTTTTTGAAAGTAAGGAGAGATGCCTCTGGAAACGCATACACTGACAATGGTAGACGAAAGAAACATAACAATCATTGCACATGCCTGGATGATTACTGACCACCTCAAAAAAGTTGTAAGGAATAAAGGAACAAAATAAACAGCAGAGCTCATAATATAAGCTGATAAAAACATGGTCCAAAGCATAACCATGCGCCCAATATTATCTCTCCACGCCGAGCGATACAAAAAGACGAATCCTGAGAATGGTCGGCGCTGTTCACTCAATGAGGCCGACTGAGAAGCTGAAGGGTTTTCCATATAAAATACAAGAAAGATAGAAACGATCAGAATGATAAACGAGCTAATAAATGTAGGAGCATTGCACTCATTGATCTTAAAGCTATGGATTTTGAAGGAGACACGACTAAAGATGATTGAGATTACTTGACCAAGAGCAAGTAATATAGCTGCACTAGAACGATAGAGGTTGTTGTTCTTATATATCTCATCGATATCTTTTGAGACGCCAGTGATGTAGGCATAGGCCAAGGCAGCTGAAGAAGATGCAGCGCCGCACAAAATTCTGCCCACCAACAGACCTGCTATACTATCAATGCCACCCTTTCCCGAGCAAGAGTAAATGAAATTGCCAATAAAAGACAATGAAAAGCATAAAATCACAGTCCACTTAATGGTTCCCATGTAATAGGCAATCGAACCAATGAAAAAGGAAAGCACTGCTTGTACAGCAGCAGCGGCCGCCTGAATCACAAAGAGCCAGTGAGAAGCCTTATCCAGGCTGAACTCTTCAATAAAAAACACACTTTCACCAATCCAAACCGAGGAATCCATCGCAAATTGAACAGCGAGTAAACATATTACCACCGCTGCTCCGATTTTGAATTTCTTTGGCTGTGTAACACTTGAACCTTTTGATTCCAAAGACTCCAATGTACTCTTTTCCGACATTTTTATATTGAAATTTAATATCGATGATGATATTTTAGAGGAAATCCTTCTTCTTTAAATACTTTTTTCTTCTTTTCCTTTCCAGTATTCCCATACTGTTTTCGGAGATACAACCATCTCCGCGCCTCCGCATCTCCGCATCTCCGCGTGACAGTGGAGATATCCACCGGAGAAATCAAAGCCACTTCAAAACGACCTGGAAACGCTGTAAAAATCGAGGAAATTAAACTCTTTTTTGCTTTGTTTCCAAAGGAATTTGCGTCGAACTTGGTTGGTTGCACGTATTCGGACTTCGGTTCTGCGAGATGCCAAAGTCGAACTTAAAGTCGAGAGTTTTGGTTCAAACTGCGTGCAATAATTGCAGAATCAAAAAGCGAAAGGTTCGCAAGATCGACAAAAAAGGTTTTCAGGACTACTAGCTAACTTTGAATGGATAGTGTTCGGGGGAACCTGAAGGATGTGAGCTCTGCCGTTATATCGATATCCCTTGTATCTACTCAGCTGATGGTCGAAGAACAGGGCAAAAAAAGTCACCGTGAGTATTATTCATAGTTGTTATTTATTCTCCCTAACATCACAGGATCGTGGAAGGGAGACCTTTGAAGCAGCGCTCTCAGAGCGTGTTTGGGAATAAATCAAAACCAGCCACTAGCGAGCCACAGGCCTCAGCAGACATTGCGGAAATGGGAAAGGCTATTGTAGACTACTATTCAGGTGCTAGCCCATTGAACACGGTCGATAACGAGAATTTGGCTCAAGTAAATAAGCTGCTACGCGACGAGGATGGCTCCAACTCTAAACTCGATCTTCGCGAATATAAAGACGGCACTCTATATTATGATCAAGGCGTCCATAATCGTTACCTTCGACTGACTGAGCTACAGTTTCGTGATTTGACGGAGGCAGTGGAGGATCGACTTGTACTAGCACATTTACTAGTAGGAAAGACATATCCACGAGTAAAAGAATCATTTCTTGTTAATTTTCACAAAGAAACACCTTCGAGGCTGTTTTTGATGTTTTCAACGTTAGTTATTGCTTCGCTTGGCAAACTTACACCGACTTTGAAGGTTGCAGATATGAATACACTTTCTTTGTCGCTTTATAACTGCGCCAAAAACAACTTGGCTGGTGCATTGATGGAACCAGGATATACCACAGTATTAGGGCTCTCTGTTTTTGCTCACCTTTGCATGCTCATTCGTGAGCCCTTGTCACAGAGAACTTATACTGACATCGCAATGCAGTTTGCTGTTCAGTTGAGAATGCATTGCAAAGAGTATTATGAAGCAATGACCGACTCAATTGAGAGAGAGGCTAGAATTAGAAGCTTCTGGCATATTTATACGGTAACCTATCTGCAATCAATCTTGTCAAATACCACGGCTTTTTTGGACTTTTCACGTATTACAATACCAAGGGCGACTTTCAATGTCAACATTGATATCGATGGAGGATACCACCTGGGTTATCTGAATTTAAAAATGAGTGCCGTGGATTTGTATGAATGGGCTAAGCAGGCATCTCCTAGCCCAGCCACCATTCAGCAGAACCCTAATGCTGTAGCAGATTTTGTTATTGCTCTTCGCAACGGACATTCGCGGATTTGGTCTGAGATTCAAACCACTAGCGCACTAAGTGATGACTCGGAAGCAGCGTGGAACTATAGAACTCTTGGCCAGGTATTGACAAATTTTATCAACTTATTTTCCTTGAAGCCATTCATATCTCAGCATATTGAGGCTACAGAATTAGGAATCGAAACTTGCGAGAAATCGATACACCTCATATGGAGATATACCATGCGTAGTGGCAAGGTTTTTAGAAATAGTGCATGGTATTGCTGCTATTACGGCTTCATTATTACAGTATTTTTATTGAATTGCAAGTCACTTCCAATTTACAACACAGCCCATTTGGGAGATAGAGATGAATCCCCGCTTGAAGTGGATTTGACTATCCAGGTTTTGGAAGACTTTCGCGAAGACATTAAGGGGATTAATCTTTGGATAGAAACACTGCGCTATCTGCAATCTCCCTTATCCAGAGAAAAGCCGCATGTTTCAACATCGGCTATAGCGATGGAAAGTCTTGAAGACCTCGATCCAACTTCGATGGACTTTACAGAAATGCTTGACCAGCACGACTTTTGGACCTTTTTGGACTCTTATGGTCTAGGGACGTCTCTACTGTGAAGTCTAGGTTCACAATACTATTATGATACATGTTTGCCTTTTCGTCTCTAGGTACTTTACCCCGTACGACTAGCGATTAAAGCTGCTATATAGCAGATATATATTAGTCGCTTGCACTCAAAAGGGATCAACTATTTAACTTTTCCCCAAGAGAGCATGATCATCGGTGGCCTCCTTCACAGCCAGTCTTTCAGTGTTATCGAAATATTTGCTCAGCCTAAGCAGAAATATTTCAAAATGCATTTGAAACTTCAAGTTAAGCGAGTGGACAGTAAAGTAATGGAATACACCACAAGAGCCTACAAATAAATTGGATACAGCCGGCTCAGATGCTCTGAGCGATGTTTTTCAAAAATTTTCCAGTGGCGTGTTGATGATTTCGCACGATATCACGATTATTGAAAGGGTATGCAATCAGCTCTGGTCTTGCGAAGACCGTACAGTAAAGAAGTTCCCTAGCGACATCAAATAATACAAAAAACACATTCCCAGAAAAGTCGGTTGTATATGCACTCTACTGGACACGATAAGGCACATGTGATTCCATTATCAATTCATTGCAATGTGTTTAAAGGATCCGTCATGAGTGGTTCGGGGTCCAGCTGCCCTAAGAGATACTGATACAGCATTGGACAGTTATAATAGGGCCTTCACGGCAGTAGTCCTGAGTTAAATAATTAAACTTACTCACTTGGAAGGTTAAAATTGTAAATATTATTAAATAGAGGGATCTTGTATTCCAACATTGAACGACATTGCCCGTAATTGATCCGTAAGATCAATTATGGGCAAGTCTTTGTTTGTATAGGAACTTTCCCTCAGCGTTGCTCAAAATCCTTAAAAACTCTTTTTCATTTAGATCTCTCCAAATTTATTTCATTTCTTTTAGGCGTGATTTATATTGTAGGCTCTCTCTATAAAGGCGGTTGTAACTTTCCAAAAGGTGACATTGCGACAATACCTTTGATTGATGATGACTATATAGTCCACTTCCAGAGATGAAAAGGGTACAATTGAATTTTGGATATGTATCAATCACTGCATGCTTCAAGACTCGATGGTTCCATCGCAGCGTGATTAGGTATGGGCAAGATGACGAACCAGGACTGGTCAAAGCTTCAGCGAATCCCACTATTTCGTCACCAAAAGACACTTCTTCAGACGATGAAAAAGATAAAGGCTATATGCAGCGACGCTTGGAACAACTGTCCGAGGGAGCGAATATCGACCCAGTCAAGTTCGGATATTACGATAAGCTGATGAAGGATGACATTGAGACAATCAAGCAGCGAATAAGAGACAAGACATTTAAAGAGGAGAATTCAGGCGTGCTAGGTGCTGCCGATCCAGTATTTCACAGGATTTCTGGTGCACAGACCCGTGATATCGCGATGGCTCGGCCCTGGACTGGGGACGAATTGCCACTGGATGCCAGTCTCAGGATGCTTCAAGACACACACAAACCATCCAAAGAGGCTGCAGGGAAATTCAAAATTCCTAATCCACTTTTACACAACCAGACCAAAGCAATTCGGAAACCACATGCCAGAATCGCAAACGCCCGGGAGCAGGTACTCGATTACAAGCTCAACAAAGCAAGCATTTCCAAGGACGATAAAGAACAGAATGAATTTCGTGAGATTTACGCTGAGAGGTTTATAGGTCCTTCCTTTAGTGCCTTTGACGGCTTGACCTCTCTGGCCGAGCGTCGTATCGAACAGGCACAGGCCCGTGGAGAGTTCAAGAATCTTCCTAGAGGAAAGCCAATAGAAAGAGATAGTCATTCTTCATCACCACATATCGATAGAACTGAGTTTATTCTGAATCGAATTATCAAAGTACGAATGCCGTGTGGTAGTTCTCCCCGTACTAACCGTCTTAGAATCAAGGTGCCCTTCCACCGTGGATTGAGCGACAAAATTCCGTTCAAAAGCTACTAGATCAATTTAGAGACCAACTGGCAAAGAAATGGACGCTCCAGGCCAAAATCACTTTGCAGAATCGGTATTCTGCAAAGACTGATCAAATATCTGCAGCTCATGCTTATTCTAGCGCTGAAAAAATGAGCCACTCCGCAAAGCTAAGAGACCCCGAGTGGGAGTCCTCGATCAGAGTGGCTCTAGGGCCTGATATCAGAGAGCTTAATAATTCCATTCGAGGCTATAATAGTATGGTAAGTGAGAGACCTTATTCCCATTACAGTCTAATATAAAAAAAGGCACCTAGTACAGCTCGTTGGAATCCTGTGACGATTGACTCTGAGCTTAAGAAATGCTACGCGCACGTCGCCGGCTTTTTGGCTGACGCCATTCAAAACAGAGGACCGTATGATAGGAAGCCTACCAGTCTACATTCAAGTGCTATTTCTCCCAGCTCGGAGAAGTCAGTTCTGGGAACTTTCTTGGAGCAGGAAAATACCACGATGTTGGAAGATAGAGAGGGCGAGTATGGATTCAAAGAGTTTTTCAAAGACATTTTTAAAAGAAAGGATTAGGTGAATTATGTATATATTATTAGGAGTTTAGGTTATTGTTTCTATAAGCACTGTCTAGTCATCATCCTTATCAACAGCAACATCTTGGCTCGCTCGAGGTCCGTTATCGTCGCCCTCCGAGTCATCCGTAAGTTTGCGCGGACCTCTTTCGATAGGAAATGAATGTGTAACACGATAGTGACACTTGGTAAAAGCGTAACGGATTCTTTGCGCTACCTGCGAATCGACACGGATTTCCCTTCCCATTTTTGTGGAGTAGTCGACAGCAGACAGGGAGTTGAAATACAATTTCTATATGCCTAGTCTCTTATTTCCGCATACTTTAGATGGATGAAGACGTTCTCCACCTTGTCTAGCTGTGCCTCAAGATAAACTTTGTAGCAGCCATTAATATTACTACTGACTACACCTCCGTCAGTGAAATTGGAGGGGATGGCTCCAGTGACTCCAGAAATGCGGGTTCTGTCTGACGCTCCACCAACTCCGTATCATTGTCATAGATGTCGTCAACATCACCCTGTACCGTCCTGTGCAATCACGATTGCGGATAGACTGTTTCATAAATTCAATGCTGTGGCCGAATAACTGTTTCCGGTCGGAACACTTAGTTTCGACAGATGCAATGTCCACACGCGGAGTTCTAACCAATGTATACAAGGTATCTAAAACTATGATATAGTTGGTATTCCAAAAAAATTCTTTTCCTACGTATTTCTATTTTATCGTACTTTGATTAGCCGCTGTAGAGCCTTTTGGATGTCCGCTTGGACGTCCCTTGGTCGGACGAACGACACCGAAAGCACGTCCGCGCAAAGTGCCACAAGCATTTACATCAGACTTGAGTGGTATTAAAAGTTTTAATCTGAAATCCTTCTCAGTTTTTTCGAGTGCAGCTATGGTAGAAGATATGGTTCCAGCAATAGGATAATCCTATGTAATTGGTCTTTGCAGCTTCCACATTCAGAATCTCAAGTATGTTGCAGCTGGAATCACAATAAAGAAAACCCAAACAAATTATAAGATAAACCAATACACCTCTTGACAAGATCAGAGGTCTTTTTATCGCAGGGACTGGCGAAGACAACTCAAAATCAAAGCGTCGGCAGGTGAACAACACAACCACTTTCAAGCTCAACTCTGCTATAAATTTGCTTTCCTTTTGCAATTTGAATTTGAGCTTTGACAGACTCTGATTGCGATTTATTAAATTATTTTTTTCCTTTGCACTCCTCGCAGAGTTTGCTTACACGCCTTTGAACTTTTTGAGAACCGATAGAGGATATGCGAATATGACGGACTGGAATCAACTGCTTAGTCGCAAAAAACTGATCTCAATCCTATCCAAAGGAACGCTGGGATTTCTGACTTCAGTGATGATTGGATTTATTTCAGTCACACCCATTGACACCATCTCGCAGTCTTCGAAGCGCAATGAATATTACAACACAATAATCATTATTGTTGTTTGGGTCGCAACTTTTGTTATCATAATCTCACTTTATGCTGTCCGCGTGTACTTTACTCGAGCCTGCCTGGCAGATATTCCGAAGGCCTACGTGCCCGGCCCCAACGAGCTCCCTCCGGCAGCTATCCGCGAAATCAACGCCAATGATGCACGTTGCTTGGAGACTGAGACTCGTGCTGAGCCACAAGGCCAGATCTCACACCCTGGTGTTTGTCCGCCAAACTCCCTGGTGCTTAGCGGTATTTACTACGAAGACGTAATCGGTGGAGCCGGTAAGATTCTCGAGCTCTTGGCCTATAACATCTCACCCAACTTTGTGCGACAGCCAAACATGTCTTTTGCAGACTACGTGCACTCGATCAGTCCCTGGATGATGGTAGACGACCGCGCGCTCGAAAACATGATTCGCCGCTACGAACAAGCACGCTTCGGTGGTAAACCGCTTACAGAAACGGAATTTTTTGAATTTATGGATATGTACCTACAGTGTCTGGAATTCCGGCCGGTTGCAGACTCGCCTCCGCTCTGAGCCACACATGTAGAGAATATAAATTGGGACATATAAAACGGACTTGCATTTAATAGGTATTGGTTGTTAATATTTTGGTGTTGGTATTTAGAGTTTACATAGCGTGTATTGATAAGATAGTCTGAGCAGAATATTATAATGTGGTTTAATGGAATATTGAAATATTGCTCTACAGGGCTACATCAGTCTTCATCCTGTAAATAAATTCCAAACAAAATACAATACAAACATTCGTAGACAAAGAAATAAGCCACCGACCACCAACCACACAACGGAAACAAACCGGACAAAAGCCGATAGGGAAATAAAAACAGAACAAAGTAAAAGCAGTAAAAAAAATGAAGATTAGTTCACCTTTCATCGTGAAGCAGGTGGTACAACCAACTAAGGTGAATAACATCATTGTCCAATGGTAGCGCAGACAATTAGAAGACTCATTTGGAATTCATATGGTGAAATAGCAGCCATAATTCATCCCTTTTTTTTCTCTCTTCGATCTACTCATTTAATAAAAGCAGGACAATGTATTCAAGCCTTATATATCTATGAGACTCTGACCATTCGGGTTATAGCCGTGCTGCTGATATGACTGCTGCTGATATGACTGCTGCTGATACTGCTGCTGCGGTTGTTGAGGTGCCTGGCTAGGCATTCCAGTGTACATAGGGCTGAATGGGTTGGCACCAGCAACAGCACCAGTTTTCTGCTGGGACAAAAGACCTGTGCCATATGAATTGACCAAACCAACCGAAGCAGTGTGATGAGCGGCAACGCGAGCTTCACCAGTGTTACCAAAAGTATCAATATTCGGGCCGCCGGTAATCAAATCATTCAGTCTTTCTTCGTGCGCTGTTCCGGTTCGTTGAGCAGCCAATTGATTCAAGCTGGGCTTCGGTTTGACAGTTTGAGAGGTAGTAGTAGATGATGAATTGGAGGCGCGAGCGAATGGGTTGTTGGAGCCGGTCTTTGCAGGTTTAAGCTCCGCAGCAGCCGGTTGAGCATATGGATTGTTTGAATTGAAGTCCAGTGACGGCTGTTGTGCTTGACCGTAATCATAATTTTGAGTAATGAATCCAGGTTGCGAAATAGTGTATCCGGTAGGTTGAGGAACTTGGAAGCCCACGCCAGTTGCCAGAGGCTGCTGGAACGGTGCACTTGTGTAAGGCTGGTTCAAAAATCCAGTATTTAAAGCAGCTTGCTGCTGACCATAGACATCTGTGCCAAACAAGTCTTGTTGCTGAAACTGAGGAAAGTATTGCTGTTGCTGCTGCTGTTGCTGTTGCTGCTGCTGCTGCAATAAATACTGTTGTTGTTGTTGCTGCTGCTGCTGAGCATGCTGTTGCTGAAAGTTATCATCAAATAGAATATTCATTTGATTTTGACTGGAAGATGTATTATGACGCATATCTTCCTCTTCCTTGCTTAACTTCAAAGCACGAACAAGATCATCGTCATCCACCTGGTTTCCACGCCGGCGTCGTTCTTCTTCTTCCGCAGTCTCTTTGCTCTGTTCAATTGCTCGTTGGAGTTCGTCATCATCGTCATCGTTGCCACGACGAGTATTGCGGCGAGGACGTCTCTGAGGCTGAGTGGCAGGTTCGTCATCGCCGTAATATTCACCCCCAACTCTATCACGCATATTCTTTCTAGCCGCGCGTTCACTGCGGAGTTTCTCGTCATCTTGGAGCAGGGCGGTCAATGCCTTGGCTTTGGCTCGAACTGTAAAAGTTAGAACAAAGAGCATTCTAACAAAGAAAAAAGAAAGACTCACTGTTCGCGCCTTGATCACGACCATCTTCATCAACATATTGGAACTCTCGAAGAGTCTTTATAATGTAGATGTTGTCCTTTGACCACAAAACCACATTCTCTGAACCGGCGTGGATGCAGTAATCAAGTAAAGTCAAAGCCTGCCCGAGAGATTAGCCATCAAAGCCGCAAGATAAACTTTTAGCAGTTAATATTATAGCGTACCTTCATAACATGTCTCCAGTTCTTGCCCCTGTCGTTTAATCGTTTATCAATCATCTCCATGATATCAAAAAGCTCAGTACTGGGAAGGTTAGAGTCTGCCGGCAGTCTGCATGATGAATAATATAGTATAATAAAACGCACTTGTCATATGTGAGCCGGGCAATCTCGTTCATTTCATTACCGCTAGGTCCCCAAGCATCGTTGCTAGTTGCTGGCCGACGTTAGCCCGGAAAGAGCGCAGGTGAAGAAACAAACCTTGACGGATCTTTACCTGAGCTGTCGAGTAGCCATTGGCAACGTTTTTGATCGAACGCACGATCGATTTCGACATTTCTATGCTGCTGCTGCTGTCTTAGTTTGGGTGTGGTTGACGGTTGGGCGGCAAAGTTTGGGCGAACACCGCCACAACAGCCCGCCACTGAGACCGTCCTAAACTACGAATTTGCAAAAGGATTTTAAAAACAGAGACAAACGATGAAATTAAAATTCAAATATTGTCTAATTTCTATTCATTCAAGGGCATTTCAATCATTAAAAGTTCTGAGCTCTATACTCATTCATCAAACATCGTATCAACACTGGCACCAACATACATCCGGAGCATCTTCTCCGTCACAGGAACAATCTTGGCCTTTACCAAAGTCTTCTTGGTTCGCTCATACGCTTGGAAGCGATGACAACCGCCGAATCTGCTCGTGGTTAGCCATGTGCATCCAACTGTAAACGTAAGCCTACCCAAAGTAGTAGCTCTTGCCACTTTTGCGAACTAGAAGGATATCAATAGGAGGAAGACCATCGTCGTCTGCATCTAGATCGGGATTGGATTGTTTCAGCGTCTCGATCATTCGCTCAATCTTCTCTTCATCGAGCACAGGCGGTATCGGTCGACGAATTTCGCTAAGCGGAATAAAATCAATCTTCTGAATACTCTTTGTTTGTAACGACATTTATTCACTGTTGCTTGAATTGCTTTCTGCCTTCTCTGGCGCGAGCTTTTTAATGCCTTCGATTTTCAATATTAACAATCAACGTCCCAGTCCAGATTTCCGAAATCCATTACATCATCGTCTTTGAAATCAGAGAGAGACTAAGCAAAATCATCGAGAACGACTCAAAAAAAAGCGATAGAAGAGAAGAAATCAAAACTTGGAAATGTTTAGCAATTTCTTTTCCTCGAAGAAATTGTCAGTCGTCTGATTTGGTCTGTGCTTAAACTCAAGCGACGAACCTCTCAAATTGCAAAACAAGGTCTCGGATCAGATGCTTCATATCTGTGCCTCTTCTCCGAAATGTGGTCTAAGCTTAAAATATTATCATTTATTGACTTAGTGTTTGAGCCGTGGCGCCTTGAAAAGACTATTTTAAGAATAGTACGGAAACTACCTCACTATTCTTGTTTGAGCATTCCCACTTGATGTTAGCTATATATCATTGGTTTTCAATCCCATCTCTTTCTGTAGGTTATGAGGTTTGTATACACTATTCCTACATTCCTCTTTTGATCTTGGCCTGGCCTTTAAACTGAAAGTACTGTAGGCCTCGTTGTACTTACTGCCTTGCCTAACAACACCTATTGGCAAGCTACATCATCCCTTCTTGGTTGTAGGCTCGGGCAATCAAATCTGTCAATACCAGACTTACTCTTGTTGTTATGGCTTGGCGTGTACACTATTTCTACTCTAATTTTTTTGCCTTCACCAGCTCTCTTATTTTTATTATAGAACTAATTGGTTTAATTATGATTTTGGTTCTTATTATGGACTCTGTTCCAGTTCACAACTATAACTTTCTTGACGGCTAGGTAGCGCCTTAATTAACAGAAGTTTAATGTTTTCCAAACGCCCTTTGTTTTCTCTGACGATTAAAACTTGAAATTTCACATGAAGTGAGTGTCGGGTGTTGGAAATGTTGTCAAGTCGTCATGGATGATCATTGCTTTTTAATCTTCTATAGATTATTGGATAGTATCCGCTGATGAAAAATCATTGAAACTACTCTGATTTAATCCATATCATCGCAGAATTCATAACCGACTATTTCATATACCATACTAATTGCTAGAGACAAGAAATGGAACTACTGTTGAACTTCTATTGGGCTGGTATTGGAGAGTCGACCAGTAACATGGTTATTGTTTGTGGAGTAGATACGGCATGAACACTCAACTTAAAACCTTGTTGGGTTTTTCCAAAGATCATCAATCAAGTAAAATTTAATTATTGCTAGTAGTGATTCGAAGTTTTGAGTGTTAAGTTTTTATTTTATTAGCTCATACAAACTTCTATTTGGCAGTACTCAGCTGCCCTTCTTCCAGATTAAAACGAAAACCTCCAGATATTTCCCCTTTAAATCGGAGTCATTACAAGCAATATACTAGTTCGTGATCTGTGCTTTAAACATCTCTAAACAAAGCAGTTCTTGGCAGTACCGATATAAAGCTTATTTTGCTTCATCTTTACTTAGCCGAAATCTATTTTTGCTGACCACGGCTCAAAAAATTTCAAAAATTGAGTAAAAGAAAAGTTGATCAGCAAACGGGGGCGGAAAAGATAAGGGCTATCTCTCTGCTTTTCGAAGTTTTTCTTAGCCGATCCGGCCAACAGGACTACCCAGGGGAATATCCGCTTTATTCAAAGTCACTATTTCATGATAAGACTTTAGTCTGTCTGAATCACTTGTATTCTTCGACTCTGGAGCACGCTATCACAATTGTTAAACTTTGTCAGCAGACGAGCCGGGGTGAAAAAAAAGTAACTGCACCAACCTATTTAAAAAGCTTATGAAGGTTTTCTTGAGTCACTGAAACCAACAAGCTTAGAAGTTGGGGATGATTCAGTCATCAAACGCCTTGTATCGTCACCGCGTGTTACAAATATATATTTTTTTCATATGTACTTCTAGACAAAAAAAAATACCATTTAACTATGTATTAATTTTAGAGACATACAAAAATAACTTTTTGAGTAATCTTCTGTTAAACCATCCCGGTTTCAGAATTCACATGGTGTTTAGACTGCAGCTATGAAAGTTTAGGCCTCCTCCAAGCTCAACGGTTTGGCTCCATTAAGACTCTAAATCAGAAATTAAATTTCCGGTAAAGGAATTTGCGTTCAAACCCTCTCAGATTTACAATATACGAACTATCTTTCTGAGCTAGATGTTAACTGGTACAGAATGTGCAGTCAACTTTCTTTTCCCCTCATTTGGACTTAATGCTTATTTTTTGTTTAATCTTCCATAGTAATTTTTAATTTTGATTTGTACTTGCGTCTTAGTGAGTGTGGGATTTTACCTTATAGAGCCCGCCTCTAGCGCCGGACTCCAACTCTAGATATTGAATTTATCTTGTTCTGTTGGCATTATAACATTTTCAAAAGAAAAAGGGTCTAGGGCCTAGGGGCTATAGTGTAGCACTAAGGATATCGAGATATCACGGGCAGAGCTAAAATCTATAAGCAGGTATGTTTTTTTTTCTTCCTATTTGATAGAGTTTATTTGATTTCTTTTCCCACTTGCACTGCAAGTTTATTTGTAGGCTGTTAATAAGAAACCTGGAGGAAAATCAGGCCACTGGGGGACACCAGGCCACTTCGGAATTTCCCGTATATATTTCAGGAAATATAATTTACAATGTATGTATTACAATTCACATATTTCAATATCAAAACTAATTCCTGTTGGTCTTGTGAGGATCTACACAAATGGGTAAACATGCATGTATGTCTGTAACGGGGGTCGTAAGGCTACGATTGTATAGCCTTCTTCACACAAAACATTTCTTCAGCTCTTGCAAAAACGTCTTTACAGAATTTAGCTTTTTACTGATTTATATGTATCTGTGCAGCTCGGCGTTCTCCATGTTTATTCGTTTTCAACGAAGAAAAGAGAAGTGTGAACTTGAGATTTTTTTTTTTTGATGAACTATAATTAAATCGTTTTTTTACTTCAACCAGATCGATCAAAGTGCTGCGCGTTTCCTTGCACAGAGCGACACAACTTGGCGGTGTAATGCTGGATGGCGAAACTATGAAACCAGACAGCTCTAGGTAAAATCAAACAACAAAAATATTTTCAATTGGTACTAATATAATTTTGAAATTAGATAGAGGCTATCGAGACACCAAAATTATGCCATTTTTGAACATTTAAGATTTGATAGTACAGACCAAGAGACCTATCACTCTACCTCGACTTACGTTCTACGATGAGCTCTATTATTTATTTTTTTCGTAGAAATGAGAATGCCAAGGGATTTCTTAAATATTTTTGATGTTCCCAAATTTTTCAGCTCCAAGGTTTTGGATGAAGTTTTTTTGCACTTGTGTTTTCAGAGCAACATTCATCTGATTAGAGCTTGGCAGCGGCAGACACAAGAATGACTGGACATCGGAAAGAGAACGGAGTGTCTCTCACACCATTTTTCGAAACTGCTTAGAAATCTTAGAATGTACTGAGGTCGCTCACGGATTGCCTTTGATTTATACTTACCAGGATCTACACGATTTAGAAAAGCCACTTGATTCAAAACTGGTAAAATTTGTCAGAATATATATGTCCCTGATTTCTAATAGAAGTATTGATTCACCATATACAGATCTGGACTGGCACAAGTGATACAGCCGCTGAGCGATAGCCGAGGACTACTAAGGATCTTAACCGGAGTCCATGTTGATCGAAAAACAGCGAAGTTTGTCTCAAGTAATGAGAAAAATAGCTCAAATTAGGGCTGCAGCTTTTTTCATTTTTTTTTTTTTTTTCATATCACTTTCGTATTCAATAGACTCTATGTGGAACTAAACAAACTAAACGGTGCATATTCATCTTCTAACATTCCTTTGCGTAACCAGTGAGACCTCTATCTAGGTATTTTTCTCTTTTTTTCAAAAAAGATCTCTCAGCTCTGTAACAAAAAACATTGTTTTGTTTTTTTTCTAAAGAATTCGATCATAAAAAGAAGATAAAAGCTGACATCATCATCAGTAGATTGTATACAAGTCACCCTAATAATATTTTGGACAACTAAGAAAAAACAAACAAACAATAGAGTAGCAATGCGACAGTGACGGAGGAATTTTCGGCGATGCTGCTTGTGCGTATCGTGATATTATTACGTAGTGGATACGCCAGCTTTCAAGAATTTCCTAAACTTAACCTGATCTAATTTCTCTATAAAATATTTTAAGAGCGAAAAAAATCTTTTCTGAACCAACTTGCTTAAGTGAATGATACCATTGTTGGAGCTGAAAACTATATACACGATTGAAATTAATAGTGTTTAACAGTTACGTCCAGATTGAATTTGGCATCGCCGCACCACTTCTTCTTGGGTACTATTACAACGTGGGGTAGGCAGTTTTTGGAAGTGCGGCGGTCGTTGTGCCGCTTGTCGGACGTTTTCCCGAGAAATTTTATCTCGCTTTTTTGGACCCCAGAGATACTATTTCTTGAATTTTGGAGGGTAATTTCTGGGTAGAATTCTTTGATGAAAAGGGGTTTGATTAAGCCAAGAATCTCTATCTGTGCCCCAAAAACATGAAGGAGCTGTAAATCTACGGTTATGAATTTTCTTCATCTGTTCGCAATGTCTTCAGATGAGACTTTTTAGTTTCGCGTGTGTTAGTTGTTTTGTCGCGAACTTGCAAACGACGGTGCTTTTTCTACACAACTCCGCATTAGCTTCGCGTTCCAGCGGTAAGGGAAGAATCAAAGTTAAAATCCATATATGTGATCTATTGCACATTTTATTAGCGACATGCACACGGAAATGCCTAGAGTTGTGATTATTGCTCTTACTGAACACTCGATAGTGCCCAGATTTACAAGGTTAATTCCCTGGAGATATCTTTTTTACCCATAAATGCTTTAAGATAGCATTGATGAATATACATTGTTTTATTTATTTTAATTTTATTTGTGACTCTGTGAGATGGACAAAGCTTGATCGAAACCACTAGGCAAATCATTCCGTTAGTGCGTAGGCAGCCGTTTATTCGCCCGCGAGCTGGATTTTCGATTCCCCCACGCTTTCGATGACAAAGTTTATACGTTGAAGTTAAAGTTTGAGAGAGGGTTGAGGCACCCACTCCTACCCACTCCTGGTTTGGCCCGGAGCATTTATTTTGGGCCTACTTGAAAACTCAAAAGAGCTAACTGCACTGTAAGGCGTGTCCCAAAGTTTCATTTATTCACTTTTGCATAGCTTTGAAAGGCACTATGAAAGGCTCGATAAAAAAGAGAAAGTAAAGGAATATTAGGATTTACATTGATACTACTGATTCAGTACTTTTGAAGGCCCATCAATACTACTTTCGATTCACGATCTAAGATTTAAATTACAGTCGTCCCTCGTTTTTATAATCCTTTGTGCTTCCTGCCTTTTTTTTTTTCATCTTTGCGATTTTCGATTATACTATTTACCTGACCGCTACATTGGTAGTATATGTTTCATTTCTGCTCTTACTGTGATAGAAAATGGACCTGCGAAAAATTTTGAATACAGAAAACAAGTATAAGCCTTTATCTACGGGGAATAGTGCACTGGAACCAGTGTTGAACCCGCACTATCACGGCTATCTTGGATCACTTCAGCAATTCCCCAAGATTTCCAATTGGGCAGATCCCGATGCAAATTCTACTCCACGGCTACTTCCATCTAATTTCATCATGCCCGTTCATGCCAATTTCGGATTTGTGCCAGTCGATGCAAAGGCAGTCGCTTATTCAGTAGTTTGCGACCCAACTCGAAACATGGGAATGTACGTACCGAGTACTAACCACTACTATCAGAACACATTTCGTGGTATATCGCCAGGGTCATCTGAAGGGTCACAAAGCCCATCAGGGGGATCGAGATATAGTGCACATCCACGAGACTCTTGTTACTCCATGGGCCAGATGCAGAACTATAAACCTGATTCAGATATTTCTGCTGAACGCATCCCAGAGATATCGTCTTACCCTCAAAGTGAATTGATTCATGAAAAGAGAACTAACGATACACATAACCACGGTGACAAACGCAAGCTTCTTCTGTGCTCATTTTGCCCCAAAGGATTTGTTCGAAGATCAGACTTGTCTCGACACCAAAGAATACATTTGGGAATTCGTCCATATGAGTGTGAGATATGCCACAAGCATTTTCTACAGCGATCTGCATTGACACTACATATTCGTATTCACACTGGTGAAAAGCCATATCATTGCCCTTCATGCAACAAGGTAATATATTTGTTTTACTTTGAAAGCGAGAATAGAAATATCAAACTAATATACAAATAGGCTTTTAGCGACTCTTCTTCACTTTCACGACACAAATTGGTTCATACCGGTGCACACCCTTATAAGTGCACAATTACTAATTGTGGAAAGGCTTTTACGAGGTACGTATAAGTGGTAATTGACCTTTTTTCAGTTTCTAATATTCAAAGACGAAATTCTTTGACTAGACATATTTGCAGCTGCCATCCCAATCATCCAACAATACCGAAACCAAGAAAAATTGAAGTGATTAATGATCCCGTACAATTGGAAAAATTTTCTTGGTCGAAAGCATACAGCGCAATCAACGAGAGTTCTAACGAAGGTAAAACTCCAATGGAGAGAACCCCCTGAATCAGATGATATATAAGGGCTTGCAATCTTTCGAGGATATAAGAAGGCACTCACTGATACTATGACGATTGGAGAAAGTATACTTCATACTACTTCTGTGTGTGTCATATGTTTTGTTATTATTTGCAGTACCTTCGTAATTTAATGTTCTACAATTGTTTCACACACTAGACAGATAGACAGATTTTATTGTATCCGTAATTATAAATGTAATCCTTCGCTTCTGCTATCTTTTCGATGAACCGGGTTTGTGTGGAATTGTATTGTTTCTCGCACTCCCCAGCAACGCGTTGGGCATGGTGAGACGCCAAATCAAAACAACCACGCGCTACAGATGCTCTACTCGGCACTGGAGCCACGGATATCGAAAGATGGAAAGTTTTTAGCAATAATTAAAGATGGTGGCCTTTTAGTACAGCAGATTGTTGGAGAAATTATCAAATTTCAAGTCAGATTGCCGAAATCGCTTCTCGCTACCGAACTACGATCTTTAACATGGTCACCTGAAGGTACCCCAAACTATATTGCTCTAGCAAGTACGGACTCTATAATAGTATGGGATGTTATTCAAGAAAAGCATATCTTATCTTTCTCTCACCCGTCTGGAGATATAGATAGGGCTGTCTTTGGCCCTACTGCGAACCAAATACTGGTCTTCGACCAGGCTAATGTAAGACATTCTTTAAACACATCCTTTTTTTTAATTATTAACGCATGAAGCTTCGAGTTGTTCTCTGGTCAATCTCCACTAATTCTTCATACGATGTCCTTCACCGCAAATCAGATACCGAAGTTCAATTTTCTTTTGATGAAATTTATTTTTTATGCCGCCTTGGGGCAAAAGACGAGATTAAAGCTGTTTCCACATTTCCTTCTGTTGGTGTAAAAACCCAATTTACCCTCGATAGTGGCTTTCAGGATGCCTCAAGGATGTGCCTTTCTACCGATGGCTCTTATATCGCAGTATCAGACTCTTCCTTGACTGATTTCCGCATTGCAATCTATAATCATCTTGGTGAAGAAATTAGGCGCATTGAGATGCCGGCTCTTTTTGGTGTGAAACAGATTGCCTGGGTGCCTCACAGACAGCTCCTTACAGTTTCCGGGTTTGATAATTGTGTAAGACTATACGCTTCTCCCACATTTACATGTGTTTCAACATTAAGGCACTTACCTCTACTCAGAGACAAGCAGAGTTACTCTCAAATATGGCAGCTGTCTTGCCTCGCCGACATCTCCAATTCAGTAACACTTCGATCTACCTCCTGGAAGGATAGCCATAAATTTGAGCGCATGGATGGGAAATCAATGATGGTAGAAATAAATAAAATTGAGGATTCGCCCACTCCATTGTCCGTTGATATTTTACAGTTTGACTGCTCAGGGCGATGGCTGTTTACACGAGACTTATCAATGCCAACCACTGGTTGGATATGGCGAGTTGAACCCGCATCATCTCAATCTGTAATAATTATGGAAGATGATCTTGATTTTGTGGAATGGCATCCTGTGCTTCCAGGAATGTTGTTGATGGGAAATCTGAAGAGCTCACGAGACACCCCATGTATTGCCATCTGGTGCTCAGATTGGTTCAAACCTCTGCTTGTTGACATCCCACTTGTGCCTACCAAAATAATTGGCTGTGCATGGGTTCCGAATGCTTCTCCAAGACTGCGAGAGGGTGATAATCTCGATAGCAGGCGCAAAAGTGAGGATGCTCTGGATATTCGCATTTGTGTATGGTCGAAAACTAATTTTGAAATCATTACGCTTTCTACAGCTTTGGAAGATAACGATGACGATGAAAAAGTTCGACAAATTGTTAATGAAATTCAACAAGAAGAATGGAACGAACCCACAACCACCATTTCTGGAATAGAAGATACATTTAATCAAGATATCAAGGTCGATACTATAGGAAGGTAATCATTCATCCAATTCTTTGATATCGGACTCTCCTTTAGCCTGCTTCAGCTCGTCTTGTAGCACTTTACCAAATTTGATGGATTCTTTTATCTGTTAGTACTAAAAGATAACTTTATTTTGAAGTTTTACCTTTTAGGGCACTTTCAAGACGGGAGTTTTCCTCTCGGAGTTGCGCGACTTCCGATGCGAGTTGGTTCGTTCGGCCTGCTGCCAACATTAAACCTAAATCTCTATTTTCCTTTCGAACTGCATTAAGTTTGGCAATGATTTTGGAGGCATAGTCATTTGTGGTTTCAAAGTCGCGTCCAGTTGCCTGGCTGGCGAGCATCTGATAGGTTTCCAACTTGAGTTTCATTTGCATAATCTCTTCATCCTTGGAGGTAATAATTTTAGTTAGGTTGCGTAAAGTTACCTCAATTGCAGGGTCGACGTTGCATATTGTTGATGTCTGCGGTCGTGTGGCCAGCTTAGAGAGACGGGCATTTTCAGCCTATTTTAAATTAGCTAGTAACTGACAGGGTAATAACATATTACCAATAATGCCTTGACTTCCATTTCGTGCCGTTTGTTTTGCAATTGCTATTAGGTATTAGTCGTTTGTGACTGTCAACTTTGCCTTGCTTACTTCGTTTGCAATGGAAGGCTGGGATTTTGCGATCTGCGAGTATACCATGCCCGTTCCAGTACCATAAGAATGCGCATAGTCGTATTTTAAACCGTGCTTATTATCTTGCCCGGAGAAGCGCAATACGGATGTGGCTGAGTGACTACCGGGATAGTCATTTTCAGCTAACTCATTTGAACCAGGTGAACCGACGATTCCATGAGGTAAGGAAGCATATTGCTGTTGCTGCTGAGCGAATGGTCTCGAAGCTTGGTGAGAGGCTGCGTTTGGTGACTGTAGGATCTTTGTATTGACACCTGAATATGGGCTTCCCACACTCCCTGCTATAGATCCAAAGGACGGAATTCTTGTGTTTTGGTCAGCTGAAGACATGATTGATAAATGTAAAGAAGGTGGAATGTGATTTGAGTTGAGGTATTTGTCACGATGAAATATCACATTGACCACCACTGACGATACATTTGAAAGAAGTTTGGCTCGTCCATTGGAATAATGGAATCAAATTGAAATATGATGATTTGAATTTATTTAAAGCATTTTACAAGACTTTTTCAATCGACTTGAAGTACTCATTGGCTCTACTGACGCTTCTATCTCGATACAAACGATAGACTGTATCCTTGAGCTTCATCATTGAATCTAAGTGCTTTTTATGAGTCTGCCGCTGTATCTACCTTTCTCTTTTTGATCCATCTTGTCTCGAAGTTGGTGATGCGGCGCCTTGCTTTCAGAAGTGTATTCATTTGTCTCGATAAAGCTGCAGTGAATTGAGCGTTTATATTATATATTCAATCAGTATCTATTTAATCGTATTCTCACTGAATTACAGAAGGTATATCGGCCTTTAGAGTAGCAAATATTTCAATTTGTGGTGCTTACATAATACATATTACAACCAACACCTTTTACAGTGGAATTTGACTATTGCAACGACACTTCTTGGGCAGGTGGCATCTCCTGATCCAGGTTTTGCTAATTTAAACTTCACCTTGTCCACTTCGCACCCTGCTGCTCAGAATGGGCGGGTCAACAGTTACGGGAACAAAAATGTCGGAAACATCGACGAAGAGGACGGTAGCTGGTGGAACTTTTACGCGTCGTCTGTCCTCGAACGATGCCCCGGTGGATTCATCAACTATTGCGTCCGATCCGCGCCAGCGGACCCTTGATGATCCTGATTTCTTTTGGACATACCAGGAAGAACCTCATCGAAGTCGGCGCAAAGCAATCATATCCGCTCATCCCGAGGTAAGTTTACGGTGAGCTTTGCTTGATTCCAGAAGCTAACTGATCGGTTTAGGTAACCAAGCTGACTGGCCCGGAGCCGTCAACAAAGTATATTGCCACTGGAGTTGTGCTTCTGCAACTTCTGTGTGCCTACCTTCTGCGCACCTCTGACTTTTGGAGCTGGCGCATGTGGATCACTGCCTACGTGGTTGGTGCAACAGCAAACCAAAACATATTTCTATGTATCCACGAAGCTTGTCATAATTTGCTTTTCAAAACTCCTATACTGAATCGCCTTTTTAGCATATTTGTCAATACTCCCATTGGCATCCCGTATAGCGCCAGCTTTAGGCCCTACCACTTGCTCCATCATAAATATCAAGGCAACACAGAGTTTGACACCGATCTCCCAACGCGACTTGAGGCGATTGTTTTATCGAATGTTGCTGGTAAAGCCTTTTTTGCGACCTTTCAGATCTTATTCTACGCCATCCGGCCCATGTGCGTGACTTCTATCAAGTTCACCTACATTCATCTCTTGAATGTCATCTATCAGATTGCTATTGACTGCCTTATTGTCAAGTACTGGGGTGGTATGTCAGTTGCCTATTTTGTCCTGAGCAGCTTTCTGGCGGGTAGTTTGCATCCTTGTGCGGGTCACTTTATTGCAGAACACTACGTTTTGAACCCCCCAAAGGAATATTCAATTCAGGGAATCGCCCCTCCTGAGACATACAGCTATTATGGTATACTTAATCTTTTCACCTGGAACGTTGGATATCACAATGAGCACCATGACTTTCCATATATTGCGTGGACCAAGCTTCCTGTTTTGCGAAAGATGGCCCCCGAATTCTACGACCCTCTTCCTCAGTACACGAGCTGGACTAAAGTTATCTTTGACTTTGTTCTCAATGGCGACGTTACGCTATGGTGCCGCGTTCGTCGAGACGAGAAGCTGGCTCCACAGAAAAAGAAGCTGGACGTTGCTGACGTCGGCGAATAAGGAAACAAGCGAAATTAGGAAACCATATATACAGAAATACTATTAAAAAAATCGAGAAGCTTCTGATTGGCAACAACGAATTCGGAGGCGTTTCATTAATTGCTCGCCTCGCCGCAGTGGAAGTGGCATTTTATAGTACGACTGAGAGATTTTCGAGCGATGGGATTGGTGTTTGTTTCTTTAAAAATGGCATGTTGAATTCGAGAATATTAAAAGAATATTTATTAGACCAGAGAGACCCAAGGAATATATACAGTAAATAGAGTCCAAGGTTTGCTCAAGCGCGCTTATAACTTGGGATAGCGAGAAAGCTCTTGAGCGATGGCGGTTTCATCAATGTAGCGGCCCTGCTCAGCAGCTTCGTTTAAGATCTTCTCTCGGAGAGTCAGACGACGAAGAGTATCGAGTTTCTCGTAGTGCAAGAGCTCGGCCTCATAGTTGAGGGTACCACCAATCATAACGCAACCCATACCAATAAAGCTAAAGAGGCGTTAGTTAACTATATTATGTATATGGTAGGTGTAGCAGCAGTGGCATATATGGAGTGGAACTGTCATCTATAGATCACCTAAGAGTCAGACTCACCATCGGAAGGGAATAGAAAAGCTGCGATAGAAACGGGTGTAGCGGTACAGCAAGGCGGCACCAGTGATACCAACAAAGAGACCTTTTCCAGCGCCAATAAGGGCAGCACCAAGCATCTATATTCACAATGAGGTCATATTCGGAATACCCGCACCCGAAAGGGACTAACAAAGTTCGACCCCCTTGAGTGTTAGAGTAATACTCACATGAGAAGTGGCAGCAGCAGCATCACCACGCTGCGAAGCGTTTGTAGTCAAAACCGAGCGCTGAGACATTTTTTTCGATGTTTCTGTGTTTTGAATTTCCGATGGAAGCCTCTTTAATAAAGCTCAGCCACCACAGCCACATATCAGGTGACTTGCGTTCTGTCAGTACTGTTGATATTCCGCAGTTTTTGAATGATTTTTGGTGCATTTTGGAGGTATAATGGAGTATATTTCTAGAATTTATTTGTGTATTTTAATTTCTGGGACGTTCGGTGTTCAGCAAGACTGATAACAACTGTGACTACTTGACTAAACGAATCTCTTCAGTGAAATATCATTGATTTTGTTGGTGTAAAGTATGATAACCATACATGTAAAGAATTTTTTGATCACCAATGTTTCTACTTGGTTAATTTGTCTTAAATTGCATCTGTAATTATAAAGTGCTATTATCGACTATCTGAAACTAAAACTCCTTAATATAATTTAAAGGATCTGTAGATCTCATTTATGTTATATACAGGAAATAAAATACTCGAGTCATTTAAATATAATCAGAGTGACCACTATTAAGGCGATCAAAGACGATAGGCCATCTCTCAGTAGAGCTCTGGTTAAAACTATAGCAAGCAGTACCAAATACAATAATATATTTCTTTCCTCCTTCGCTATAAATTCCTGTTGTGGATACCGTCAATGGGTTGAAGCGGTCGTTGCTATCTTGTCGAGTGCAGCCTCCGGGGTTGCAGATTCAATAATCAGACCTCCACCGCAGAGCAAAAGAGAATGAGCAGCAGCAGCGACAGCGACAGGAAATTCGTTTTTCCCGAACCGCTGGACGCTTCTCGTTTTAAAACGGGTCCGCTCGCTGATAAAGATGAACTCTACTTGTTTACTTGGCTTAACGATCTGTACTTGGCCATTACCGAATCTGATCTCGATGATGTGATTGCATATCAGATGTTTGTCAAGACACAGTTGGGCCTTTTAGTATCGAGTCCGGTGCCACTTGCATCTACCTTTCACAAGGCGGTCGGAAGGTGCTACGCTGCCTTATTCACGCACTCGGACAACAAGTGTCTCTTCGACACTGCCAACGAGACCATCGCAGCATTCAATTCAGGTAAAAGCGATAAACTTGGAGAAAACAAGCACATATATGTGACGGTAATTGGTGAAATCTACGGGGCTGCAGGTAGCAACTTGATTTCCATCTCTTCTCTTGCCGCGATTTCGCTTGTCAAGGGTCTGAAGCTCTCGTCTAACAATGCTGGATTACGCGCTGCAATTTTCGGTTCTTTGGCTCGTGTCGTTGAGCAATGCGGTCGTTCGTTTGACGATGGTCTACTCAAAGACATTTACAAGCAAGCTCGCACAGGTCTTACCAATCGCTCTAATTTTGTGATCGCCAACTCGAGTCGGGCAATTGAGTCTATTATTATTTCTACATCCTATTTCTCATCCTTGTCACGTCATGAAACTTTGCGATCATATCTCATCAAGGCTCTCGACACCACATCCGATGAAGCCCGATTATCTGTTGCAGCAACACTGGCTGCGCTTTTCCATTCTAGTTTGAAAAGTTCATTGCCAGCTTCTATCGATATTCAGGCTGTTATGAACCAAAAGAAAGCACGAACAAATGCGAAAAATGATCATGATGCCGATCATGATGACGACGTTGATGACGCTCGAGCGAAAGAAGGAACACCCACGTCGGACGGACTCAAGCTTTCATCTGTTTTGGACAAAAAATCAAACATAGTAGCATCCTTTTCTATTGAGGAAATTTTTTTATTTCTTTCAACTTTGCACAGCAAACATACAAATACCCTAGCCTTGAATACTGGAATTATAGAAACGATCATCATATTTTTACAAACATTGGGTCCTGAAAATGTCGAGAAGCATTATTCAGTCATCGCTGACGGTTTACTTGAACTTGTTGCGCAACGCCAGGCAACCAGTAAAACAGCCAACTATCGACAATACACTGTTCGACAAGTTAAGCTTATTTTCAACGATATTTTATGCGGTGAACTCTTGGGTGAACTAGGCCAAGTGCAGGCTGTTAGACATTTGATTTCGCAACTCAAGAAATTCCCCTCTGTTCTAAAAGAAGACCGACCACCTTCTAATGATGTCTTGGCAGTATGCTTGGATGCAACTAGTCATTTAGTGCATTCTCTTGATTCTGCAATCTCACCTCTTGACTCTCTTATTCAGGAGGCTCTTCTTCAGGTTTGTTAAACAATTCACCACGTTTCTACAAGTTACTCACATTATAGGTCTTATCTCATTCAAATAGTTCTATTCAAACATTGGTATGTAGCTGCCTTAAACAGCTTTGCTTGGCTGCCCCAAGAATTATCATTGGTCTCACAGACACCCTCATTACCCGTTTCTCTCGAGACTTGCAAACTCTTAAGAGCAGCCAGCAATCAACATCGCCTGACTTGACGAGGAGATTTATTGGATACGCGTATGCGTTATCTGCTGTTATTTCTATAACTTCTAGGCGTGCGATGTACGCTTCACTTGATCATACCTCGCGAGTTCTAACCATGGCTTCAACCATTTTAAAATCCACCAACGATGCGAATGCAAAGATTACATCTTCGCAACTTGAAGCAGCTTGGATTTTGATTGCTGGAATTGTGACCTTGGGACCCAATTTTGTAAAGCTTCACTCGTCACATTTGTTTCTTCTTTGGAAGAGTGCGTTGACCAAGCCTCAAAGCCGAGAATCCTATATTGACAGAAGTAGTTCTGAACTTTACTTTTTATTACACATTCGCGAGAAAGCTTTAGCTTCTCTTTTGGTGTTTTTAAAACATAATACAAAACTTCTCACCGCAGATTTGTCAAAACGGGTTTTGATCATGCTACAAAATACATTTATGTTTCTGAATGTTACACCATCCAAAGTGGAAAATGATAGTGCTGGCAACTATTTTGCCTCTTCGTTACAAGAGTTTCGAACAATGGTGACGAAACGGTTGTTCCAATGTCAAATTCAATTACTTGGTGGAAACTCCTTAGATGGACTTCAAACAAGTAATATTTTGGTTCAGGCAGTTACATGTTTTTCTGACCCGGAACTGAATACTACAGGTTCATTGGATGCAACTATCGCCGCCAGTGCGGGTTCCACAGAATCAATATGGACACAGGGCAGGGGATTTTCTTATGGACTCACCAGTCTTTTGAAGTGCTATGGTAAATTTAAAATCGGCTCAGATGTAGGAGATTCAAAACCGTCTTTTGATTCTCACTGGATTTCCAAAAAGCACGTTCAGGGTAAGGTTTCCCAGCTTTTGCGTGAACCAATCTTGAATGAGACCGAATATGATCCAATCCTATTGATTTCTTACGATGATTGCGAAGTTTTACCTGCTCCCCCAGCTACATCGTTAATTGACGAAGCTATCAAACTATCAGCTTACTTATTCCCGGTGCAATCTCGAAAAGTACAAGAAAGTATTTTGGAGCAGCTCACAACCTATTCATCCTCCGCTTCACTTGAGAAATCACCAGGAAGGAAAAATGCAATTGCTATCAACATATCTCTATGGCTTTTATATGCATTCGAATTGCTAGGTAACCGCTCTCAGAGCAGCCTGGATGAAAAAATTTCAAAGATTGCCTCTAGTTTGTTGTTGGTGAGTGTCTTTCTGGGGCATACTTGTGGATTATCAGACTAACTCTCTATATTAGGAATTTCTTACATTTGAAGACGACTATTTGCGCGTGGTTGCAGCACAGGCTCTTGGTAAATTATGCGTTTTGGCTGGAAACACTTTTACATCAGCTCAAATCAAAACTATCATTGACTCAATTGTCTCTAATAGAAGCCCACATGCCCGTGCCGGTTGTGCCCTTGCTTTAGGTGAAATTCATACTTCAGTTGGAGGTATGGCAGCAAGCTTCCATTTAAAGACGATCTTGGGCGTTTTAATATCACTTACCTATGATCCCCATCCGATAGTTCACTTTTGGTCCTTGGAAACTCTTTCTATTATAATATCCTCGTCTGTTATTGGAGGCAACATGACATCTTCTGGATACTCGTCAAGTGTTTTGAAAATGATTTGCAAGGTTCACTTCTCGGACTCACATTCTGTTGAAACTCCTTCTGCTGCTTCCTCAAATTTGGAACTTGAATACCCCACATCAACTATCCTTGCACGATTCACCCGTAACTTGATTGATGCTTTCGGTCCGGACTTACGCGAATCAGATACTAGTCGTGATTTGTTGTTTGCTTTGATGCTAGATTTCTCGAATTCTTCGAATGATTATGTCGTCGGAGAAGCAATTCGATGTTACCAAGAGCTTATGCTTTATTGCTCCCAGTCTCATCGTATCCCGATGCTCTCACGCAGTCTCGGAGGAAATTTAAGCTTATGTGACGGTCCTGTCCGCGATGCTTCAATTGATATTTTATATCAATTTGTCCAACTATCTCCCCTTGAGGTCGGAACTCTTTGTAGCGACGAAGATCTAGAAGAGCAGGTTTGGAGAGCATTTGATCTGACACCATCCAACGAGGGACTTTCTGCCATAATAAATACTTGGCTTAGTAGTACTGCCCAGGCTCAACCTGGCCACTGGATAGAGGTCTGTCAGACTGTTTTGACAACTTCACGAAATGTTCATTCATCAAAGGCTCATGTGGTCGTCTCAACGGCTTCCAATATATTGGACTTACATGACGAAGAAGTTGAGTCGTTTTCGGCTGCTGTTGAGGCCACGTCTGGATCAGGGGAAGGAGGTTCTTCAGAGTCCTCTAGCACTGTTCGTGAGCCTCTCAAATGGCAGACTCGTAACTTTGCACTTGATTGCCTCCATAAGCTACTAGAGCTATACTCTCGAAAAGATAAGTCTGTTTTAGTGAAATATATTGGTGAAATTATTCGTTTGGCATTTTTGGGAGCAACCTCTGCTGTTTTGCAGATGCGAATTTCAGGTATATTACTTTTGAAAGAAGTCATTATTGAGTTTGGTGATGTACCAGATCCTGAATTCCCTACCAGTACATTGTTAGAGCAATACCAAGCACAAATTGCGTCTGCTTTAACTCCTGCCTTCTTTGCTGATAGCAGCTCTGAACTTGCTGTCGAAGCAATCAAAGTCTGTGCTGTTTTTGCTAGCAGTGGAATTGTTGAGGAAGTAGACCGAATGAGCCGAATCATTCGAATTTTGAACTCTGCTCTCGACAGCTTATCATTGAGTGGAAGTGAAGTTAAAATTGGCGAACTCAGAATTTGCAGCGCTAGTTCAGCCTTGCTTCTAAGGATAGCCATTTTGTCTGCATGGGCTGAGTTGCAAGTTGCGGGTCTCACACGGTCTCATTTGAGAGCGGTTCTGACCGAGACACACAAGAAAAAATTGGTTCCTCTGTGGTTGGCTTCATTGCGGGACTTTGCTCGTCTCCGCTTTGAACCGGAAGTTTCCAGCATGTCACCCGCTATGGCTTCTATGGATTCTGCCTATACATCCTTCTCCCGGGACCAACTCTTATCATTTTACCAAGTTGCCTGGCTAAACATGGTTGAAGCCATTTCGTCGCTGGTCGACAAACAGCGAGATATCGTCTTTCAGTCGCTTGAAGAGTCTACCGGTGCTGATATTAACTATAATCAAGAGCCGAGTGCGTTTTTCTTTGTCTTATTTGGCATTTGCATGGAGGCACTCATAAAATCGGAGCGCTCCTCTACATCTTTACCTCAGAAAATGCAAATACTGCGTGCTCTATCGTCTATAATGCATCCTTCTATTTGTGGGTCTACCGTTTTCACAGATAGCATATTTTCTGAGACCGTTGATTTGTTTGATCGACTGGTTTTAACCGAAGGATTGGAAGTACAAAACACTATTGTTGATATATGTCGAAATCTGGGTACCACCTGCAAGACAGCCTTACCTTTGGATCACAGAGAAAGCTATGTTGATTATGCATTTGAGCTTTGCCGTGTAGTGATGCTTGTCTACAACAGTCTTTTCCCTGCTGATGACACCAAGACAAAATCTCACTCTGTTGACTTACTTTTTGTCAGTACCACTTTGAACTTATTTGATGCATTTGTGAAGATTTCAGACACTCTGCCTGGCATTATTCATGTTGAGTTGACTGCCTGTGTTTTGGAACTATTTTTACAACTTACAGGCAAAAATAGCTTGGCTACTGATGTGATACCCAAGTTACTGCCATCAATAAAGGCTATGATAGGGGGATTGGAGCAATTCAAGTATTTACCCCCGGATGACGAGGTACGCGTTACCTCTGGTCAAGTTATGCGGACGTTACTTGCAAACCTCATTGTGCAACTCAAGTCGACTGAGTACACTGAACAATGCAAGAAGAATATTATTCTCTGCTGTGTTTTGGTTGTCTCGCAGTGCGATGACGTTCTTTTGCCGGACGATCCTCTCTTAGTATCTCTCTCGCAAGTAGTGATGGAGTTTTTTGCCAAAAAAGAGGTATGTATGTTTTAAACTAGTATATAGTACTCTAACACCGCAGATGCTTCCGGTATTTTCACAGGTTGTCAAGGCAATTGTCCTTTCCTGCAAGCAGTCTCCTGTGAAGCGAGTAATGACACGACACATGATGCCGGAATTAGTTTCATTGGTTTCATCTCCTGCCTTTTCTCAGGCTACTACAGAAGTTGTAAAGATTCTAACGCTGTTTACCATTTCGCTTAAAGAAGAGCCCGAGAGTATGTACATATTTCAAGAACGAGAAAATATCACTAACAATTTAGTTGTGGCAGGACTATCTTTCACAATCCCCTCGATTATCAAAGCTTTGGAAACGCGGCCAGATGATGCAACAGTTTTCCGAGATGAATGTATGAAACTAGTTACTCATGCCCCTGAACCTTTCAAGAGAGCTGTTGCTGGTATGTCTGCAGACCAGCGGTCAAAACTCGAGGTCTTGTTAAAGATCAAATCAGATACTTCTATTGAAGATACGACTGATGCTGTCGAAGCTGGGGGCACTGGTAGTGTGGGTACTCAACATATTGAGTTGAAACTTGCCTGGTGAGAAAAGGGTAGTTTCATCGCAGGTGCATATCGACACCGTAGGTACTTTTTATTTTGGTATATTGTATTTCCTTTTTATTTTTGGCATAGTTTATACTTTTTACAACAAATTATTTTGGTTAGTTGCTCATTGTAGTGTAGACGCTTCACTTCTTTCAACTACCCCACTCATTCATTCTTCATACATTCATACACCCAAACAAGCGCCGTACTTTGCAGTGCACTTCAATGGCCGGCTAATTTGTTGAGTCTCCGGCATCTAATTTTCTTCCTTATTTTTTGGTGTTGTTAAATGATCCGTGGAAGCAATAGTGTTCAGGTTGCTGATCAGGTAATCGCTTACGGTCAGGCTGGCGCTGGCGCTGGGACTTTGACTCGAGTTGCGAGCTACGCATTCGCCTTGGACATTGATGGAGTTCTTATTCGCGGCCAAGAGACGATCCCTGAGGCTATCAAGGCGCTAAAAGTTCTCAATGGTGCCAATCCTTACGGTGTATCTGTACCATACATTCTTGTAACGAATGGCGGAGGAAGAACCGAAGAACGGAGATGCCTTGAGCTCTCAATGAAGCTTGAATCCAATATTTCGCCAGAACAATTCATTCAAGGACATACTCCTATGCGCGATCTTGCGAAGATCTATGAACGAGTATTGGTTGTTGGCGGAATAGGCGAAGACTGCCGAAAAGTAGCCCAGACCTACGGCTTCAAGGAGATATACACTCCCGGTGATATTCTCAAGTGGGATCCCAATGTGTCTCCTTTTCGTACTCTCACAGATAAAGAGCACGCGAACTCTCGCTCCGGACTGGACTTTGCAGATATTGATATTGAAGCAATATTAGTATTTGCCGACTCCCACGAATGGGCAGCTGACCAGCAAATCATTTTGGATTTGCTTTTATCAAAGTGTGGACGAATGGGTACTCGGTCAGAGGCATTTGACGAAGGCCCCGGCCTGTACTTTGCCCACAGTGACTTTGTCTGGGCGACCAACTATGACTTGTCGCGTTATGGAATGGGTGCGTTGCAAATATCTATCTCTGCCTTATTCAAGGCACATACTGGCCGTCAGCTCGAGGTTGTTCGATATGGTAAACCCAATAAGGAAACCTTCAAGTATGCACGACGAGCGCTTAACGAGTGGAGATCATTAAAGTTTGGTATCACTACACCACCCGAGGCTGTCTACTTTGTAGGCGACACTCCAGAATCTGACATTCGCTTTGCAAATACCTTTGACCCCAGCTGGCACTCAATTCTCGTTGAGACTGGAGTATACCAGACTGGTACAAAGCCGACGTACACGCCGAAAAAGATATGTGCGAACATATTGGAAGCTGTCAAGTATGCTATCGACCGAGAAGAGTCCAAACACGAACCCTTAAAGCCCTGGTAGGCAAGCAGAAAGTAAAAAAAAAAAGGATAGTAGAAATGTTTTATCTGGGTATAAGAAGAAATATATCGAGGTGCAGACTGTTTTGGCAGGATGCAAAAAAATTTCGTTAAAATCGTGATGCGTACTGGTGTAAAAACTCCCAACCGCTCAAAAAATGTCAGATCAGGAAACAGCGACGAACCCGCTGCTGGCGCTCTGTCGCAAAGGTGATTTTAGCAGTTCCGGGTTTGATGCACTCAAGGCGCTCTTGCGCTCGGGGGTGCCCGCAACCGAGACGGACTTTGTCGACGAAGAGCGCGGGCTCGGCTCCACGGCTCTGCACATCATTATGGAGACGTTCCCAAAGCCTGCTGACTCAGAGCAAATGAAATGGGCGCAGCGAATGATCCGTGTGCTTTTCGAGTATGGAGCCGGCTGGATGTTTCTCGACGGCGCTGGCGAGACCCCGGGCGACATAGCGTTAAGGAGACAGCTACCGCGAGATCTCTACCAGGAGGTTGTTGAAGCTGGTGTACGATCTGAAGTTTTGCTTCGACATCTGTCTTCGCATCCTGATAAAACGGGAATAGCCGAGGATACGGCTGAGAAGGAGGAGGAGGAGGAGGAGGCTGATCTGGATCCAGCAGACCCGGCAGCCTCGACCTCCGACTATCTTGCTACTAAGCTTGACTATACCGATAATGCACTGGTTACTAGCACACACCAGGACGGTGTCATGATGGAGTGGGAGAGAGGAATCATGCTGGAATCAGCGCGCTTGCTCATTCCCGACGACAGCGAGCCCAATACTCGCAACGTACTCAACGTTGGCTTCGGCATGGGAATAATCGACACATTTTTGCAAGAGCGACGGCCGGCTATGCATTATATTATTGAAGCTCACCCCGACGTTCTCGCCCACATGGAAGCCGAAGGCTGGATGGACAAGCCAAATGTCACTGTACTCCGTGGAAAGTGGCAGGATGCGATGGATCAACTGGTCTCTGAGGGTGTACTTTTGAATGGTATATATTATGATACTTTTAGCGAGTACTACACGGATCTGCTCGACTTTGTTGACGCCGCCATTGGCGTTCTCGACTTTGACGGAGTCATTTCATTTTTCAACGGTCTCGGTGCCGACCGGCAAGTGTGCTACGACGTCTACTGCCGCGTTGTCCAGGTTGACTTTGCTGGGTTTGGTCTCGACGTCGAGTACGAGACTGTACCGGTGTCAGACGACGTCAAAAAGGAGCAGCAAGAACAGAAGGACGCGGGTATATGGACTGGAATTCGCAAGCAGTACTGGGCTGTGGACGAGTTCAAGCTGCCGGTGTGTAAGTTTATACAGTAGAAGAATATAGCATTAAATCATTAATCGCATATACAATAGCTCAGGGCGTAGGTTCAAAGACATCCACCGCGTAGAGCAAGCACTAAATGGAGCGTTGCGCCACCGGTAAGCTGATAGAACTCTGCTGATCGCTCGTCGTTGATTTGCTTTCCACCGTAGATGAGCCTCTGCTGCGCGGGCGGAATTCCCTCTTTTTCTTCGATACGCTCCTTGATTCGAGCAATCTAGACTGTTAGAAGAATAATATCCCAGCCGAATGTTTTTCCTACCGTGTCTGAGGGCTCAATGTCGAGTTCGATCTGGAGCAGTCAGCACCGTCGTGTGTCTTGTAGAAACAAACAAACCTCCTTGCCAGTTAACGTCTAGATTTGTTAGTTGCTGAAATCAAATTTAAAGTTGGAATGCTCGGATTACTGCTAGTCACTCACCTTCACCTTGATAATCATGGCGGGCGTGGTTGTCAAGTGGGAAGGCTACGGCAAAACTCATAAAGAACAAACGGATACATTAAAACATAAAAAAGTATAGAAGAGAAGGTAAACAAAAACCCACAGAAGCCCTGGAAATATTTTCGCAGTCTGAATTACGCCTGCGACTGATACGAAGGACATTTTCGAAAGGTATGGTCGGTACGCCCACACCAAGAGCACTTCTTTGGCTTTCCTGCTGCTCTATGTGCAGAACTGCCACCGGTGGGAGTAGCAGTTGTTGAAACTGAAGATGCTGAAGCTACACTGCGAGGAATATGTAACGCTGCACGGCGACTGATATCCGGCATAGGTGTCGTCGGAGGCATGACGAGGGACATGGTGTTGTGCAAAGGAGAAGAATACTGCATTTGACGTCCCGCATGTCCCGTATGTTCGCCATGATTGAGAGTGCGACTGAAGCCACCGTTGTTGGAAGACGAAACGGGAGGAAGAAGTGGCATTGAGTTTGAGGGTGTCTGGGGTGATATGCCGCCAAGAAGGTTTGTCGAGGACTGCTGCGAGGACTGCAAGTTCTGTTGTGATTGTCCTTGTTGAGACTGCTGGCGCTGCTCGGGAAACATATTCATAAACATGGGATCTCGGCTTTCGAGAATGTGCGTCATATTGGGAATAGCAGGTTGCATATCCATAGAGACTCGCTGGTGGAGTTGCTGCTGCTGCTGCTGCTGTTGCTGTTGCTGCTGTAAATTATGGCTATTGTTGTTTGAATTATCTTGTGCAACAGTTTGTTGTGAAGGCATCGGCGGGAGTTGCTGAGGGGATGGGTACAGATAATTCGACCCACCCTGGATCTGAGGCTGACCGACATTCTCCTGGGCAAAAACATTAGCAGAAGAGTATTGTGGAGCCTGCTGTTGCTGCTGTTGCTGCTGCTGTTGCTGCTGCTGCTGTAATTGCGGCGGTTGTGCTGGAGAGGAGGATTGTATACCCTCCTGCAAGGCTCCAAGCTGTTCGTCCGTCAAGACAGACTCTACTGGACTGGCATTTTGGCGCGCTCGCTTCACCTTTTGTGAAATATTATAGTAGTCGCGAGGCGTGGTTATGCATCTCGGGAACTTTTCAGACATGAATCTGTGAATGTTGTTGAGGGGAAGCTGATACTTGACGAGCAGTAGAAGCTCCTTCTCCATTTCCTCTGTCATCTTGCGGTACAGTGGAAGGGAATTGAGCGATTCCGGACCATGATTATGGTGCTCGTCTCGAACCTCGAGCTTCCATTTTCCCTGCTTGACGTGGGAGATGTTTAGACGGAAGGGACACTGACTGCGAACGGTGCGTACCCGGGCGATCGACGGCGAGTCCGGTCCCGCTGCAGCCCCAGAATCGTTCTGAATATCTCCCTGGGTCTCGTTCTTGGGTGGTCGATACTTGCCGCCATGGAAGCACTTCATGCGAACCAGCTTTGATCGCGTAGAGAATATCGACAGGGCGTAACCCTGGGTGCGTGAGCGATCGTGGGCATACTGTTTTGCCTCGTCCAGGGTATCAAAAAGCTTTGTTGGGATGTTCAAAACCGAAGCCATCGTCGCCCTTTCCCCGGTAAAGTGCCTTTCAAGCGCAAGCGCAGACACCAAAAGCTTTGAGCTGTGACTGTTGCGGTTTGGTGGCGCAGGCACTTTCGGCTAGTGTAAACATTGTTGCCACGGTGATGACGATGCAGTCACTCTCAGTATGGTACTGTTTATTGTAAATACCAGTACTGCAAGATTACGCTTTACAGAAAATATAACACAGCCCTTCCTATCTTCTCTTTTAACATATATATTGCAAAACATCATGGAACATTGAAACAGATAATATTATCTCCCTTTCCGAAACCCTATAAATCAACCAGTCGCTTAGCCAGGAGATATCCCAGTACTCCAAATATCGTCAATGCACTTGTAATCCAGTAGAACCAAGTCAAGCTATCGACCTCCTGACCCGGGACCTGTACATTCATACCCCAGAGACCAGTCACAATGTTCATGGGAAGCACGACCGTACCCAGCACAGTGAGGCGGCCAAGCGCGTCGTTGGTCTCGTTGTTGACCTTGGTCATGTCGATGTTGATGAGTGCAAGGTAGTTTGAGTGCGATCGCGCCAGTAACTGTTCGTAGTGGTTGAGTGACTGTACCATAGTAACCAAATGATCCTGTATATCACCGAGATATAGACCGATCTCTGAACGTGGCGCGGCCTCCCACTGCTGATTGCAGCGCTTGCTAAATCCTTTGATGACATCAGCCTTGTTACCGAGCAAACGCAAAACAACCATAACTCGCTTTCGACACTCGCCAATTTGTCGCAAAAGGTCACCTTTTTGCTGCCACATCATCGTGCTGCTCGTGTTTTCGCTGTTTATAGACGAATTGTCGTCAGCGTCCCTCGCGCCCCGACGGAAGGCAGCCATATCGACACCGGTCGTAGTCGACTCGCCGCCCCACGGATCGGTGGAGTCGCCGTCGTGCGAGTCCATTCGCAGAATGGCTTCATCAATTTCATACACATCTTCCTCGATCTGCTCAATAAGAGGCGCGTAGGCGTCAGTAATATCATCAATTAATGCATATGAAATCCAATCTGCTGAAACTGACATGTAGTCGCGCAATTGTCGAATTCGACGGCGCACATTAAGTGGATGCTGAGTAGGTGAAAAATGAAACTATAGGGTTAGAGAATGCACAAGGCCAACAGGAAAACTTACACTAAGAATGCCATGTCTAAAAACAACAATGTACATGTTGAGCCCTTCAAGGCTACCGCCGTGGTACCATCCAGCCCCTTTGGCATGTCGGCGGTTGGAGCGTCCGGAGCCGCGAGATTTGTCGCTACCCTTTCTGCGGCCACCAAGTTCGTCCATGTGCTCCTCAAATGCATGACGGCGATGAGGTTGGGAAATCATAAAGGAGCGGAAGCAGACAAGGTAGTAGGATCGGAAAAGCTCTACCTTTTCACGAGTCTCACCAGTGCTGATATCTTCGGTTGTGAGGGGGTGAATACCAAATGCCTTGGAGAGTGCCTTCATCTCAGCGTCGCTAGGGTTCATGACATCGAGCCAGAAAGGTGCAGGCTCAAAGTCCGGCTGCAGCGCCATTGAAGCAGAGGTATCGGGTGCACTGGGAATCGAATCTTTATAGCCAAGCGGAGTATTTATGCTAGTCGAGCGTGCTCGTGAATCAGCCATCATATGTGGAGGAATTGAAGAGGGAACAGCATGTGCCTCACTGTCAGAAACTGTAGCAAGGGGGGCGACGAGGTTTGGAATAGTCGGAGGTCGAGGCTGAGGTTGTTGAATGCTAGGTGAGGGTGCCAGTGTAGGGACAGTTGAAAGTGGTGTCCTTGACATGTGACTTGTCTGCTCCTCACTAGTTTGCTCGGCACTAGAGGTTGATGCGCGGAACCGTCGATGCAGAGTTGCGTTGGCGTCTGTGGTGCCGCCACTTCCCAAGCCAATATCATCCGTTGTTACATCAGCAGGTCCGTCCTTGCCACCTACAAACGGAGCATACTGTCTGAATGGAGAAAATAAATCAGCAAAGCTCTGACCGGGCTGCACAAGACCTGAAATAGACTCGGCATGGATGGTCGACTCCAGATCTTCGCGGAAGTAAGTGAATCTAAACTTTGAACGGTCTCGGAATGCGGGATCATTGTCGGTCATGAGATCGGGAAAGTTGGGGTGGTCGGGAGGCAGCACCTTGGGTCGCAAACGGCCCGCCACCATAACCGACTCGTAAACACGCCTCGAGCGCTCTTGCATATCGTAGTCGCTCACTGTACGGAGTTCCTCGGCTCGCCATTCTTCAAGCACTTCCAAATCTGGCCATGACTTTGCTTTGCCAGTCTCATCAGACTCGCGCGGTGAATCTAGCGGCAAGCAGACATCATCGAGGCTGCTCGAGGCCGAGTCGCGTCGAGACGAAGCGCGTGAGTTGGCGTAATCAAAGTCGGACTCTGCCGAATTTATGGCGTAGTCGTCGTGGATCGGACTGGTGGGTACACGCAAAGACGAGGCAGACTGTGGCAATACTGGCCTCCCAGCATCTGTGGCATCCATATCTATAACAGCATCCTGATCGCGGTTGTAGTTTGTGTAACTTGAAGTGGAGGTGCCAACTGACTGTCGGGGGACAGCGTGTAATCTTGCCTGGCTGCCGGCAGCCGGCTGTCTTACACCACCGGTATCCACACTTTCCCGGCGGTTTCTAACACCGCGTGAAAAGAGAGGGCGTTCGGGGAGTGTAAGCGATGCCCTGCGCTGAACGAATGACGACCCGGGCTCGATATGCCTGTGGTCAAGCAATGCGCTGGATTCAATTGAAGATACTTCGGTTTCCGAATAATCGGATGCGTCTTCCTCTCCCGAGCTGATACGGTCTGTCCCGTGCGCGTTGCGGTTGCGTCGACGTGGATGGTGGTGTCTTTGAACCGGAGACGAGGGCGCGTCCGTATTTGATCGCCGATTGCTGTGCTGCTGCTGTCGTATATGATGGCCGCTGTGATGTGAATGCATTCCCCCAGACTCAGTTCCGGTCTCGGAAGGGTGTCTGTACAGGTGCCCTTGGCTGTGTGCAGTAGCGCCGTAGTCGCCTTGTCCGTCGCGCATGCCCATGACCTGTGGAAAAACGTCGGCAAAAGTCGGACGTCGACGTATTACTCGTGGCGGAGAAGATGCCGACGTCGGCTGCCCAGACTGTGTCGCTGTTGGGCCGCCTGTGCCAATATGATAGGTCTCTTCGAAGCTGCCACTCGGGTCTGCGCTTCCGTGGCTGGAGTCGACAGGAGAGGGATGAGCAGCTAAAAGCCTGTCAGACTCTTGCGGGTGTGTCGAACCCTGTGATGACATCCTCTGTATCCGAGAGGCTTTGCAATTGCTTCTATGTGTAAGGAGAACTCGTATCAGCCGTCTTGCAACCAAAGAAGTGTAACCAAACTACGCCTACAAAAGAATACATGACGATTAAAATGCCATAATGTATATTTTTTTTCTAAAAAAAATTACTAGAAATGCATTCTTACTACCTTATAATTGCACAGAATAGAGGCAAAAAAAAAAAACATTAGAACCTCTACCACTCTAACGACCATCTGGCCGCTCCGTACATCCAAGAGTTGTGATAAAAAACAATCAACGACATTACAACAAGAAATGGAAACATGTAGTGGGTGAGGAACAGTTGAAACAACTTGGCTGGTCTCAAAAGACTAGCCAAAGTCCCGAGTATAGCTTAAACCAAGTTATCCAATAGTGCCTCAATTGCACCCTGAACATTTCCACCACTCCGTCGCAGCGCACGTACGTTACGATCAAAGTCAAAGAAACCAAGCTCGTTAAGCTGCTGCAGTTGTGACTCGTAGCGCTCCTCCGGTGGTCTGTTATCTTCAGGCTGAGCAGGAGTATTGAAACCACCCATCAAGCTTTGCAATAATTCTGGATTCATGTAGGGGTTCGTACCTGCTCCAGCTCCTGCAGCGCCAGTACCGGCACCCGCACCTTGCTGACCATACGGAAACATAAATGGATTCATAAACGGATTGGCACCCGCTCCCGCAGCCCCTCCAGCTCCACCAGCTCCACCAAAAAGAGCAGCAAAAGGGTTGGAAGCGTTGGCACCAGCAGCGCCGGCGCCAGAAGCAGCAGTAGGATTGGCACCCTCAGTCGCAGCTGCATCAGGTTGTCCGGGAACAGGGAACGAGTTCTGCGCCTGTCCAGCACCGCCCATGGGACCTCCAAAGGCTTGCTGCATCTGCATCATCTGGCGCATCATATCGGGATTGGTCATCATGCTTCGAAATGGTTCCGAGCTCATCATCTGGCGAGCCTGGGGACCAAGAGCCTGAAGGGCAGGCGAAGAATTTATAATGACATCAAGCATCTGTGGGTTGTCCAAGACGTTGTTCATAGCCTGCTGAAGCTCGGGCTGCGACATCATCTGCAAAAGCTGCTCTGGGTCCGGAGGTGCACCCATACCGCCATCCGGGCCAAAAAGGCTCGCACTGGGCAGCTGCGCAAGACCGGCGTAGCGCGCCCCAGTCAAACCGGCCAGCGGATTGGCTGCACCTTGGCCGGCGGCGATGTTGAGCGGAGCACTCGCAGGCGCAGCAGGGGTAGTAGTAGCGGCGGCTGTGTTTGTGGACGCATTGGAGGCGGCAGCAGCGCTCTTTACCAGGTGGATTGTGTGTCCTGTCTGGATTTTGTAGGATTCCAGAGTTTCGGGGTCTTTCAGGACTCGACCAGAGTAGATCAGGCGCTGTCGCTCAACGGGAGCATCAATCTGGGCAGCGATCGCGGCTTTGAGTTCCTGGACGGTGGCTGTCTGAGACAGTTCCACGGAAAACTTCTGCTCGGAGGCAGATCTAGAAGGCGTTAGTAAGGCACCGCCACCGGCCCAAGAGTGCAAGCAGTCTTCCACTCATCGCAATTCGACGCAAGCATGAGCATTAACACAAACACAGTAATTTACTTACTTGATGAAGACAGAGACGTTGCCCTCCGCAGGCGTGCTCGTGGATTCGCTCATCGCAAGTTGAAGAAGGGAGTTTGCCTTTGCAGCCATCAAAGCGACCACCACCGACAAAACAAATGGAAGCCCGTCGAACGAAGCTACGCACAAGAAATGAAGACTGAAGAAAATATATTTTGTTACCGCATCGACATTGTCGTTTTGATCCCTACCGGCCATAAGCCTCCCAATACCCCAGAGTAACATACCAAACAAGACATAAAAGATAAACAACAAAGGATTTCTTACATTTACACGCTTTCCTCCCGCGCTCCCGAGTGAACAGCTCTGCGCTTGCCAAAGTAGCTCGGAGGCTCAATGTCAAACTGCACCGGTAGCGGCTGGACTGGCTGGGGGCTAGCAATTTGTGGTATTGATAAGGACACCATATGCTGCGAGGACGAATGAGCCGGCGTCAGTATATTGGTCTCTGCCTCCTCGTCAGACAGGTCAGGCGAATAGAGCGATGGAAGCAATGAGGCAGGATTTGTATTTGCTCGTCCATAGTTTAGTCTTCCACTATCTCCAGCAGAAATATCGAGCTCGTGCATTGTTTCTCCAATCTCATCGTTAACAGAAAGTTGGAACATCTGATCCAGCGAAGAGTCATCCTCGCCTCCGACCAAGCTAAAGTCCATCTTTAGCCGAATGTCTCCCTCGGTTGTAGACACGGTCAGACAAATTTTGTGAAGACACGCCGAGCGGCAGTGGATAAAGCTCGGGGTGAGGTTTGCAAACTTTTCCAGCGATACAGGCAGCGATAGGCGCACGGTATCCATCTCGTCCCACTGGGTGTTTTGTAAATCAAAAGTCGCAAGCATAGTTTCCTTGCTGTCAATCTGATAGACATTTCCATCCTGTTCGAGTTTCTTGAGATCTCGCAAAGGATAGTTTAACCGTGTAATCGCACTGGTATAAATAAAACTGCGCAACTTGATCGTGGCGCTAACAATCTTTGGCAGCTCCTTCACAGCTCCGGTAGCGTAAAAGGAAAGTAGGAGGTCGACGGCGAGGTGGTCACTGGGGCGAGCGACCGCAAGCCTAGGCCGCAGACCAGCAACAACAGCGTTCACCTGCGGTGCCTCCAGTACAAGCTTTCCGGTCTTGCGGTGCTTGAATAAGCCGGTTCGTGTAGTCTTGGCAGCAGAATACACTTGTGTGGTCTCAAAGAGAGCAGGGTGCGAGCTTGGAAAGAGCGCGAGTGGCAACTCTGCCGAATGCGAGACCTGCTTAGTCCTCCGCTGACCCATTCGCACTACCAGCAAATAGGCAATTTCAATTGTGTCGCTCTGATACGAGTTCTGGTGTGGCTGTGCGGTGGCTTGCTGTCGCTGGTTTGATACCGACGGAGGCATGTACACATGGCTATGATTCATCCCATCCCAGCACGATGTACAAGCACAACCGGTTTCCAGATGTTGGCGGGGCACAACAAAGACAAAGGGAAAGAGGTAGCTTGTCCCTGGAGCCAGCACCCCGTTTTCAGGCAAGGAGTCAATGCGATGCGACATTGTCAAAAACTGACTTTCGCTTGACGACTGGCCGTAGAGACCGGGCGTAGAGCATCGCTCAAAGCCGACGAGGTCGAGAAGAAGGTCGTCGCAAACAATTTGTGAATCAGGGCGTATGTGAATGGTTCCGCGTATGATATCTCCAGAGCGGAATATCCGCGGTCGATCCGCCGATGATTGAGTGGGCTGTGTCCCATGCATCACTCTATCCGCCGGAGTCCGAGTGTTAGTCTTATCCGGTAAAGCTAAACTAAACTCTTCACCACTGACTGACGACGCTCCCGACGCCACCGGGTCCAGTGATGAACGCTCTAGTAGTTCTGAAGATGAAGGCTTCTCCTGATCCAGCTCGATCCAGAGTTCGCGATGTTTGTGGTTGGCATCTGGTTTCAGCGACCGAGCGATGGCGCTCGATATCGACAAATCTCCACCAGACAGATCAAACATTTCAAAGTATAGGGTATTATAAGAGTCATTCTATAAGTGGGGCCCAGCATCCCTTTTATATGCCTTGTTTAGCCACGTCACTTATCATCTAGACTCAGAACTTCTTCCTCCCAAAAGTGCGAATCTCGTCGCCAGAAGCAAAACCCCGCGCCCGCCTAGTTTGCCGCTCTTCACTGAAAAGTCAGCGGCATTCAAGCCATCAAAGACCGTCAAAGAACATCAAAGAAGGCTGCTTTGAAGTGCGCTTCGGAAATTTTGTGCTTCGGAAAAATTCTGGTTTTGTGCGGCTTTCAGTCCAACTTTTCTCAGCCGCAAAGATTTTCCCTCTGGTAGAGTTACCCGGCTTAGTTACCCGGAATCAATCTGCGCACTGATTGGATAATATTGTCGACGGTTAGAAACGGCACTTTTTTGTTTAAATTCGCCAAAACTCTTCACGCGTCATATTGAAGAGACGCGATATACAAAATTCTACACCCAATATCAAAAAACAAAATTCTTTTCAAAAACAGCAAACAAAAGAAAAACAAAACCACTCCGCGAATTAAAACAGGGAAAAAGAGAAAAAAAAGCAGGAACAGAGAAAGAGAACTTTCAACCAATTCAAGGAGAGGCGTCGCTCAAAAGTTGAATCATTCCAAAGTACTGCTCAACGCCGTAGGGACCAGGGGCTTTCCACAAATCGTTGTAGGTTGTGAAGAAGACAGCCTGGCCATTGAGCTGCTGAAGAAGCAACTTAACGGCGATGGCCTGGTTGGCGGCCGAAGGTACCTGGGTGCCATAGGTATCACCAGCCGAAGGATAGCCGGTTTCGGTGATGACAACAGTTGTATCGCTACCACACACGCCCTGGATATAAGTGATCTGGCTCTCGATAAACGAGTCGGCTGTGGCAGCAGTTCCCGAGCTATCAAAGTAAGGATGAGCGTTGATACAGACGACGTCGAGAGGACTGCCGGATGCACAGAGCGCAGTGTTTTCACCATAAATATTCGGGGGCTCAGCAGTGGCGACCTTTCCAGTGTATCCGGCAGCAACAAGCTCCGCTTTAAGAGTTGTGACCTTGCTAAGGAGAGCAGAGGCAGTGGTGTAGCCGGCAGAGATGGCTTCATTACCGTAGAGAATGTAGGTAAATATATCCCAGCCATTTGTGCTAGCGTAGCTAATCACCTGCTGGTTCTGAGTATCCAAAACATCAATTCCCTCGGCACTGTCGAACCAAAGACCCATGATAATCTTAATTCCAAGGCTCTTGGCAACGGGGAAAATGGTGTTGAAAGCATCACAGTCGACACCGTAAACTCGAATGTTTGCGATACCCTTACTCTGAATCAACAACAAGTCGTCAGTAATTTCCACATTGGTCTTACAAGAATTGTCCGGCATCCAAGGAGAGTAGACAATAGCCCACGGAATGATGTCGGTCACAGGAACACCGGTTCCAATTTCTTCAGCCATGGCAGCGTAAGTGTGAGCAGCGGCACTAGACGAGACACGAGAAGAGGTGGTACTCGATGTAGCCGAGCTGGATGTAACAGAACTCGAGTGGGCAGAGCTAGAAGCAGAGCTCGAGTGGACAGAGCTTGAAGCAGAGCTTGATTGGACAGAGCTAGAAGCAGAGCTCGAGTGGGCAGAGCTTGAAGCAGAGCTTGAGGGAGCAGAGCTTGAAGCAGAGCTTGACTGGACAGAGCTAGAAGCAGAGCTTGACTGGACAGAGCTTGAAGCAGAGCTTGACTGGACAGAGCTTGAAGCAGAGCTCGAGTGAGCAGAGCTAGAAGCAGAGCTCGAGTGAGCAGAGCTTGAAGCAGAGCTTGAGTGGACAGAGCTTGAAGCAGAGCTTGACTGGACAGAGCTAGAAGCAGAGCTTGACTGGACAGAGCTTGAAGCAGAGCTCGAGTGAGCAGAGCTAGAAGCAGAGCTCGACTGAACAGAACTTGGAGCAGAGCTCGACTTGACAGAGCTAGGAGCAGAGCTCGACTGAACAGAGCTGGCAGAGCTCGATTTGACAGAGCTTGGAGCAGAGCTCGACTTGACAGAGCTAGGAGCAGAGCTTGACTGAACAGAGCTGACAGAGCTCGACTTGACAGAGCTAGACTCGGCACTGGAGATCAAAGCACTGGAACGGGTTGACGAGGTTATAGAGTAGTTACCCCACTGACTGGAACTAGCGGTGGTAAAAACTGATGATGAAGTCAAAGCCGATCCTGGGTCAGCAGCAGCAGTTTCAATCGAAACAGACTTGGTCGAAACAGGGTCGGATGCGCCAGAGCTTCCGTCGCCCTTATCGGACGATCCAGGGTCTGATGATCCAGACTCGGAGCCAGAACCGGCAACAGTAGTGGTGACAGCGGTGACGGCAGTGGTAGTAGCGGCAGTAGGAACATACCAGTATGTCTGAGTCTCGACAATAACTTCATCAGACAAAATAAGAGTGGTGGTGATTGTCGTGCACTCAGAGGTCGAGGCAGACACGGCCGCAGCGTGAGCAGCAGCACCGGCAGCAGCATACCACACAGTCTGTGTATCAACAATTACCTGCTCTCCGAGAATCTTTGTGGTGGTGATCGTCGTGCAATCAGAAGAGGCAGCTTCGCCCGCAACAGCTCCACCTGCCTCCTCGGAGGCAGCGGCAGTTACAGCAGGAGCAATCGAGATGGTATTAGTTTCGTCTTTTTTAGTAGTCGCTGCTGTTTCGCCAACGGTCGAGAGAGAGGTACCAATCGAGGCCAGACCAGGACATACACAATCAGCGTACACATAGTGCACCTCCTGTACAACAACGACGGCAGACGCGTCCTCATTCACACCATACTGTTCAGCAAAGCTTCCTGCCGATACAACACGGGCAGCAGCCAAGCAAAAGGCAATCAAACTAGATTGACCCAACATCTAAGAAAAAAAAAAATGGGACCTTCAAACAAACAATTCTAAAGAGCGTTATAACCAAGAGAAAGAACCCTTCCCAGATAATAAAACGAGTGTATGTGGTGGCAACCTATTTGAACTCCCCCGGCCAAACAACAGAAAAAAAAAGAGAGAGAAGAGCAAAAAACGATCAAAGAGAAAAGACGTGACTCCACTGGGCCCCCCTTCTCAACTCAATTTTAACGGCCACTCAACCCGACTCGCCCAATTTCTCTCTGCGCCTCTTCCAAAAACTCGGTTCGCTCCACCGCCGCCAACGCTGCGGTTCGCCCCGGTGAAGAAATAAAAAATTACTTCCCCGTTATGGCTTAGACTAAATTCCCCAAAAACGACAACACAGACACAAATATTCAGACAATCAAGTGTCTGCCTTTAGTGATTGTGTAACCAAAAAAATGCAATTTGGCTTACCAACCAAACAACAATCAAACTCAGAATCAAAGAACAACGCTAAGCGAAAACCGTTTAGCAGACAATTTGAGACCGTCGCAGTGCTGTCACTTGTAATACCTGCTCCCGTTCTCACTTCATCTCAATTTCAAACACTAAAAGTCAACTCACCTGCTCCGTCCCTCTCTCGCGCTCTTCCCAGCCAAAAAACGGTAGAAACGTTCAACCGTTAACCCTACGCGTTAACCCACGATACACACTAAAATAATATGACATAATTAAACATCAATAATTGTTGTCCCAACCAATGAAAAAATAAAAATTGCAAAAGGACAGCTGCTTCGCCTCTTTTCCTGATAATGCTTTTTATACTACCACTATAAAAAAATACAAATAAGTAACTTTCAGTAAATGCTAATAGATGGGCTAAAAAAAAAAACATACAGTACTTCAAACCCCCTTTATCCTCTTCTTCTCCCCCGTCCACCTCTGTTTCCACCCTTCTTTATATAGTTAGTTGCGCTCTCCGCTCAGAGGAACCGATAATCAAAACAAAAAAAAAGCACTAGCCTACAACAGACTTTCAGCTGTCCACGCTAAGGTTGACAAAAGTAGTCATGACTTTATATTCAAGGCGGGGGGGGAGAAGGGGGAACACTCTCAACCAGTCCAACTGACATCTTTCCTCGTCTTACTTTCTCTTTTTTTCGTTGTTCCCATGAATGCTGTAAAATACCAGGCAGAAGATCTTCAGTTGGATCTTCACTCCCGTATCTCTCTCTCCACCTCTTCCCTTAAAAAAAAAAACCTACTCGTCAAAGAAGAAAACGGATGCAATTCTTTTTTTTTCTTTCATCTTTTCTTCCGCTATCATGTACCTAGAGTTCACAAACACCTTTTCAGACTGCGATAGAAAAACTCTGGTAGCCGCATTCTCATGCAAATATCTCAAACGAGCATCAAAAAGAAAGAGAAATATAAACATTCCTGGTCACAAGCAAATTAAAAAAAAAAAAAATAAAACACACGTATCCATCTAACTCGGGAAACAAACTGAAAGGGTATTCCCAATACCAAGCCACACTCAAATCTATCTATTGCTGTTCATTTTCGCTCATTGATCAAGGAAGATAAGACAGCTAGTATGTTTCAAGAACGAAAAGCCTTAAATTTATTATTTGGTCGGTTAATCGGCTTTGAGGTGAGAATAGATTTTCATCACAAAGGCATAAGAGCTAAGGAATCCAACCGTACCTGTGACAAGGCCAAAAAGGACGCATCCGAGAAAAGAATAACCAATGTAGAGCATATGGCTGATAACTCCATCCAAATCAAGATTAAAGATCATATACCATAGTGAATAAGCGAATACCCAAAGCGAGCAGCCAGCGCCAACATAAAAGGATCTCCACCACCATTGATAATCTTCACTGCAAAGCTGTAGATAAGTTACTACAACTGAAATTTCCGCAATAGTGACAAGTAGAAGTACAAACACCAAAGCCAAAAAGCCAAACATATAGTAGTAGCCAGCCTTGTCTTGCCAAACGGACTTGAGGATAAACAAGAGTTCAGTATAGACAACAATAAAAGGAATTAATCCCCCAAAAACTACTGAAATCCACAAGTTCTGGTTCCACTGGCGGGTAGGAATATGCCGAGCAACCTGTGCTGTCTTCATTGGGGCCTCGATTGGAGAAATTGCGCTTCCAAGTTTTGCCCCTAAAAGAACCAGAGGACAAGAAATCAAAAGCCACATACAAAGCAAAGCAATTAAAGTTGTAAAGGGTAGGGCCGAAGACGATCGCATCGCCCATGAAAACATGTTGAGCGTCAACACCACAAACATGGTAAACGCAGGAACATTAATAGCAGTTGCGAGAGCATTTCTATGCCATTTCGTCTCACCAAATGTCTTTGTCATCAACGAACTATAGTAGCCAGCCACTATACCTGCAAACACAAAGAAAAATAGCTCAAACGTAATCAAGCCACCTCGACTTGAAGGTGCAAGTATGCCAATACATGAGAAAACAATGCCTACAACAGCTGTCAACCCAATTTGTACTCCTGAAGCTGTTAATGAGCATAGAGTACTTGAATGAAGGGGTACCCTGAAAACATCGCTGTGAAGCAATTTCCAGCCAGTAAGCTCCTCCCCTTTGCCTTCCGCATCCGACAACGCGACAGAATCCAAATCCTTGCTAAGAGTGCGTGTCATAACAATACCGACAATGGCTGTCAAAAATATCGTAATTACAGTGGAGTTGATGATTGAAAACCAATGAACCCGCTTGGACTGTTTATCAAAGGCGAAATAACGAGACCAACGAGAAGCCCAATCAAGTTCGACTTCAGGTCTCCAAAAAACTGAATAAGTATAGGGAATCACCATCTCGTTATCCTCAGAGTTAAGACGAAGTCGCGGCAAGGAAGCATCCTTGGGGTCATCAACGCAAGTTCCAACCGGTGAATCGATTCTGCATAGAAGTTAGAACAAAATAAATTGTAAAGAATGATCCATATATCTTAAGAACCATCAAAAAAAATAAAGCTCTATGATATTGAGTGGCAACTCACGATTTCGGGTAAACTTCAAAAGCGACAATAGCGCGTTGGTCCTCAAAATCATCAGTGACTTTGTAATATATAACAAAATTAAAATGATTAAACAAATAGTATTCCTATAAAATTTTTGTTAGAATAAAAAACTAAGGAATGCGCTGAGTAAAAATCACCTCTTTTCCGGTTGTTTGATCCTTCTCAACCGTACCCAGGGGAAACCCAGGAACATAATATCTTTTACTCCGGTCAGCGCTCACAAAGACCGTGGCACCAGGTAGACCATCCAAAAGCCATTCAACCTGGTAATCATCCTTGATCAATGAGATAGCCCGGTCAATAGCACCTCGGGTGACAATTTTATCACACAAGTGGACGCATCCAAAGTTCTTTCCCATTTCAAGCGCATAGTCTGATCCAGTTATGCGATCTCCACGAAGAACTTGTCCCAAACTGAGGGGTAGATTCTTCGCCCAAACCGAGGGCTGGCAAACAAAGGGGAGGCTGTAATAGCTGTACGGTAGCTGAGTCTTTTTCGAAAAAACTTTATTCACAAATAAAGGCACTCGCTCGCTATAGTCGTAAACAGGTATGGACCATCCTGTAATCAAAGACGTTAGACGGATGAAGACTTCAGAAAGGGTCCAGAGCAGATCACAATTTATCAGCTCTTAAAAAGTGTAAACATACCTGGTATATAAAAAGCCCATGACTGTGGTAGAGCTATTAAAGCTATAAGCAACAGCTGGATTGCTGATAGCCGGCCCATTTGTACCTGTGTGTGAGCCAAACTAAGGCAAAAAAACCTGGTGCAAATACAGAAACCGAGCCTTGGTGAAAAGTTATCAAAACAAATTTCAGAACTCCACAACAGTCGAATCAATCAAAACTGTCGTTCTCAACGAGTTAATGCGCCTCTTCAAACACAAAAGCGCGCGTTTTGAAGAGAAGAAAAACTGCATTTGTTTGGCTTCCTGTCAGCCACGCGCTCACTTTTGGACTAACTTAATCGGTTTCTAACTTGCGCACATCATCACCTTGGACTCCTGCCGGCGGCCGAAGAAGACATGTAAAGCAGCGACGCTAGTTTTGCCGGGGTTACGCTTGGAAAAACGGCTGCCCTGAATGTTTGGTGCAGACAGCTGCCAGAGTTTTGTTACGAGAAGCGGTATTTAAACCGTTGAATAAAAACCCTTTGTACTAAACTCAGGGCAAACATTAATTTACATACACTTGTGCAAGCTGTTTAGCAATCTTGACATGTAGTCGCTGCATAATCTCCGGGATCGCATCCGTCTCTCCTTCCACCGATGAAACTGTCGTTTTCTCGACTTGGCTGTCCTTCCACCGAAAGAGACAATTCATCAGCACGTACAAATCGTCGGCACTCATGTACTCGTACTTGTCCATTAATTCCTCTAAAAGCCTCAATAGAGGACCTGTAAAGCGGTCAAGTAAATGTGGGAACTGCAAAAGACTGAGGTTAAACTTTTGAGCCAACACCCACTTTCCACCAGCCCTTGCCGCTAGAAGCTTCCTCAAAATGACAACAGGTGCAATGCATACTCGAATCTCTTCTGGGCAGGCACTCGGAGATGCCATCAGAGTCTTTAACATAGCATCAATCACAACCTGTTCTTCGTTCAGGTAGGACTGAAACAAAACCCAAGACAGGTCGCGTATTTCCTCGACAAATCCGTGCGCTGCCAAAAACATTAAAGCCTCACCAGGGCGCTTTTGACTTTGTAAAGTCCGCGACCAAGCGAGAATAACTCCGTTCTTTTGATCTGGCAACTCCAAATCATCGCATCGAGCTAAAACATCACCAACAAACTTTTCATCCTCTAAAAATAGATGGTCAATCGAACATGCAATGGTTTCTCGGGCTCGCTCGCTGTTTAAGGCTTCGAGATAATCGGCACCGTACGACCAGGTGTAAGGGTTCATCAGCAGTTTGGAGCTGTATTCAAACCAGAGCCATTCTCGAATATTCTCCTCTTCATCATACATCAACCCAGATACCCTTCCCAAATACTCATCCAAGACACCAGATTTATTGCACAACTCTGTCAAAAAAGCAGCAATCCCCGAATCAAGCTTTTCTATCAATGTCAGACTTTTGATGATATGACCGCCAACTATTGACGAACAAACAAGTTCTGTAAGAATGGTTTCATCCACAGGGTGCTGTGAAACAGCCAATTGATAATATTCACTCAATCGGGCAGTAGTGTAGTCGTGGAAGGCGAGTAATGTAAGAGTGCATTCAAACCAGGATTCAGACTTTTGAATAATGGTTTCTGTATCACCCCGTAAAAGCATAAATATTGTACGAAGTCCTTCTTGAATATCTCGATCAACGATCTTGGAGCACTCATCAGAGACTATAATGACTTTCCGGCGCCATTCACGGTATTCATCCGACAAAGAGGTAGCATCCTGAATATCCAAATATTCTGTTAGAATTTGGCAAAGCTTTTCGACAATAGGGCCAGCCGAGGGATCAAGTTTTTCGAGGCCGCTAATCTCTAGACACTGACAGCATTCTGCAAGCTTTTTTCGAAGAATCAATTTATTAACAAAGCGCCAAAAAAAACTCTTGCTTCCGGGTATGCGTTCTCGCTGTATGGCCTTTATTTCCGAGAGGGTAGGTCGTGGATCGAGCTTTTCAAGCACTTGCTGGAGTTCCGTGCAAAAATAGCTATCAGGCCCGGGGAAAAAAACATCCTGAAAGCATTCACCAACAGCTACTGCTTCTTTTAATTCGGGGCGCACGTTGCTAACGCTCACATCGTAAAAAAGAGACTTGAGCTTAAAAATGGCCTCTGGAATGTCAGGTTCATTAATCGCGTCGATATCAATTTCATCTGAGATATTTGAATCATAATCAGATTTTTTACCACTTAATAGGGGAAATATATGGTGGAGACCTGCAGAAAACTAGAAACAAAGTAAGTACATATTTGTTTACCCGATCTCTGGGGCGCCTACCTGGCAATATTCCTCATCGAACTGCAGTTTGGAAATCGGGACAGAGTAAATAAGATTCTCATGAGCATCTTCAATGCGAGTCCGTTGCCCTTTAGTAAATCCCTCCTTGTCGGAGATCCATGCAAGGCCCTGGGGTAGTGTGGGATGTAGAGTGAACTTGAGAGTTCGGCCAGCTGAAGTCCAGTTGTCGACATTCCCGTAAGAAATTGGAGGATCTGGTAAAAAATCTATTCCAATTCCGTTATCCTCCAGCTCTGTCATTTATAAGTAGGTTGAGCGACTCGTCGTGTTCGTCGTTGGGAAAGAAAAAAAAACTCTTGAGAAAACTTCGAGACCAAAAAGATCTTCTTCAACTATACTTTCGCCAGTTGAAGATGCTGCTTTTCGCTCGTTCTATTCGACGAGCGTGCTTGCAAGCAGCTCGTCCTGCATGTCGTCTCCCAAGAGCTTCTTGGTCTGTGGCCATACTCGATCAGCACAGCGGGGTCTACAACCGATTTTTATCCTCGACTACCTCTTACGAAGATTTAGGTCAAAATCTGAGCTCTGATAAAACAAATGAACCAGAAAAACTTGAGAGTTTAGACCCTAACCTTGTCGAGAGAAATCTGCATTTGGCTCGCAAAGCTCTCGATGCCGAGATCCGCCAGTTCAGAACCGACTGCGCTCTTGGTAACTTTATTCCTGCTCAAGCAGCTTACGGAAAGCATTTTTCAAAGATGGGCCTTCTCACCCAAGTGGAAACAGGCTCGTTTGTCGAATGCATTCAAACTAGCAGCAGAGCAAACGATGCCCTCTGGCGAAAGAAACTAAGAAACTCGTCGCCGAAAATGGCAAATCAACGAGAACACCTACTTTCTCTTTATTTAAAAACTATTAAGCTGGTTATTGAAGATTTACAAAATGATACGTTCCCTCTCGATGATCATTCTCTCATTAGACTTCTAACTATTTGCAAAACATTAGGCTCTCCATCTTTTGCTATCTGGCTTTGGGAGTGGATTTGTGAAGTGAAGCCACTTCTTGGAAATAGCCCGAGAGTAGTTGGAACCGTTCTTGAAGCTATTCCGCTGGCGGGAATCAGCTTCGAAGAGTACGAAAAAATAATCGAAAGGGTAAACTTTCAGGGATTACACACGCCCCATACATATGCTCAGGGTTTGATAACTGCATACTTGCATTACGGAGCTGCTGAAAAAGCCGACCAGATTTTCCAAATTTCGGTAGATCAAGTTTTCCCCGAAGGCTCTTCCATTGAACGTCGTAACTTGAACTCGATAATGGGTCTATCAACGGACAAAGCGATTGCACGCAAGTACTATGAAAGACTTGTTACCAGAGATCGTGGAAGACGAAAATACCAGGAAATAAACCCAGGCATGTTTGTTTCATTCTTAAAGAACCAGTTTGAGGGTACTCCTGAGTCTTTTACGAACATGATGGAAGATGTTATGGAGTTTCTTAGGTTTTCTACTCCATCTCATTTATCTACACATACCCTTCCGTTTGACGTGACAAATTTACTCTTTCAATTTGTTTGTCGGTCTTTTTTTATTGCCTATCCTGAACCAAATCCCGCTGAATTTGCTAAACTCGAAGAGCTTTTGAAGTTTTATCAATCATTCACTGAGATCGGGCCGATATTGTTGAATCTGACGATAAAACTGAGCGCGGAAAACTGGCTCCCTCTGGCTGATAGAGATACTAAAAGCCGTATACTTGCCTTGTGGCTTGCTTGTGAAAAGCAGATGCAACAACACCCAAATGCTAAGCCTACTCAAGGTACATACATGGCTCTTCTTAATGGATATTCTGGGGCATCCGACCTCGTACCCTTGAAAGTGGTTATAGACACATGGTCTCGCCTACTTAAGACGCTTGACGGTCTGAAACCGATTTTAAGAGAGTGGAATTGGAAAGCTCTCACCAACCTGGTCAGAAAGCAAATAAATAACCCTGGCTTCTGGGACTTTTATGTCGAGCAAGTGAACGCTCACATGGTGAATTCCTCTCATGGTTCGCTAGAAATTATCAAAGCCTTTGTTGATTCAGAAGAAAGTAAGGCCTTGAACGCCAGCTCTCAAAGTCATTCGGTAGACGACGATATGAAGCAGTAGAGGCTTCCAGTTTACTATTCACACAATATATAAAGGCCGCTTTTGGAGATTCTTCATCTTCTTGTATATTTTAGCTATCTTCCGTTCTTACAGCACTTTTGTAAATATGCTGTCAGTTCTATACTTCATCTCTAGGCTCTAGAACCTCGGAAATAAATTATGTAACATATTTGATTATTCTATATTTAAACACATTATACATTAGAACATGTTTTTTATGCTTTGAACGTACTTACGCATCCGCTCAGGAGAGTATGTTCAGATAAGCATACCAGTCCAAGCGCCTTGAGATTATCACCTGAATCAATTAATGATTTTTTTTTTATCAAAAATCTGTATATAATTAAATAGACTCTGGATTCTTGCAGTTTTGTCTGAACTAAAACAAAAAAATAAAAATAAAATAATAGTTTTGGTAAAGTTTTGGTAAAAAAAAAGTGTTTTTTGGGATTAAGTTTTAAAATCTTAAAAATTTCCATCGTATTCAACTGATATAAATAACTTGAAAGTGAAGATTATCTAAATCGGGCCCCTGAGGTTAGTCTGTGTTGTCCTGTCGACTCTACAGACCGTCCCAGGTGTGAAGTAACGCTTTGTATCGAACTGATACATGTTGTGAATTGCAGTAATTTAAGGCATTTGTTAACTTCGACTTGCCGTTAACATTTTTTTTCTTTAATCAGAGTATTTTATTTCAAAAATATTTTACGGGTACAATAGATCCCACTAGTGTCCCATCACTGAGTGTTGCTCTGTCCGCTAGTCATAGAAATCATTAAAACTGTTGAGGTTCATAAAAAACTCTTTGAACGTAAGGAATCGCCCCCTTCAGTAACTTTAATCAATACAAACTACAAATCTCCCACATTGAAATATTGGTACAATTAATAATTGCCATTATACATGCTATTAGACAAAGCCGCTTTTAAGAACCACCAGCACCAAAGCAAAAAAAAATCAACCACCAAACAAGAAAACAAATTAAATTTACAAAAGAGATAGTCCAATTTAGAGAAGCATAGTACTTTTCGGTGAGATAATATCCTCTCGAGTTTCACTAGAAGCAGGCGTGGAAGACGGAGGTGTCGATCCTGCATCCGTCGAGAATTGAGGAGACAAACCTTCCTCTACAAAACCAGCATTTTCTCCTCGCATATTATCAGGTGTTTTAGATCCCTGCTCTTGGGAGGCCAATTGCGATGCTAACTTGGTTGCAGCATCGGCGGTCTGCTGCTGGATCTTTGCATACGCCTGCTTTTTGGTAAGCTCTTGCTCCTGAATTTCTCTAGCACGCGAGAGCGACACTGTCGGGGTAGTACATGTGGATATTAAAGGCACTGACTCGTCTAAATCAATCGTAGCTTTCATCAAAGCAGCCATCCATTCGCGCATCGTTTCCTTACTATCAACTGCAAAGTAGTGAACCTTCGGTGCTGTAAAAGTAAGACCCTTGCGAACACCCGGCGCGGGAGGAACAATTTTGAAAACGTATCGACCACTTCCCGTTCCAGCTGCGTATAATGCGACAAGACGACCTTCATTATCATTAACAGGTAATACACGATGAGAGTTGATGTCGATCAGGCCTCTCTCTCTCGTATCACTCATGGAAGTGAAATACGATAATCGCGTACCGTGGAGCACAAAGAAGCGACTTTTCCAGGATCCCACACCAGAACCTCCACGCTTTGACATCCAACCAGAGTAACTACAATCTTTTATGGCATCTTTTGGAGATATACTCTGAATACCTTCCATAAAAGCAGATGTTTGAGTCTTTTGTGGCTGAATTTTCCTCCGCAAGTTGTGAGCCGAGGCTGAACGGAGAATTCGAGATCTGATAGGAAGGAGAGGAGAAGAAGTAGAACGGTTGCCAGAACTGGAAGTTTTAGGGGTCGCAATAGTAACCTTTTTCGTCGATCCTACAGTCGAAGCAGGGGTGAGTACTTCTCCATTGGTCTCCTTAGTCTTACGCTGGGGGGATTTCGACTTTTCATTCTTCGAAACGGCAATCTCGTTATAGGCCGAACTGGTTTCAGATAAATTCGGTGAATCGAGGTATTCGTTTGAGAATAGTTCAGGGGTAGCGAGCGAACCAAATTCACCAGACCCGGTTGACAAATCGAGAGGAGTGGTCTCAAGTGCTTCGGTTTTCGGAAGGTTGTAGGTGAATGACGAAATACTCGAATACCGCCGATGGGATGTGGTATCCACAGATAGATTTTTTGAGCCAGTAGCCACAACAGATGAACGACGACGACTGTGAGCTTGGGTCGAGGTACCGGATGCATTACGGCGATGTCCATTAGTTAACGACAATAAGGTTTCAATACTACCTTCTCTGCTATGAGCCATAATTTGGGCACGCGAGTTGTGTCGAGAGTGTCGTTCTTGAGATACCAAGGCAGGAGTGTTTTGAGCAGGTGCTTGGGAACGACGAGGTGACGTTGTCTCAGCCAATAGTACCGAAGGAGGAGGCATGGCTTGGCTTCCACCAACTGATTTACTACCGGGAGAAGACAAATTTGCGTCCTCAAAGTCCGGCAAAGTCCACGAACGATCAAAAGACTTGTTGTGTTTGTGGCTGCTCTTTGGTGACTCGCCGGCGAAAAGCATCGAGTGAGGTCGAAACTTTTGATTTGACGATAATCCAGATTGGCGAGAGGGTGAACTGACTTGACTCGCTAGACTTCTTGGTGTAGCAGTCTGATCTGGAGTTGTCTGGGTTAATGTAGTCTTTCTAGAGTCTTCGCGAGCGGCTCGTATCCGTTCGATTTCCTTGTAGATTTCAAATCGAGTTCCAAACGTGGTAATATCGATTTCCTTCAAGTGATTGAGCTCTAGTTCTAATAAAATTGCACCGGTAATATTGTGTCGTAAAAAGCACTGGCTAATATAAGGGTCAAACCCAAGAGAGGCAAAGTGCGCAGCTACCTGAGAAGGTGTCCATTTCGATACATCAGCTGATCCTGTCTGAGACGAATCTCGGGTGAGTTTACGAGGTGAGCCAAATTCTGATAATGCTTCTGCCATATCGGTTAGCGCTGCAGAAACTGGGTCAGTGGGGGTGGTCAAAGCTGAGTCCAGATCGTTTGCCTGAGGCAGAAAGGGCGAGTTTAGGGATCTCGATGAGTTTGAAGAGCCTGCAACAGCTTGCGAAACGACATTGTTTGAAGTAGCTTGGTAGAATGCAGCATCATCTGTAATTAGCGAAGTCGTGAATACCAGAGGGAAGAGACCAGACTGGTGGGTGTTTAGATTGTGACCCTAGACCGTTAGAACAAAGCTCAACCCGATAATAACAAGAAAAAATCATCCATACCGTATACCATCCATCTCCAAAGCCTGCATCGGTGTCGATGATGTGGATATGATCACCCTTACGCAGCGACAGCTCGTCATCCACACGTCGGTCAAAGTCATGTACGACAATCAGCATCGGCTGAAGAACGGATCCTTCAGGCCGTGGCGTAGAAGTAAATGACATGATAAGGTGGAACAATCACGCAGCAGAGTTATAGTAGTATTTCCAAAAATAATGTGATAAGCGGTGGAAGGTGGTGAGTCGAGTGAAGGGGAAAAAAAAGCAGCCAACCTCCCAAACAACGAAGAAAGTCGAAGCCTTAACACGTAGCGAAGAATACCAAAGAAACGAACAAAAGCAAACAGACCAGATATTTTCTTATGAATTCTTTTTGGTGACGCGTGTCAAGGAAAAAGAAAATACAGAAGACTAACCCTTGTTCAACTCAAAATCTCGTGAACTCACGTTTTGCAATCATTTACGAGTATTGTTTTCTTTTATTTATTGTTTCATCATTAATATTCACTATCTTGAATTAATTTTGTGATAAGGAGGACACAGATGAATTAAGCTTCACCCATTCCGCTGTCACGCTCCCATTTTAAGTAGCTTGTACTTACTGGTGACCCTTTCCTCTTATTATGAGGCCAAAATAGATATCAACAAAACATTTTGACGTGGTAGACCGTATGAAGAAGAGCTGAATTACAAGTTTAGCGAAAGGAAACGAATCGAGCCAGACTATTAACTTGTCATCTAAAGAAGAAAATTCCCAATGCAGCTATCATTGACATATTTTGATTTTTATTTATATTACTATGAAGAGTAGAGTTCCTTGTTTGGTCTAGTCCCGTTGCAAGCTTCAAGCTAATCCTGCTCTTCCAGAAGGAGATATGTTTAAACAATTTGATGCTTCCAAGATATTCTGAACATCTCAGATGCGTCTGTAGCAAATTTGGCGTTAATCGAAGCTCGCAGATCATTGTTCAGACGAGAGAATGACCATTATCATGCCTGGAGCATCACGATAAGCCTTTATGACAGTCAAAAAAGAATTAAACAAATATCTACACAGTAGCAATTACCATAAGAGATAAAACTCAGGTTAGAATCTTATTCAAAACATTGGGAAAACTTGTACAGTGGTACTGTATTTTTCGGTTGGGGGCGACAACGACCTTTGTTAACTTACAGTAGACTGTATACTATCCATCGCATATTTTATTGGTCTGTATTGTCTGCGAATTAAATTGATATTGGCTAAACAATGTAGATTAGTTATCTTTTCTTAATATTCTGGGCTTGTTTGTGGTCTAGTGTTCACGGTCTAACCTCTTCAATGAGTGAACAGAAGCAGAATGATCGGTTACCTCAAGCAATGCCGCTTCCAGATTTTATAGAACTTGAAGATTTGCTACTAGTAATTGTTCAGAAATGCATGGATGGGCAGTTTCCAGATTTTAGTCAATTTATCGGCTGTCTTCAGAGCTACCAGTTACAATATCCTGCTCTTTGCGCGATAATATCCGGAATACTCAGTTTAAAGCTAAGATCAGATAATGAGAATTACCCAGTGATGGCTAAACTAGATGAATTCTATCGTCGCTCGTTAAACCTTGCTCCTCAGAGCAAATGGGTAGAACGAAGCCAAGTATACCCCGTTCTCCATCGCTTTCTCTCGGTGCAAAATATTGCAGATTTTCCATTACGGTTCATTTGGTCGCTGACAAGAAATGCAGGTGTAGCCAAAAATGAAACTCCGTTTGCCCAACCTGGAGGCATCCCGTTATTTCTTGAACCCAGACTCCCACTTAGTACTATTTTCTCTATTGATTTAGAGCGTCAGTGTGAGGTGCCTGAAGCGGTGACGCCTCTCAGGGACATGTACTTTCATTTAATTACAAAGCACAGAGTTGCAACCTGGGCTATTTCCTTGGAGGAGATTACCCAGTTTTTTTACGTACTCTCGTGTATAAAAAATCTTGATAGTGTGGCCTTTTCGAAATTTGCGAAAACTTGGGCGAAAATACCCACAATTCCTTATGGTAAAGTGATTTTAGGAACCGGTCCAGAGTTTCAAGGTGTCTTTAAAGAGTTTCACTCAGAAACAACGTTGTTGCTTATGCAAAAAATCACGAGAAAAATATACAGTGATTCTTCGTTATCGGTAAAGCCTTCAATACCTGCACTGGCATCATCTGTGCCGGTAATGAATGGTTACGACTTTCCTCAGAATGCTATGAGTCCAGAAATGAATAGACAAGCGAATATACAAAATAGACCAGCCAATAGAGTGCTCTCGCAACCCCAACAAAATGATGCGTTAGTAGTTACACCAGAGCAACATTATCCGCCGGAGAATTTATCATCTGAAGAGGAAAGCGTGAGATCTGCTATGATTCTACTGCCTCAATATTATAAAGATTTCTTAAAAGACTCCAATGCTGCTCTTTCAAGATATCTAGCGTTTTTGAACGTGGTTCAGGATTCCAACCTCTCAACTGCTATTTCGCAGATCATAATCATCTTGTCAATTTTGCACAAGTATAGTGAGAACATATCTACTATTCCGGAACAAGTTCGGTCTATTCTGAGTCGGCTTCATTCTATTGCAGCCGAACCAAATTTGAATGTACGATGGAGAAATGATATTCTCACATTTCTCGCAAGATATAGAGATATTGAACTGTCTCTTCAAGCGAGATCGTCAGTACTCGGTATGTCGGCTGAGGGGCCATCTCTTTCATTACAGACGGCGGGAACAGCAACCAATGGAACGTCGGTACCACGGATCCCGAAGTCTCAGTCACAACATGAAATAAAGGTTGTTTTCGACAACAGTGGGACTCTGAAGGAATCTGTTTCACATTCACCAATTAATAGCTTGGAAACTTCCGAGTCCTCATCTGGACCTTTTGAGCTAGTGGCAGAAAGTTTGAGCCCAACACCTTTAAAATTATCTCAGACTACGATTCAAAGCATTATAGATGATTCAACTCCAGGCATCCAGCGAAAAGGTGTTTTAGCAACTGATGTCCAGCCAAAAGAAGCTCGAACAGCTGAAGTCAAGCCAACGGAAATTTCAAAAGTAAATGCTAAGCCAAATGAGGATTTAGAAGCCGAAATCGAGTCAAAAAAAGCTTTATCAGCTGGTGTTGAGCCGAATGAAGAGTTAAAAGCAGATGGCGAACCATCATATGAACATTCAAATGCGACAGTTTCTGGTATACCTTGTATTATAACAGCGGCGAATAATCAGAAAGGGCAGTCAGTTGTTGATTTAACGCGGGAAGAATCACCAACTCATATGCCTACTCATGGTGCTCTTTCCAGAAATAAATCTCAAGATAAAAACTCCACTGGCACGAGTGGAAATTCTCTGAATAAGCGAGATTTAAATGTCAGTCCTGAGCGCCTGATCGTTGTAAGTGACGACTCTAAAGTCGAAAAGATACGATCAACCTTTCTCTTCGTCCACATGACTGATTTGAAAGTTACTTTTGAGCGTTCTCAGAGTACTAATCTGCAGGAAGTTAAGGTCGAGTTCCCTGAGATTTTACTGGAAGCCAAGGCTGCAAGTGAAGATGTTGAGGATGGATCTACAATTTTTATGATTAGCTGTTTCACCAAAGATGCTTCCGGAAAGCGAACTCCTATGAAGTACAGCAATGAAAGAATGCTTTCGCTTAATGGCAATACGGTCAAACTTTTAGAAGATTCGAGAACTCCTGTAGATGTTACAAAATATGTGAACAGCAAAAACAATAAGCTTTCAATCACATCATGTAACGGGTCAATAGGCGATACTGAAGTGGACCTTGTTGTTTTTGACTTTTTCCGCGTTTCTCTGATTGGCGAAGCCTATGATATGATTCAGTCTTCTGATAGCATGGAATCGAGTCCCCAAGATGAAGAAGAATATCGCAAAATATTTTTGGAGAGAGTTTCAAAAGCTTCAAAGGAAGAATCTACTCCATTTAGAAATGTTAATGGGGAAGTCATAATGCCGTTGACATGTTTTCTCAAACCGATGGAGGTTATGACAATTCCAATTATTCTCTCTTCTTGTGAATGCTTTTTTGAGTTTGATTTGCTGAATCTGCTTGAATATTTGAGTCTCACACAGATATGGACTTGTCCAAACTGCCATACGCCGATCCAATCGCTAGAGAAATTGAAAATTGATAAGTTTGTTCTCAGTAGGTTGAAGGATCGGAACGGAGAGGAAGCTGGTGTTTTGCTTTTGCCTGATGAACAGACATCCGTACTTGTATTGGTCAATCCTTATCTCGATAACCCATATCTTGATACAAACGAGAGACTTGCCATGACTGATGCCAACAACTCATATATTGCAAGAAAAAAACAAAAACTCATTTGAACTACTGGTTAATTGATACATATGTATCGTTGGTGCTACTGTATATATTAAAAATCCAAACCTCGGGCTATTTTTCTGTGTTTCAGAACATTTGACTGTAATAGGAAGTTTGAAGGAGAACCTTTAACAAAATAACGGACTTTTGATTTAAACTTGTAATTTACACAGTTAAGCAACTAGCTGAAAGAGTTGGAGGCATAAGGCGGGTTTGCAAGACGACGGAAGCAGGCCACGTATTTTGAACCCTTGTTACGCTCCACTTTTTTGCCTTCTTCTGTCTCAGTACGCATGATTGCAACACATTTGTCTGCATCCTCTTCCTCGTTGGTTAGCCGTATAAAGAGAGGGTGTTTCGTAAGATGATCAGTCATCCATTCGTGTAGGTCTAGCACATCCGTGATCGTGTATATGATACCACCTTCGCGAAGCACAAATGCATACTCTGCCAACAGAGTAGTAGTGACAATACGTGCCTTGTGCTTCCGTGCTTTAAAGTGCGGATCGGGGAAACAGAAAAATATTTTGGAAAGCTGACCGGGGCGGAAGAAGTTTGGGGAGAACTTCATGGAATTGGCACGAATACATGCAATATTATTGTAAGCACCTGTAGCACGGTGATGTTGTCGAAGCGCAATGATTTTGTCCTGTACATACTCTGTAACCTGCTGACGAATCTCCATACCCAAGATGAGTGTCTCTGGAAATTCAGTAGCAAGTGCAACAGTCAAGCCGCCAAAGCCACAGCCGATATCAGCGATTTCAACTTCACGAGGAGAATCTGAGCTTTCGTTTCCAAAGTATGCCGGGTACAATTGCGACCAATCTGCCGATTCTGGTGATCTTGGATAGTCAAGATGATGATCTGAAAACGGGTTTGCATGCGCTCTCTGACGATAATACTTCTTCTTAGGTAAGATGGGGTCTCCATTTGCATCAATTTCGGGAGCGAGAGCCTCCAGGGAAGCTGAATCAGCGGGGGACTGCTCATTGGGAGTTTCCGATGCCGAGCCTTCGCTCGCCGTAAAATCAGTATGTTGAAGCTGCAACCGCTTCACACGCTGCCGCTCTCGATATTCATGGCGTTTACGGGCATTATAATGCGGGTCAAACTCCTCGCCCGGCGGAGCGCGTTTGCCTTTCATTTCGCCTTTCGGTCAACTTTTTTTTTTGTTTCAGTGGATTGAAGAAGTAATTTTGGTTGTCATGGAAACACATATATCTGAGTCTGGTACATAATGTTCACGCAGACGACAAAGGGCAGGGCAGTTTCGCATGCTGCTCTGGACAACATGAGCGGGTATGGGATTGCATACGTACTGTTGATGACGGGCTATACTAACTGTTGTGCTTAGGTGGACTGTGGTGATTGCACTGCTTGTTGTTGTTGGCCTTTCGGCCGGAGCGTGGTTTGGATCTCCCAAAAAGAACCAGTCGTGAGTAGCACGTTCTTTGGACCCTGACGGATTCATGTTTCTGACATTAATTTAGCGTTTGGAGAAGCTCTTTGATACTTGGGCTTGCCATGTTTTATTTACTGTATGTGAACGCACTCGCAATGGTGTAGATTGATTTCATGCTAACTCAGGTGTAGATGGGCAATCACATATCTGGGTATAGGACTCGTGAACATTTCTCCACCGCTATTAACTTTTTTATTTAGCTCAACTTCATCCTTTAATTGAACCGGTGCGATCAGACTTGAGACCGCAATTTGCTCCGGGTGCCGAACATCAGGGTTGAGATGTCGACAGTTTCCAAGAATCTTCTTCTGGATATTCCAGATTTGCAGGATTATTGAGAGGATTTAACAGATCTAGTCAATGAATTTGTGAAGCCTGCCGGTACAACTATTTAGCAATCTAGAGATATGCCTTGCTTTTGGGATGAATTAGGTAGGAGGGAGAATATGCATGTTTTTGGTTTAGTGATTGTATTTTTGTTTTGGGAAAACTTTTATATTTAAATATATGCCATTATTGTAGGTACCTTAGCTATTTCAAACTCATTGATGTTGTCGAATTCAAGTCCCAAGAAATAAACAAGTTGATTAAAGAAGGGAAAAAAAAGCTTGATAGGAATTAGTGATCTGAAATTATAATTACGTTCTCTTAATTGGTCCAGATACTAAGAAATTTTTCATTTTTAAAGAGAGGAATATACCCAGCATCAGTAGGCTTCTTTATCAGTAGATTGAGAACATTTTAGACAAGTGAGTAGGAAACACCGAGCCATTTTAAAAGTGAAGAAGACTTATAGCAATTGATAGTTGGCATACTCGACAGGAGTACCATAGCTGAATCATTATTCGGCATACCGTAGGAAACCCCACTCTCTCGGGAAGCTAAGGTATGAATTTTCTGACCCCGCATACAATTATGATATTCAAGATATATGGTATTATCTTTATATATGTTGGAATAATGGCGAGATATCAAAAATTCTCAAATATATGCATATGTCGTCTTTCGAGTTGAGTATCTTCACAAATCCGTTCACTCAGAAAGCTCATAGTCAGTATTAGAACTTACTAAGCACGGTAATTGCTCAAGAAAATCAATATAAAGTAATTAAGATCGTACGTCTGATATATTCTCAATATACTCAATCCGTTCTGGTAGATCAGTGGACAAGCTGAAAGGAAAGCCTAATGGATTGTACCCTTTTTCAAGCCCACAAATAAGTTCATCAGAATTTGTTATAATCATTGAATTAAGAATTGCCCTGTTAAACTTGAGCTTCCAAACCCAGTTGATGACGACTAAGATATACTGGCGAGTAAATGCAGAGGCTTCTCTCGGAATAAGTCGACGGAATTTTTCAGTTGCCCAAAATTGATCTCCAAGTCGCATTTGAAGATCTATTAGATTACTGCTATTAGTATCCATCCAAGTAAGAATACTGCCCAGTAGCCTCTCGTCTAAGGACTTGTAAACAGCAGATCGAGCATCAGGCACAAAAAACATTAGAAAAACACGTCCCAAAAATTAGAATCAAGTCAAAGAAAAAAAAATACCAAAAAACTCCACAAAGTAAAGTTGAAAAGCTAGACCAAAAAAGTTAGATGAAGCCCAGGAAGAAAGAAAAGGGTCGTAGAAGCGTTGTCAATAGAGCAAAGCGACGGAGCTTAAGATGTAACACAAAAAACTAAAACTAGACGGTACTAAAACGATATACTTCTTAAGCAAAGACGTTTAGGAGTAAGTTTCAAGTTTGAAAAAGATGAGAGACCGGTGTCTATCAAAATATTGATCAAGTGAAGGAAAACACATATCATGGATATTTTTTAATGAAATTAGCGGTATTTTATTGGTAAAATTCAGCAAGCGGAGTTTACTTGTTGTGAAGGTCAAGATGGATAGTTGTATCATTTCACTTGACAACTCAACTAAATGAGTGTTTTAATTGAAACGACCGACGGTAAGTTTGCCAAAGCCAACTGAAGTCGCGCTAACATTTATAGGAGACATTGTGATTGATCTATTCGTTGATTCAGCTCCGCAAACATGCTTGAACTTTTTGAAACTCTGTAAAGTCAAATACTACAATTTCAATGCCTTCTATAACGTCCAAAAAGACTTCACTTGTCAAACAGGGGACCCTCTATACCCTAATGGAGATGGTGGAAGTAGTATTTGGGGACTGATTTCTAAAGAAAGCAAAGCAAAGACTTTTACGGTCGAGATGGACAAGTCTCGGAAACACGAAGAGATTGGAACAGTTACAATGGCAACAGTTTGTCTCGATGAAAGTGATGATGACGCTCCTAGATATGCAGGATCGCAATTTATGATCACACTTGGTAACAATTTGGACTATCTCGACGGAAGGGGCGCCATTTTCGGCCAAGTTGTCGAAGGTTTTGACACTCTTGAGCGAATAAACAAAGCTTTCTGCGATTCAAAAAACAGACCACTCAAAGATATTCGTATAAAACATACATTTATCTTGGAAGATCCTTTTGAAGATCCTGACGGGCTTCTGGTGCCTCCAGAAAGCCCGGAGCCGAGTAAAGCTCAATTAGATAATGTACGACTTGGTGATGATGACTTGCATAGCGAAGGAGAGGATGGACTAGATGAGGAAGAAATAGAAAGGCGGAGGGATGAAAAACGGAAGGATCAAGAAGCCAGGGCTCAGGCACTGACTTTGGAAATGATTGGAGATCTCCCATTTGCTGAAGTAAAGCCACCTGAGAACGTTTTATTTGTCTGCAAACTTAATCCTGTCACTCAGGATGAAGATCTTGAACTGATTTTTTCTCGGTTCGGAAAGATCTTGTCGTGTGAGGTAATTCGCGACAAGGACTCTGGAAAATCTTTACAGTATGCATTTATTGAATACGAGGAAAAGAAGGCCTGTCAAGATGCATATTTCAAGATGCAGGATGTTCTCATTGATGATTCACGAATACATGTTGATTTCAGTCAGAGTGTCTCCAAATTGTCTGGACAATGGCGTAATGCCACGAACTACAAACGAGCAGAAAATTATCGAAACAATAACCCAAATCACCGATTTTCAAATCGAATTGGTCGTGAAAAGTCGCCCAGTCGAAGTCCAGTTCGTCGAGACGAGCCAGAACACGATTCCAAGCGATATCATCGGTCTTCAGATCGTGGAGACCGTGACTATGGCCAACGATCGTCTCATTCTCGTCGAAATGATGATAACCGTCGAGATAGATATGAAAGCAGAGACAAGTATCGTGATCGTGATTCATACGATCGTAAGAGCCACCGTGATTCCAGAGAGTCTAGTGGCAGTGAATATAGACATCGCGAATCTAGATCAGATAGGAGTTATCACGAACGGCATCGTCGCGATCGCGATAGAGATGATCACAGAAGACGGTAATATTGTATGATGAGTGAAAATAAAAACAAATCTTTTTACAGAGTAAATATACTGATCACTGAGATTTTGGGGTTTTTTTAAGTCGGGTAATTACAATATGGGTCTCCCAGATCACGCATTTACTTTGACGCCTTTATAGATTACAAAAATGATCCTAAGAGGGGGTACGTAGCAGAAAGTCTGATTTATTGGAGAAAAAGAGCATCTTACTACCATGCAATAAAGATTTTTGTGCATGATAACTTTAGCAGTGAAACGATTTGTGAACATCCCGATACAGGCTTCCGCTCGTTATTTTCTAATCTTGTGTTGTACATCGGGCCAGCCGGGAATATAATAATCATCTCCATAAAAATGAGAGTCAGACGTTTTAACAAAGAGGTATTAGCAGATAGGATTGGAATTGCAGATATGTGTGAGCCGCAGAAGATCAAATAACATCAAAATCAGCCTCAGCTATTGCCTTGAGTGGCCTTTTGGTTGGTAGCCATAAGATTTCCTATATAATTTTGCAAAGTATCGTTTTCTTTGCCTAACCGTTCGACTTCGTTTTCAACACTTTGCATTTCGACCAGCATCTCTAATTACATCTTAGCTGGTGAACTAATTTTCAAGCATTCAACTTACCTGAAAGATGCTTCTGCATCTGTAAAGCTTGTCTTTTATATTCCAGATGATTCATAGTCTTTTTGTTTTCCGCACTTTGTTCGTAATGTAATATTGCCGATTCTTCGGGAAGAGCGCGCGCCTCAATGTTTTGATCAGCCTCGGCCATGATGTCCCTAGTATATTGAAGATGAAGCTTTTTGCAAGACCTAATGAAATTCTCTTGGGAGGATTAAGTAACGTGAAGCGAAAGCTGGCAGCGTGATGCCGTAGTAGTCTAATCAAAGTGTGCTGGGATTTTCCAAAGAAATGAAGCTCAGGCGTAAATATGAGCATTGATGTATTCCATTACTGCAGTGGATTTTTTTAAGATTTGCAACTTTATTTCATTCTTTGAACCGATTTAGAGTGCTATAAAATAGAGTTCTTGTAGGTAGAGCGTTGTGTTGGAGTTCAATATCCCTCTGTATCGGTCCCCAAGTGGTATGTCCCGCTTTATAGAAATCACGGCTATAGCCCGAGATTTGATATGAAGCAGAGAATAATAAAACAACAAACATATAAATCAATCAATAAATTAATCAATGCAATGTGGAAGGTCCGCTAACTCGCTCAGTGTTTTGAAATCCTATCAATATCACCGACTTTCCAACTGCCCCTAATCTTTCCCAAATGATTCACGCTGAAAATTAAAAAACTTTTAATGAGCAATTGATATAATGACTCGCTTTTTTGAAGCAAATATGGTCCTGAGAAGACTGAGAAGTCTGTCATGGACTGAGGTTCAGGTTCGCCAATACACAGACAGCCGACTCCAAGACGACAGATTCAACTTTTCCGCACTGCGCGATACATATAATACACCCAAATATGTAGGTGAATTTTTTTAATTTAATGATGGGATAGTCTCTAATTATCTAGCCAATCGTTCTCTGTCATGGGATTTGTGGGTTCAATGAGATTGGTAGGAATCCTAAGAGATTTGCTTTTTGTTTTATTAGTCTAATAGCTAGATATTGGTATACCTGGAATTCCAAAACTGAGCTATTGGCACGGAATTGATAGCTGTTTACGGGAACGAGGGATACATGTTCTTGCGACAGGCGTCCCCCCCACGGGCACTATAAAATCTCGAGCGAAAGCTTTAACTGAATATCTAGTTGATGAACTGGGACAAGAAAATGCCACAATAAATATGGTTTGTCATTCCATGGTTTGTTTTAGAGCAGATATATATGAACGCATTTAACCAATTCAGGGAGGTTTAGATGCACGATACGCAAATGCAAATCTCTTACCAAAAAATATCAAAGTGGCTTCAATAACGACCATTGGTACACCGCATCAGGGAACAAGTCTAGCCCCATTCTTTTTAAAAAAGCTACGTCTTCTGGGACCCTATCGCGTGCAGCGGCTCTTCAGCATGTTAGGACTTTCAGATGTGAAGGGATTTTTCCAGCTAGACCCTGAATATATGAGAAATTTCAACGAGCGTGTTAAAGATCCGGAGGATACAGCGGCCTTTAGCTATGGTGCCGAGTTTCATCCTCATTTTTACAGCATGCTCCGATATCCCTGGTCAGCACTGAAGCGCACCGATGGACCAAATGATGGTCTCGTGAGTGTTAATAGTGCACATTGGGGGGAATATCAAGCCACTGTCCCGGCCAGCCACTGGGAGCTAGTCAATTGGATCAATCGAATCGAGCATCGAGTAATGAACGTAACGGGACAAACTCCAAGGTTTGTATTTATTCCTCCATGACGAGTTTTGTTTTTGCTGACGTGTTGACAGATTTAACGCTCTCGCCTTATATCTTCACATTGCTGGTAGGTTCCCTTGCTCCCCTGCTCGAAGGGCCCAAGTGCCTTGTCCGACAACACGTCAGCTAACTCTAAAATAATAGATTTTCTAGCTGAAAAGGGATTTTAAGACAAAAAAAAGCTCGTGATTGAATTTAAATTTCTACCTCCACTGAGGCCGCGTAAGTCGAGGCCAATACAGTGCGACGCAAACAAAGTCCCTTGCAAACAAAGAAGCACACGATCAGTGTAAATGCATTTGCGCCTCAGGCAGTTTGATTATGTTTTTGATCAAGTTTTAGAAGGGGTTTGGGGATATCTTTCGTCTCGGTATCACAAGTTTAGATAATGCTCTCACTGCCAGGAACTAACAATTCGCATCAATTTACAGGAGTTAGGATAGTACGGTTTATACTTGGTTAATCAGCTTTTAATCGAGAGATTTGGGTACGCTAATCTAGAGTTGCAAGGGTTGTATTTTAGGGCTTATCCCTTGTGGAATTCCAAAACAAAGTCTTAAACTTGCTTGAGTCGTATTAATTGATTGAGGAAGTTGTGATATAACAGTAATAATAATATTTGGTCCTTTACGGAAGTTATATTTATAGAAGTGAAGAACGAACGGAGCAGTGAACTATTACTTCAACTCCTACGCTCATTAATATATAATCTAAACCGTTTTCCAAATATCTTGATTAATTACATGATATTAATTTCCAATCTTATTTTTTCGGTCATTGTTCAGAAATTTCGAGTTGAGGTGGTTGACGCCTCGCTTCGATAGTCGTCGCACTCAGTCCTCCGTCCTACTTTTCACTCTTCTCTATTCCCTTTTTACAGTTATATGGCTGACGTTGAAATATTCTGTACGAAAAAGTTCTTATTGCACTGCAGGTTCATTGTTACTGACATATATAGTGGAGTCCTCGGCTTCGCGGACGTATACGTCGTTTGATGTGCTCAGAGGCCATGTAAAGCTCACATTAACGCGTGAAGAGACTTTGGACTCGATTCTATTAAAGACAGAAGGTATGATAGATTTTATATTCTTTGTATTTGTTTGGGGTCGCTCATTACATATACTAACCTACCGCTAGGCATATCCAAGACTGAAATCAAAATTCGTCGAGCCTCAAGAGACAAGAGGGGCAAGAAAAAGGAAAAGCTTGAAACTCTCACTGAAACTCACAAGGTATGATATTTTTTTAATTCTCCCTAGCTCTATTAACACTCAAAGTTTCTCTACCTAGTGACCACCCTCTTTCCTCCTCATGACATACGTGACTTTCAGCAGAGCAGTAAGAAAGATGGTTTTACTCTTTCAAAAGGCACCTATTCATATCCTTTTGAGATTAAGCTTCCTCTACATACATCTTGTATTGCAGAAACTGGGTTTTTCAATAACCCAGGCGCAGGCAACGTCACCCATCTAACAACGCCGCTCCCTCCCTCTCTGCGCGACATCACCGAGGCAAATGTTTCGTACTTTCTCAAAGCTACGGTTAAGAAATCAGCGTTTTTTAAAATCAATGCTCGAATCACAGTTCCCTTTGTGTTTTTGCCAGCTGACCCCCCAGAGCAGCCAAGTGATCGGATTGCTTTCGCAAGTCGAAAGCTAGCATTTGCTCATCCACAGAATTTCAAGCAAAAATCATCTTGGATTTCCCGTGCTTTCGGCATAGCTGATCAGTCTGGTCATATATCTACCGGCTTACCTCCGATATCAGTTGAAACCAGGATGCCGTTTCCGGCCATTCTCATTCCTCTTCGACCAATACAGATTGAAGTTTTAGTAACATTTGGAGATGATTATCTTCGATCTGGTCTTACTTTGAGATCACTCAAATTTGAGCTCATTTCTACATCTGTCCTTACAGCTGAAGATGGCGCGAAACGGAAATCGAGCACTCTTACCTTCTTCGAGATTGCATCTCTTCAGGAGGAGTTGAACACTCGGAAGCCTACTCAGAGGGCTACTGGTGACCCAACGACGAAGTACGAGTGTCCAATAAACCCTTCACTGTGGCTTAACGCATCGCTTCCCAGTTTTGTTGCCCCGACCTTTTTTACCTGTAATATTCAACGAGCCTACAAGCTTCATATTGTTGTGGGAATTTCAGAGACACCCTCTGGTACTGTAGAAACAGTTACAACCGAGATGGACGTTACAGTGCATACTGGAATCTACTTGGACATGTTAAAGACCGAGGTTCCTTACACAGGTTCCCACCATGGTGGTTTGGTCTTATCAGGTGCTCAGCAAAAGCGTCTTGAAATTGAAGATGCGAAAGAAGCTAAAAAAGCAAGACAAGAGAAGGGGTCATACGAGCAAATGGGAGGAATTGTTGGAGGCTCAACATCGCCGGCGCCATCTAATCTCATTTACAGTCCAGACTCTGTGGAGTCATCTTCTTCTTCGCGGCCTAGCAATGTACGTGGCTCAGCAAGAGATGCACCTTTACCACCACTTCCAGTGGGCATGCACCACGAAGACGACGACGCACCGCCCCCATCGTATCAAGAAGGTATAACTACGGGAACGAGCCTGAAAACCGGCGGAACAAGTTCAAAGACAGATTGATGAATGACGCGAGGTCCGTTTTGGAGCTACGTATGGTGGAGGTTGTTTTAAATAGAGTATTTAGCTACTATACTTGTACTTTTAGTTTCAATCTATTTTTTTTTTCAATATATAATTTCTGGCATCTGAGACTTGGTTGCCGCTTCTCTTCCTAAACCTACATGAGCTATAGAGGGCGGGAATCAGGGCTAGGAAAACATGCTATCGACGAATCATTAGAAGAACGACGTGCAAAATTTGCCAAGCGACCGGGGCTATCCACAAATTCCGTGTCTGAGGTGATAATTATCGATAGCGATGCTGAAACTGCCAGCGATAGCAACGTCGAAGATATAGAAACTACTACCATAACCCGAGATTCAGCTGTCGCAGGATATGATGATACTATTTTAGATGGATTGGATGTGGAGTTTACTGGCGGCACATTCAAACTGACTGCTATTTCTGCACATTCGCCCTCTGAATCCAGTTTGGCTCCGACCGTGTCTCTGGAACAATTGATCTGCTCTCCGCATCTTTGTCAAATGTGGCAATTTAATTTTATGATAGATATGCCTTTTATTTGGGGAAAGCTTCTACCCGAGACAAGGAGGAGAGGTGATTTCTCAGCAGTTTTTGTGCACGGTTCTCGACAAGAGCAAGTGCTTTTACAGGCAGCAGATGTCGGATACTTTGATGTGTGTGAGATGATTGGACAAGAGGCTGACTTATCCCCACAACCTGAAAGAAAAGTTCGTATAGCGACTCCTATCCTTCCCCTGCAATGGGGCACACATCACTCCAAATTTATGGTACTCGGCTACAAGAGAAACGGACAAGAATATATACGCGTGGTGATTCACACGGCCAATTTAATTGAATTTGATTGGGGGTAAGAGAATCAATTCTCCGATTGGTAGCAGTGTTAACCCGCTAGAAACATGACGCAGGGAGCCTGGATCTCGCCTAGATTACCCAAGCTCAAGATTAAATCTTCGAGTTCTTTGAAACCTGAAGCTGTCTTGGGCGAAAATTTTAAAAGAGACTTTATAAAGTACCTTCGATCCTACAAACAATCATTTTCTAAGAGCTCTCTCAAAGCCAAAAAAGCGACGGAAGACCCTTCCGAAAATATGCGAAATTTGCATTTGATATATGAGGAGCTTCCTTCGTATCTCAAGCAGTTCGATTTTTCTCCAATAAAGGCAGTTTTTGTTGCGTCGACACCGGTACAGTCCACCAACACTACTGAATGGGCATTGGAAAAACTTGGCTCGGCCATTGCAGACTATGCTGAGACAGTGCATGGCTATAGTGAAGAATTACTAGTCCAGAGCTCTTCTATTGGAACACTGGGCAAGACATCGGATGAATGGCTTACAAACATGTTTATTAAACAGCTCTCGAGAAATTCATCCACTCTGCCAAAACTTCGTATTATATGGCCGACAGATAATGAAATATGTTCTTCTTATAATGGCTATGGCTCTGGATCTTCCATTCATGTCAAGATCGATGGTATGCCCAATAACTTACAGTACAAGTATATGAAACCTTTATTTTGCCGATGGAAATGTGACGCTACTGGCCGAAGCCGTGCAGCACCACATATCAAAACTTATACATGCGCTTATTCCAAAGGTGAGACTCAGTCGATTGCCTGGTTTCTGCTGACCTCCGCCAACTTATCGAAGCCCGCTTGGGGGTCGGGTACAGCCGGACTGATCAACAGCAGCTCAGCCAAAAATACTATTAGATCTTATGAAACTGGTGTCTTTGTGGCTCCTAAGATGTTTGAAGCCGAGGGCGAGTATGGAAGTCGGAGCGAGAGCGGGCCCTCGATTTGTTTAGTGCCTAATGCTATGAATCCCGAGCGCAATCAAATTTCTGTCTGTCTTCCCTTTGATCTTCCAGTAGTGCCTTACCCAGCAAAATCTATGCCATGGACTCCCTGGCGCACCTATGAAAAACCTGACTCCCACGGTGTGTCATACAACGTGATGTAACAATCACGTTGTATCCTTTCGAGCTTTGATTTTCTCAACTCCATTGGTCTGGTCGCGATATTCAAGAATATCAATTCCCCTTTTGTTCTTCGGGACTATTGAGCCATATGTTGTGAGGCGTGATTAAGTAACTTTGCGTCAATTCGACTTTGGTATGCAAACAAGAAGGACATCCCTATTTTTCGTTTATTTGGAAGTCTTTTGCGGTTTAATATAGAAGCTGCCAGACAAAGCAGGACCTGAACCTGATAACAGGAAACTTGTCATCGGGCCCCAAATGTTACTGTTACAGATATTCGAACACAACGTTCGCTATCACAGAACAGGCCAACAGGAAAGCAAATCAATTATTAGAAGATAGAACGCTCTAAATTTATATTTGGATTGTCGTTGTAGAGTGGTGTATCTTTACAAAAGCTGGGTCTTTACCGGTGAGAGAAAAAATTTAGCCCGACTCCAACACAAGCACAAACGAGAACTTTGGCGGATATTCATATAGTTCGAGCTTTTTACTGAGAATATGGAAAGTGTCGGTTTTTATTTGTGTTAGCAAGGTTGTACTGTCACGCGTATCCAGTAATGTAACAAGACACATATGTAACAAAACCCCAAATCAGAACCCCTAATAACTTTAAAAGTAGTAAGTATATTCATATTTAGCTGTTGAAATACTTTTTCAGTTCGTTTTTGTCTCTCGTAATTTTCGTTCAGCATTGAACAGCTGCTATGCTACGTGTCTTGGATGGTTGTCAGCTGATACATAACGGTTTTCCTGATGATATGAAATCCTAAATTATCCCAATAAAGAGAATGCAAATTATAATACAAAAAGCCTACATATCCTCAAAAAGCGCAGCCCGCAGTTCATCTTGTTGAATGACTGTGGCTTTTACTTCATAGTCTAAGGAAGCGTCACGGTGTCGCAAGCCGGATGGTATATTGCGTTGTAGGCTTGCAGCCTGTTCGGTCTCCTCCGGAGTCCTTAGAGCTTTAAGTCCGCGGAATTTGGAAAAAAGCGTGTTTAGGGAATTCTGCGATTTAATCCCCAGTGTAGATTGCTCTACAACTATTTCAGCCGGCATGTCGGTTAATATTTCCGGAACAGCCTCCACGGTGACCTTTGGCGAGATAGACGCGTCAAGCATGGGTTGATTTTCGAAAAAGGTCGGTTTTTGTAGAGATCGCGATTGTACTGGCGAGTAGTCGGTCGCAGGACTGTCGTATGCGTGGGGTGAACCTGCAAAGGAGTATCCAGAAGAAATAGAAGAGACAGAATACCTGCTTGCTGAAACAATGCGTTGGTGCCAAGGTGCTCGAGTCAAAGGTGTCACAGGTCCAGTAGTTTTGCGTTGTTGTGGTTTGCGAGCAGAGTCGTTCGAGCGAATAGAGGCCGGAGATTGCATTCCATAAGCGGACAAGCTTCTAGATGCAGACATACGCTCTTTAGCAGATAAAACAGTTTTATTTTCAGCTTTTCTGCCATTGGCTTGTTGAGCGGTGACAAGGGAAACACTTGCGCTTGCCATGGCCACCGTAGGCTGCGATATACGAAGAAAGGGAGAGACGTGCTGAGATTTGGCAAATGTATGAGTCGTCAAAACACTTTCATGAGATTGAACGCGCCTCAATTGCAAGATAGGTTCTCTGTAAGACATATCTAGGTACTCTTGATAGTCGGTTGAATGTTGCTCTTCGACAAAAGGCTCACCCAATTGACTCTGAGCTAGTTCTGAATGCAGGCTTTGCCGATGATTACTGCCCAGTACTGTGTCGTGAGATATGCTATGTAACAGCGTTTTGTTTAAATTGAGAGATGCGAACCGAGTTACTTCATCCTCACTAAAGACTTCATCTTCATCGTCATCATACCCCGGTAACGATCTTGTACGAGCGTGGCCTCGGAGTGGTGTAGAAAAGCCATCTTCGTTTGAGGATGAGAATTCCGGGCGAGGTGTAAATAAGGGTGAGGCTGAACCGGATCCTTCACGCTCTCCAAAGCGTAGCAGTCTGCTAGGATATGTTGAGGGTCTATACTTGGTGACTTGAACGATACGGGGAGGTTGTTCGGTAGGTCTGGTTCCTGCATAGTAATGGTTGTGATAATGGACCGATCTTCCGGGTGAGCCTTCAAGAGTAGAATGGCTTGTTTTAGCAGACAAGTGAGCAGTAGAGAGCTTACTCTGAAGAGTTCGGACTTCTTGACGCGCTTCTTCAAGCTGTTTGCGAAGAAGTTCAGTGTCGCCTTCGACCTGCGTTTTCTCCAGCAAAATGCCAGAGATTTGCTTTTTCAAACGCGATATTCCTACTAGATTATTGTTGGAGGATACAGGGTATAATTCGGTATTCAGTGGTTGAATACGTGACTGGCGTCGTTGGCGTGTTGGTGGAGAATCGGTAGGCTGACCCGGTTCCAATACTGAGTTGGCTTTAATCTCAGAGTTTATAGCATCAAACTCAGCATAGAGTTTCTCCAATAACTCTTCAGTTTGAATCCAACGCTTTAGGGTCATTTCTTGACTCGTAGTAGACGTCTGCAGTTGACGCTTGAGCATCTCATTTTCTTCAACCAATGATTCCAAGCGTAACTCCATTGAGTCCAAGTCCATGGAATAGGATCCAATACTATTCAATTTGGCTCGGCACTGATCTACACACTCGGTCAGGTAGACCACCTTGTCGTCAGCCTGTTCAAGTTTCAAATGCGATGAGTCAATATCCTAGATCCAAAAGTCAGATTCCTGATAAATAAACCATCAGATAATATAGCAAGTACTCACATCTTTCAAAACATCATTTTCTGACTTCAATTTGATGTTTTCCTCTTCCAAAACTCTATTCTGGTTATCGAGACTGGTCAGAGACTCCTGCATAGCGATGATTCGAGCTTCGAGTGATTCGACGCGGTCAGTTAAATACAAGCCAACGTCCGCAGACGCGACCGTACACGCCTGAAGATTAGAAAAGAGGTTGCGAGCGTGTGCAAGATGAACGCAATTAGGATCCAAACAACAGCAAGATATAGAAGCTAAAGACTGAGAGTCAACTGATATTGATGGGAGGGTAGAATGCAGTGTTTCCATGCAAATTAGAGAAAACAAAAAAGACTAAAACGACTCTCCCTGTCCTTGTTTTTTCTTTCCGGGGTGAAGAAGCGGGAAAAAAAAAAGATGAGCTTAGTCTTTGGTTTTTTAAAGAACAAAACAAAGGCAAACGCGAATTAAGTTATACTTTTTGCATAAGTTAGAAACAAGTCACGAAGAAGGCGATGACCTTCGTGGGGTAGTTGCTATAACAACAATAATTGTTGCTCTTAGTACTGCGCCGTACCACATATTACAATACTACCCCACGCATGCACCAGGCTCAGCTGTTCTTTTTTCGCTCCTCTGTGAAGCTTAGTCGCATTTCTTTTCCCTCAGTTTTAAAAGTCCTCCTGAGAAACTACAGGGAATTTGTTTGTTTGTATTTTTGCCTTTTTGGAATTACGCATAGGAGAAGTTGTCCTTCTTCAGCTCTTCTTGCTTTGGCATTTCACTGTCGCACGTTCTTCTCATTTTGGCTTGCATACTCAACTCTATCGCGAGGATCAGCAACTCAGACGGGGACCAATGTCGCGTCTGCGACAGTATTTTGAGCGCGCTTCGCCTCGAATTCTCTCACCAACAAGTGGACGAACACCGCCATTTCCTGGCGCAGGACCTGCTGGGGAAACTCCGCGCTCAACACCTCGTGCTACCTCGCACACCGTCGATGTCAAAGAAAATGTTGATTACTTTAGTGAATTGCCTCCTCCATCCGTTCAATGCGAGGTAGACGAGCTAGGGCTTGCTGCCATTACTGAACCTGCTACTCATATATTGTTTTCGCACTCTGGCTCTGCCACTGAGGTCGATCCTTATTCAATGGTACCACCTGGTTTGACGCCATCGTCTATTTCCGAGTCTTCATTGGAGTCTGAAGTGGTGTCTACAATGTCTTCGCTTCTTTACCCTCCTACCAGTTTTGATAAGATTAGCACTTCTCCTCCCGTCTATTCTTTGAATGCTGCAGCTCTGTCGTCTGCTTTAGCGCACCTACATTCACAACCATTGCCACTGTCGCAGACAATGTTTCCATGGTTGCATGGTATCGACGAGGAACTTGCTTATCAGTGGTACGGCCACCACCGGTATAAGGGCAAAGAGACACACCCACCGCAGGCTTATCGCGGCATTATGCTGGTCAAGGTCGGCAACCAACACAACAACAAACTTGCCGGCTCTGTTCCTGCAAATGAGCTAGTCAATTCGTCTCCCCGTAGCCAAAATGCTGCATTTATTGAGCCTTCAATTGGCATGAATCTTCGAAATTTCAGTTCTCAGGTCACAAAAATGTGCCTCATTTCAGATATCGTTATCTACAACAAGACTGGCATGTACAGTGAGACTGTTAAGGCCTACGCTGAAACTATTTCAAAGGCTCAAATCAACGCTCGCCTCCAGTATCCTGGCCTTCCTCAATACTCTACTTTTGTCGTCAACGAGCCTTTCAGCGTCTTTGAACGAGACTACCCGGAGCTTCTCGATACCGACAACGACGGCAAAGCTTTTGAAAACAGTATCTCATTTCGCACCGACGAAGCTGTTGCACTTGTCAAACTCACGCGTGTTTCGGAAGTTCTCGATGGCATCTACGCTGGCAATGTTGAAGACTTCACGCCGTATGCGGATCGTGCGGCTGGTAGAAGATCTAGACGATCAAATCCTGTTACAAACACCAACGTAAACGTCGATGGTAAGGGGCAACAATTAAGCTCTACTGATTCCATCAAAGGTGGTTATGATATTTTTATACAGTGCATTGACCAGTGCACCTTTCCGACAGCAGCCGACTACGAGCAACTCGATCTAGACATTGCGAATAGAGACACACAAACGGATCCCATCACTCTCTATTTTCCTGCTTCTGGTACAATTGCACCGCCAAGTCTTGAGCAAGTTCGAAAAGACTCTGCTGAGACGATGGTGCTGGCGTGTCAGTGGTTGTACAAGCACACTGCTGCGCAGCCAACAGAGACGCGCAAAAAGGTGTTAATTTTTTGCCGCGATGGATATACCGAGATTAGTTTGCTGCTGCTTTCCTATGTCATGTATGCAACTGGGGTGCCAATTGAACAGGCCTATCTCGACCTGCATCTCAAGTACAAGCGACCATTTTACAGTTTTTCCAGCGATGTTTCAATATTGTGCCGGTGGCAAAGCTATATTTTATCTTCCTCTCCTGCTTTGCCTGTGATTCCAGGCTCTATTCCTCAGTGGTTTTTGCAACTCAAGGGAAACTTGCCTTGCAAGATTATGGACCACATGTATCTTGGAAACTTTGCCCATGCAAGTAATCCTATTATGTTGCGCCGTATGGGTATTTCTAGGATTTTGTGTATTGGAACACTGGTCCCCAATCATGTTTTGGAGGAGTTTTCACCAGGCAAGGTGATGTCTGCTGCTGATTTGCGAGATACACTACGTCAGAATGGCACTGATGTTGAGCTTCCAAACTTACTTCATATTGATATAGTTGACGATGGAATTGACTCAATCACTGGTTTTATAGACGACTGTCTCAATTATTTGGCCGACGGCTTTAGGAAAGGTCAGGTTACACTTGTTCATTGTCAGGCAGGAGTCTCACGCTCGGCTACGGTTTGCATAGCTGAGGTGATGCGGAGGATGCAGGTGTCTATTTGCGAAGCTTATCTGTATGTGCGCGTTCGTCGACTGAATATTATTATCCAGCCCAATCTGCGCTTCATGTATGAGCTGCTCAAGTGGGCCGAGAGCACGACACCAGAGCCAGACACGCACAAGCGTGCCATTGAGTGGCACATACTCTGCCGAGAGATTGCGAATCTCAATCGGGAATTCATTGAACGTTAGCACCCCGGTTTCACCCCGGTTTCCTTGTTTCTTGTCTTTTTTTTGCTTTTACTGGGTCGTGGGGGTATTATCTTATTTTTTTTTGTTTGCTTTCATTTATGGTGTTTTGGGGAATGTTATTTATCTGTTTGGGTTGGGTGGCGCCGGGCGCAGAGTGGTGTGCAGTCTCAAGTGGCCCGGGCCAGGAGTACAAGTATATATTTTATGACTTTTTATGACATGGGTATTACTTTTTAGAAGTAAGCGTGATCTACTTTGAGAAAAGTAGGTTTCAAAACTACATATCTACAATATGGTTTAAACAGAAGCAATATGTACCATAGTCATCCCAAACAAACAAATCAGAAAACAACCAGAAAAGAATACATAAACAATAAAAGAATCACACAAATGGTGTGGGGTCAATTAAGGAGTAGTTTTTGTCTTCTCCTGTTGGCGAGGTGTCTGCAACTACAAAAAGTAGTCCGGGGTCCGTCGTGAAACCGACGGCTCTCCAGCCCGCGGACAGGGATCAAACTGCAAAAATGTGTAGTTGAGACTCTCATCAATCTCCATGATAGCTGCCTGGTTACCGCATCGGTAGCAGTAGTTGGGCGCAGAGAAAATGGTGACGACCTGCTTGTTGTGCGACCACGAATAACCTTCCATCACCAGCTGGTGGGCACGGGCAATCAAGCTCAAGCCATTGGTATGGTTAAAAGTGGCCGAAATATCCGCACCAAAGGTGAAACCAGCACCTCGAGGGGAAATACCCCAACCGCGTTGAGACTCGTCAGAGTCTGGATCTGACCACAACAAATCGCACATGGCTCCCTCGTGGGGCACCTCCTGGACACGGTCGAGAGAGCGAATGTGGTCGAGGTCGTCAATGCTGGGCGAGAGACCGCCATGCAAACAAAACACTTGGTTCTCAATCAACGCCGTCAAAGGCAAATAGTCAAACAAATCGGTAAAATATTTCCAAACATTGGCGTTACTGTATTTTCGTAAACACTCATCGTAAAAGCCGTAAACTTGTGTGATTTGGCGCGACTCGTGATTTCCACGAAGGATAGTCAGTCGATTGGGATAGCGAATTTTCATAGCCACTAAGAGAGTGACAGTTTCAACGGAGTAGTATCCACGATCGACGTAATCACCTAGATAAATTCTGTCAGCAAAGTGGCGGTGTGGTGTAGCTGCAAAGGCGCTCACCCATAAATAAATAGTTCGTATCCGGATTGGGACCGCTGATTTTGAAGAGTTCCATAAGATCGTGAAATTGGCCGTGAATATCACCGCAAACTGTGACAGGGCATTTCTGCAATCTGGTTAGCTGTTGCCAATAGCACTGAGGTCTCGCGATAACAAGTCAAACAAGGCGGGCAGCAATCGGAACGCTCTACTCCATCCCATCATCAAATCAAAACCGCAAACTAAGATAACTCACCACTGGCTGTACGTTGCTCTCTTCCTGAACGATCTCGCGCGCCTTAACGCAAAGTCGCTGGACGTCCACCTCTGATAGCGGCTTACACTCCATCAGCTGTTCGATCCATTTTTCCAATTCATTAAGACCGAGAGGCTTGGAAGCAAACTGATCAGAGGGGGATTCCAACGATTGCACGAGAGCTGGTGACAGAGTGTCGGCGTCGTATCCGTCCTTGAGCTCAAGGTCATCCAAACCGCCTTGGTTAAGCGAATCGTTTGAAGCCGGTGTTAGAGGTCCAAGCTCTGACATAGTGACATCCTGATCCATCTTTTCTCTGAACTTCAAAAAGTATTTGTAAAAGTGTTTTGTTTTGAGAGCTTTTTTTTTTGCTTTGGCGAAGGCGGCAGCAGTTGTGTGTGGGTGTGTCTGGCATAGCAACAACCCCATGCAGTGATATATAAGCATACCACCGGTTTTAGACTGCTGCAACTGAACACTCTTCTTTCTACTTATAATGTAATGTAATAGATGGGGTTTATTATGTTATGTGTTAGTTTTGAAGGACCGAGTAACATCATATTGTTCATTTCCGGATTCTAGTTTTGCTCAAAGCTGAACGCAATCGATAAAGGTGTGCACAGATTTCAACTTCAGAACAAAGTAAACAAAGTAATATCAATAAATATTGAATCGTAAGTATTCAAAAATTAATTCAAAATGCCTGAATTACTCGTACATTCTTTCTCGCTTTCTTTAGTCTTCACAACATGCCCAACAATAGCCTTATACTTATTGCCGCGGCCTCGCTACCGAATCTCGGCATTGGAAAAGCCAATACACTACCATGGAAACTTAAAAAGGAAATGAAGTTTTTCCGACAAGTCACCTCGGCTGCTCCCAAGGGCCTAATCAATGCTGTGCTTATGGGCAGGAACACTTGGGAATCAATTCCACCGAGCTTTCGACCGCTCAAGGGAAGGCTGAATGTCATAATAAGCAAAAAATTATCTGAAGCTAATTCGGACGGGGACGTTATCTACGCGTCTTCTATCGACGACGCCCTAAACAAGCTACGCCAGCGACAGGAGATACACCGCGTCTTCGTCATTGGAGGAGCTCAACTATACAACACAGCGATAGACCACCCTCTTGCATCTGCTGTTCTTCTCACACGAATTAATCACGACTACGACTGTGACAGCTTTTTCATCAACCGAGGACACCCTTCGCACGGCGCCTTCTCTGGCCTACCCGTCGAAGCAGCCCCGATCCCGACCACCGAAGGCCTCGTCTCAACTGCCTGGACAAAGTCAGATTCGGTTGGTTTCAACAACTTTCTTGGTGGTCCCGAGACAGTTTCTCTGCTGAGCGAACTTGGACCAGACGCTAACATCGTGGAAGACGGAATATCTTATGAATTCGGCCTATGGGTGCGCCAACTAGAGGCTTGATATATATTAAATTAAAAGCAAAAATTTCAGCGCTTTCGCGCGATCCATATTAAATATAAAAGTGCACCAACACACCAACTCCCATTCCTCTACTCATTCCTTCAACCCTCCCCCAATACATAAGCCGGTAAAAAATCATTCCATACAATCTTCCATTATCATCTTCCTAAAAATATCTTCAATGTCGGCACGGATACCCTTGTATTTCTGACTGAATCTTTCAACATCAGGCAAACAGAGAAAAAAAGGAATGACAGTTTCAGGGTACAGCAGATTATAATCTACATCACCCGTCAATACCTTAAAGGAATCATGGAAGGAAGTTTGTAAGTAAGGATGAGCTTCCAAAGCTGCATTCCACGCATCTTCGTTTTTAGCTTCCCAGGCGGACCGACTGCAATTGACAATCAAGTCAGTCGTAAGATGAAAGTGGGGGACACCACGCTCAAGCAGGTACATAATATTAACCAACCAACTGGTAAAACAGGTCCGTGATATGCTCTCGGAAAAAACCCACTTTTGAAATGTAGACCCATCGTACTTAGAAAAGTTAAATTCAACGAGTTTTTCAATCAGTTTTGTATGCATGGGGATAAATCGTTCACCAATTGACTGCTGTTGGATGTTCCCGCTGAATAGTCGCAAACTCTGAAAGATGACGCAAGCCTGTGTGGCTGCTAAAACGTCCTCTATAGAAGAAAATTCGTAAGGAAATGTCACGTTGTTGATCATATGATCGCAGGTCTGGAAAACACGACCACTTGTTTCCGGCGTTCGGGTTTCGTAAAGCGATGCGACGGTGAGTGCCACTTGTAAACAGTCCGGTAGACCCAAAGGATACTGAGTGGAATGAATAAACATGTTTGCATGATTATGAAGAAATTCTTTGGGATATGACCGTATTTTTTTTAGAATCAAGTCGTTTATGGAGCTGTACAAATCTAAATGAAAGCACCTCTTGTCCGGAATCATAATTGTAGAGTGATTGTCAGTTGGAGTCAGTTCCAGTGATAATGATGATTCACTCGATAGTGACAAAGGCGTCAGCGATTGCAGGTTAGATTCGCTGATGGCGCTGTCGAAGTCCTGCAATAGCAAAGTCACATCTCCATACCCTTGTACGTCCGCAATCGGTGGTGAAGGTGTTGAAGATATGCTATTAAAAGTAATTTCTGAATGTGGTGTTTTTGATAAAATAGCCAAAGGGTTAGATGTGCCATTGGCATAGATACAGTCAACTCCACGACTTAGACACCGCGAGCATGTCGGATAGTGCATATCACACCTTCGCTTCGCAGAGGAGCAAGCCTTGCAAGCTTTACTTCGAGATAATCGTGACATGAACCACAGAAAAAAAAAGGCGATGAAAGAGTGCAAAAAATGTATATGACGGCGTTGTCTCAAGTCCCAGCGGAACTCCGCAAACCTCAACGTAAGCGCCAGTCAAACTCAACAACTGCGGCGGGTCTCCATTTTTACGACGATGTGTTTGAGAATCCACACAGTAACCACAGCGGTGTTTTACGAGTCATCAAGTTTATTCTAAACCGAGAAGGTTCTCTGGTTCCGATGGCGCTGAATCAGCTGGCAACATCTCGCCTGCAACTTTATACCCTCATTTTAAATAAACAGTCACTGCAAAAACTAAAGACTGTAATCACGTATATTATAGTCAAAGAAATACTAAAAAAAGGATTCGGAAAAGCTCTTGGTTTTTCTGGATTTTCGCGTTACGACCATCGGATTTAACTACTTGACTGTACACTGAATGGCTCAAAAAGAAGGGCTAGGATGCAGAAATTTCAGGATTCTACATTATTAAAAGCCATTAATGCGTGATCTATCATTTAGTTGACTGCGTAACTTTTCTTTTATTAGGCACTGTTGTTTCCCTAGTCATACATGGTTTCGGTGGATCTACCTCACGAGTGATATACTGTGACCACTGGCAGCTTACGTCCATTCCAATATTTTAGAAAAATTATATGAATGGCTTTTCTTCAAATTCGTTATAATTTCATTAGAGCGGGTCGGCATCTAGGATGAAGTAGATTGGAAACGAAATAAACAAAGTGCTGAAGTTCAACTTTCACCAGATCTGTTGAAAGATATGATTAGTCTTTGTCTTTATCCTCTCCGGAGTTCAGATCCGAGACGTGTCACTGGCTTGATATTTTTAAAGAGGCGATTACTCCCAAGTACAATCAGTCATTTCCAAGTCGCTGATTGTGATAATTATGTTTTTTAAACAGGAGAAGATCACCCTGAACAGCCCCAATCTTTACGAGAACAAGTGAAGAATTCTTAACTCCTCGAACGAAATTCGTTACTGCTCGAATACGAGACCTAAAGTATTCAATTAACGGCGCGAGAATTCCCCAAGCAATTATTTTGCTCACCAACCTGAAAGGTTTCGTTCATCTGATAATCTCAAGATGCAGACGTTTGCCGGTTTTGAAGCGACACACCCGGACTAACTCGACTGAACAAGCATCTTCGTATATCTTGCCTGAGAGTATATGGAAAGGGGACAAAACGAGGCGATAAACTACATCATCAATATTGCTTTGGAAGAAGTATTTCTACACCTGAAGGCAAAAAAGTGTCCCAATAGCTCGATAGCACATCTTGGACAACCTCTAGTATTGGGTCTACCAAACTCGACATATCGTATTTAATCTTTACTGCAGATTTAATCATCATTTTGGCTTTTGCGTGGAGAAAATTTTTCATTGCGGAGCGTTTGTTTTTGTTGGTTGTTGGGAGTTGTGGGTTGAGGGTTGGGAGTTGGGAGCTGGAAGGCTTAATCACAACATTCACGTTTAACGTCATTCATAGAGATATGGTCAACTCAGACCATGCGTATAAAATTAGAATATATCTTGTATAATCATTAAAGGATATAAGATAAGCAAGTTTTAGAAAATACAAACATTATACTACCCACACTTCCACAGAGAGCCTCAGATCGGGAAACGATTAGAACTTGGTAACGTTTGCTCGGCATCAAAGCCTTACTTTGACTGTTTACTTCATACGTAATCCACCGACAATAGGCAAAACTCCCAAGCTATAAGATTTAGAAATTGTAGTGACGTTCTTTAATGTCTCGGTGGAGCTCCGCAGGTTGCGCGATCCCACACATTTCAGCACCTGTCGCTACATCCTAAGTCCGCTGGTGGGCAAAGGTGAAGATTAACTACTCCGTAGTATAGTAGAGAGAGCATATTTTTGGCCGTTGTTGTTGCCGTTAAAGCAAAGGAGCTTCGGAAGGCTGTCTCAAACTTGTATCAGCAGTAACTACCTTGACGCCCTCGATCTATCTATATCGTTTTGGGATCAGTAAATAATTGCTGAGATAAACCGGAATTTATCATTTTCAACACCAAAGGTGAGAAGAAACAGCCGAGAAGTAACTGAAACAAGTGGTTGCTGTTCTGTTGAGTCTGCTTCAGTGCTACCGCCGTTCTTCGTACGGCTCGCCTATACTCAACCAAACGTTGGCAGCTCAGTATTAAATGCTGAACAGTGAATGAGGGAAAGGTCGAATTGATCTGTTGAAGGTGGCATATCCACGAAATATTATGTTTTTCATTTGAATACTTACGTATATGGTCGGTAATTGTTGGTGTTTTGTATGTGGCAGGAACTCCGCCCAGGTGGAACCCCACCGCCGACAACAGAAGTGGACTTCCGCAGAGCTTACGTCGACTCCTAAAATCCGAGATACTATAAAACATGGCTTTTCCCTCCTTCATTCAAATGTTAATATTCAGTTCTACAACGCAATATGGAGTACATTGGAAACGAAATAAACAAAGTGCTGAAGATTGACATGCACAAGATCCGTCGCAGGTTGCGACCAGTCTCTGTCTTTATCTTTTCGGGAGCTCAAATTCTTGATGTATTAAATGTCACTGGCTTGATGTTTTCTCAAGAGGAGATTGCTCTCAAGTATAATCAGCCTCTGTCAACTACCTCTTGGGTCATCTCCGCCTACGTTCTAACATTTGGTTCTTTTATTTTGCTTGGTGGTCGTCTCGCTGATTATCTTGGACATCGCTTTGTGTTCAATTATGGTATGTTTTTGGTAGCTGTCTGCTCTTTGATCAATGCCTTGGTCAGCAACATCTATGTTCTCTTTGTTTTCCGAGCTCTTCAAGGTGTCGGTGCCGCTGCTACTGTTCCTACGTCATTTGCATTGGTTGCCCACAACTTTGAAGGCCAGGCGAAGGCTGGAGCATTTGCTGCGGTGGGTTCTGCGGCTGCTGTTGGTGGAATTGTGGGTGTTTTAGTCGGTGGAGGATTTGCCGGCTCTTCTATTGGTTACCATGGTCTGTTGTGGGTATCCTTTGCTCTGGCAATGCTGTTTGCCCTTGTTATTCCATTTGCTGTCGAAGATACCCCTGCCCAGCCTGAGAAAATGAAGAAATTGGATTATCCTGGCTGCTTTATCATGGTTGCTGCCATCATTTTGATTGTTTTTGGATTCACTAGTGCTCCTGGAAAATGGCAGTCCGCCCGTTTTATCGCTCCTACTATTATTGGAATCCTACTTGCCATTGGATTTATTTTATACGAAACTTTTATTGCTGAGCAGAGATTTGGATTGGAACCTCTTCTTCCTCCTCACGTTTGGAAGTATAAAAACCTTCTGGCTTTGGCTGGTATGGCGCCTTTGAACTTTACCAACGTCTACGTTATTCTCTTTATTGCTGCTCAGCAGCTTATCACATTCCGAGGAAAATCAGCTATGGCTGCTGCTGTTCAAGTAATTCCCTTTGGCGTGGGTTTTGTTTTCGCCTGTGTCATTGCCGGTGCATTTTTTGGAAAAGTTCCTCCTAAAATCTTTCTTGTAATGACTCCTATCATTGATATTGTTGGTGCCGCTTTGTTAGCTCAAATGAACCATGAAATCTTCTGGAGATATGCATTCCCTGGTCTTTTGCTCACTTCAATTGGAACCGGCTTATACATGCCTACCGCAATGAATAGCGTGAGTTTAACTGCGCCCCTCGAGGAACAGGGTCTTGTTTCTGGTATTGTTCAGACCTGTGGTCAGATTGGCAGTGCCGTTGCTCTTGCGATTTCCTCTAGTGAACTCGGAAACAATCCCACAAGGCATAACTACCAGACTGCTTACTACACAATTCTTGCTTATTCTGGGGCAGCACTAATTGTCACTGTTCTCTTCTTCAAGCATGAGAAAGTCGATATGAAAAATGAAGTATCGAATACCGATGAAGAGTCTGTTGGTGAGAAAGAAAGCTTTGAAAATGGACCATCTGAAGAATACGAAACACCAGATGCTCCTGATTCACTAGAAGAGCACCAATCTAATGAGTAATGACAATGAGGCAAGCTGGAATAGCTGATATGTTACCGTGAAACCGCGATGGATATGTGTATATATAATGGGTAATCAATTAGAGAAACTTTAATTAGAGAAACTGGTATCAAATGTAGTTTGTAGCTCTATATTTCAATAATTGATATACAACGCAATTGAGATCTTTGGTGGGTCTTGCGGCTTTCTGCGTTGCTATGCGACTCGGCAGAGCAAAAAAAAAATTCTTTCCTTTACACAAAGCAAAATTTGCATTCCGCAAAGGCTGATGGGTGAGTTTTTCTTAAATCCGATGGATGTTTTTGACAAGTTTGAATGATGACACTATATTTTCGGGAAGGAGGCCTTAAGAAAGCCGTTGATTGATCCCAATCCTCTAAGAAGCCCTGACCAAACTTTCTTTAACATCCATCGATCTGATCCTTTGAAGACATACTAACTTTATAAGCCTAGTTTATTGTTATTGTATGTGAATTTCTAATGAAAGAGCTGGAAATGATTATAACCATTAATAATCTGTCAATCCCCTGATCCCAGAGGTGACGAAAACGTTAATTTGTGTCTTGATGATCCATTTTTCTTTCTTATTTCATTTGGAAATAGCATGGTTGATTAACATTTTGTTTAGTTTTCGCACGTCCATGTCGAAATTTTCGGCCGACCGTGTGACTCTACCTGTTAAGATCCATGTAGCGGCAGGCCAATTCTTAATCTTTGATGTGAATGTGGTCAAGTTTCTTCGTGAAAAACACCGAATCATTGGTACTTTGATTGGCACTCTTCCTCAAGTACCCCAGCAAAATGTTTTCACTGGATTGCCATTACAGCTTTCTCCCGAAGAAGTATTTTTCGCTGTCTTTGTTTTGAAAGTTGCTGTTGTTGTTGACAGCGCAGCTTCCTTTGAAAGCAAGCTTGTAACAGTTGATGCTAATGACATCAAAACGTTTATGGAAGGTCGGCTGCGTGATCGTCGCTTGCGTGCTCGTCAGCAAGTGTTATACTCGAAGGTCAAGACCCTAGAGCATACCAGCAAGGCCACCGTCAATCCTGCTGATGTCGAAGTGAAGGACGAAGAAATTGATCCTGATACTGCCTGGTATGATATTCCTACTGCATCCCGAGACAATGTTGATGTGGACTATTCCTCGGGGCTTGACACTGTACACATGCAGGCAGTTTCCCAGCAATTATCTCAGGGCTTCGATACTGGTATCTATGAGACGAGTGCTGAACGGTTTTTCAACTGGATTCCTAGTTACGTGGCTCGGTGCCAACTCTACCAGTACCTCAACAGTCGTGGCTACTATGTCAGCCCTGGTCTGCGCTTTGGTGCGCATTTCATGGCCTACCCAGGTGACCCTCTACGCTACCATGCGCATCTTTCCGCGATAGCGCTAGACTACGAGCAACCATTCAAGCTTCTGGATGTAGTTGAGGGTGGCCGACTTGGTACTGGAGTGAAAAAGGCGTGGACAGTTGGTGGAGTGCGTCCACAAGCCCCTTCTTCTGGTGAGAACATTGCTGTATTTTCAATTGAATGGACTGGGTTTGGTTAAGTTTTGTACCGATGAGAAACGTTGTAATGCATCAGTAACATTTCACTCTACCAACAAATGCACATCTAAATTTAACTTCTATTAAATTATGTATATTTTAAAAAACAAACAAAAAAATTGGCTTAGTCTTTTAAATATTGGCTTTTTAAGCCTTGGCACCGGTGACCTTGGGGTCGAGTTCCTTGGGGAAGGGCTTGCGATATCCCTCGGGATTATTTGAGACCCAGCGCCAAAAGTCGCGAGCGGCATCTTCCAAGGTGAGTTCGGCCTTCCATCCGAGCTCGGAGTTGGCCTTGGCGGGGTTAGCGGTGAGGTTGAGCACGTCACCCTGGCGACGAGGCTCGACTTTGTATGGGAGTTCGCGTCCGACGACCTTGTTGAGGGTGTGGATGATATCAAAGACAGTCGAACCCTCGCCAGTTCCCAAGTTCCAATAGTGAGTTCCAACATAGGGAGCGTCGGTGGTGGGGCCGTTGAGCTTGGTCAAAGCCGCAAGATGGCCCTTGGCGAGGTCGACAACGTGAAGGTAGTCACGGATGGGAGTACCGTCCTTGGAATCGTAGTCTTCACCAAAGACACTGAGATAAGCACGCTTTCCGGTGGCAACCTGTCCCAAAATGGGAAGGAGATTGAAGGGGATGCCCTGGGGGTCCTCGCCAATGATTCCGGAGGGGTGGGCTCCGACGGGGTTGAAGTAGCGCAAGATGGCAGCAGACCACTCAGGGTTAGCAGCAACATGATCAGCAATAATCTGCTCGATAAAGTACTTGGTGCGACCGTAAGGGTTGGTGGGATCAAGAGGGCAGGTCTCCGGAATGGGAATCATATTGGGGAAGCGGGTGACATCGCCATAGACGGTAGCAGACGAAGAGAAAATAATCTTTCGTGCCTTGTGAGCCTGCATTGCGCGCAACAAGTTGATGGCACTGCCAACGTTGACGCGGTAGTACTCGGTGGGGATCTGAGACGACTCACCGACCGCCTTGAGAGCAGCAAAGTGAATGGCAGAGTCAATGTCCGGGTGCTCGTCAAAGACTGCATTCAATGCATCAAAATCGGTGGCATCAGCCTTGTGGAAGTAAGGGCGGGTTCCGGTGAGGAGCTCGATGCGGTTCACAACCTCCTCGTAGGAGTTGTAGAGGTTATCGACAATGACCACCTCGTAGCCTTCCTTGATGAACTCAAGCGATGTGATCGAACCGATGTATCCAGTACCTCCAGTAATCAAAATCTTAGGCATTGTTTGTGTGTTTTATTATTGTAAGAGTCTCGCGTCTTTTCGCAGTGCTTCCTCTGAACTTTTTTTTGTGGCTGAAGTAACCCCCCCGTTGTTTTTTACCCCACGCTACAGCCACACCCTTCCAACTGTAGTCGAAGGAGCATCGCAGCCACAAAAATCAGCCACAAAAACCGGCTTTGCCTTCTTTCTTCACTGATCTTCACTGCTTTTTTGGAATGTTCACAGTCACGCCTGCTATTGGCTTCAGAAAGGCGCGACAGCAGCAGCAGCGGGATCGTGCTGAGACTGCAGCACCTGGACAAAGTTATTCCTATGGTGCTCGTGTCGCGTCGCGCCCTCACCGCCAACCCGTCGCCGACCTCAACGTCGACCTCGCCACTGCTATTGACAACGCGGTACCGCTTGCAGATTCAAATAGTGGGTACAATTTCTGTTGGTTTGCGTATTCTACTAACAGTCCAGTGGCCTCGCATGCTAACCGGTTCGCTACACCAGACCTTAGCGACGGCGGATCAAAGTCGGATCTTTCGCACTCCTCAGAAGAAGACAGTCAAGACGATGAAGCAAGCATAGTCACAAGCGATTCTGAATTGGTGCTTGCATCGCCAGAGCCTAAACCTTTCACGCATCGTGTTAGCCCAGCACCTGACGTTCGTATTACTCGCTCAATTGCAAGAAGAATGCGGGAAGCTTCAGTGTCGGAACTCAATGAAGTTTTAGATACTCCATCGCGTCCTGCGCGGCGCTCAAAGCCTGCTGCACCTCCGGCTACCTCTCCACCGACGGCCAAGCGGTTACAGAGAAAGTCTATCGCAACTCCGGCCTCTAGGGCACGTCCTTCACTACTTAAAAGTTGTGTATCATATGTGGTATTCCTCTGTTTGGTTGTCAAATTTATAGTTGAAAAAATACTCGCTGGGTGTGCTACTGTAACGGTGCGCACTGCACGAGCTTTGTATAGTATCCGGTGGCTTCTTTTGTTGACTGCAGTCGGTGTCGCAGTCGTGAACAATGTTGAAATACCCTCAAAGTGGCCCTTTTCACGGACTAAGTATGTCGCACCCAAGGAAGCTCCCTCAGACTGGAGCGCGTTTATAGCGCGTCTACTCGAAGTTGAGTCTCGGGTCGGAACTCTTGGGGAACAGTCTTCCGAGTTTGCAGACGTGATATATCAACTGAAAGATGCCTCAACAGACAACTATGACCGAGTAAAACAAATTATTATAGCACAGGACTCGCTCCGATCTGACATGGGTCACATCAGCCAGCAGGTCAGACGTCTGGATGACAAAGTGGATTCCTCCTTAACGTCTAATAAACAACTGATGGAAAATCTTTCTGCTGCTTTGGCTAGTCTTAAACGAGAGTACGAACAGCAAAAGGCTCTGGTCTCGCATAATAATGGCGACTCAGCTGCTCTTCAGGAATACATGTCTAGTCTAAAATCTGAAATTACGTCCTTGCAGGCGGATCTTAAAATTGTTAAAGAGTCTGCTACTGTTAGTGAAGATGCAATCGCCTTGATCCAGGACCGTCTGCCGGATACAATAGCTGCGACTATCGATCTAAAGACTCGTCGCGTCTCTGTCGCTCCTGAATTCTGGGAGTACCTCAGCCAAAAATTTGTCACTCGCCAAGAGGGTAATACAGACTCTCTCGGAACAATCGGAGAATTTAACTGGGATGATTTTATTGCAACAAACGAAAAAGCCCTCCGCGGCTTCATTCGCGTTCAGCAAGACGAAGCTTGGCAACGACTCGGGCACGAAGGTATTTTATTGACAAAACCACAATTCATGGATATTCTTCGTGGCGAATTAGACAAAGTTCAAAGTCAGATTCGTGCCATTGTCAAGAGTAGTTCCTCCTCGCAGTCATCTCAAGGATCGCGCTGGTCGCTTTGGGGAGGTAAAAGAAGTGAAGAGGAGGAGCTCAATATTACACAAAAGGCTGTTGATGTTTTGGTACAGACAAGTATCGGTAAATACCGCCGCGAACTTTTGGCTATGCCTGACTATGCCTTGTTGGCAGCTGGCTCCCGAGTGATTCCATATCTAACTTCCAAGACGTTTACTCTTCCGTGGTCTTGGCCTGGTGCCGTAATGAAATCGCTTTCATTTCTGACGTTTGGGAAATTATTTGGATCATCCACCTCGGTAGCGAGATCTCCAGCGTACTCGCTCTTACAAGACACTTCTGTTGGTATGTGCTGGCCCTTCTCCGGTGGCAAAGGACAACTTGGAATTTTATTGTCTGAGGAAATTCTGCCTACCGACTTTACTATAGACCACATTCTATCGGCAGTAGCCATAGATATTTCTTCAGCTCCACGCAGCTTCCGGGTCTATGGACTCATTGACGACAAGTTGCAGCGCAATGCTGTCGTGGATGCTTTTGAAGAAGCCTATCCTGGTGTCTCATTGGAGAATGATGGCCTCAATATTCCCAAGAACTTTGCACCATTGGCACAATTTGTCTACAATATTCGTGGTGTCTCTCCCATCCAAACCTTTCCAGTACCCTCTACTGTTCGACAGTTAAACATACCTGTCCGACAGATCCTTGTAACTATATTTAATAACTGGGGAAACGAACACTTTACCTGTCTCTACCGCGTCCGTGTGCATGGTAGGGACCTTCGAACGTTAGAAGATTCAGAGACTCTGCCTGAGTGGGGCATCAATTACGACTCGCAGAGAGCACATGATGAGAATTTGGAGGAGTATATTGAGGAAACCCCGGAGTCTTATGAGTCTGAATACACCTTCGAGGATCGCCGAAATCCTTCCCAGCTTCACATCAGACTCGGTTCGGACGAGGCTGAAAGCAGTGGACCCCTTGATATCGGTGGAGACATTCCCGTATAGCTTCCGTGTGTTTTTTGTTTCATTTTTTTTTTGTTTTGCCTTTTGGTGTTTGGAGATTAGAAAAAGCTAGGATTTTGGTGTTGTCGGCGCATGGTTGTTTTTGAACTTGATATGTACATGAATATCTTTGGCATTGTGTATAAATATGTGTTTAGATACTGCTGCTTGTTGCTATTGTAGAAGTTTGGAGGCTGAGTTGGCTGTTTCCCGATTTCGGTCTCCCAGCGCTGAAGACACTATCTACTTTGCTTAATGTGGAATAGTATCAGGTATGATTAAAGTAATTATATTCCAAAAGCACTTGCAAACTCTTGGTGTTGTGGTTGAAGACAAGAGCAAATCGTTGTCAAAGAGCGCTGAGCTTGACACTTTCTTCAGGCCACCAAGCAAAAAAAAAAAAATGCCGGCCAGGTAAGTCTCTGCATATACTGAGAATTCGAAGATGCACTGCTAATATTTATTCTACAGCTGTAAAGACTTGCGCGACTCTGTTGCAGTCTGTCTCCAGCGATCACCCTGCGTCCTCCTAGACCGACATACTCCCAAAGAATGCCTTGAAAGACCAGAGCTACGAGGAACCGTTTCAAGCGAGTGTTTTGCACGCATGGAGGCTTTCATGCGATGCAGGTGAGTTTGATAGGCGCTGCAGCGAACGCACAGCTGACAATTCCATAGACGGGGTATTATCGACATGACGTGAGACTTTTACTTGTAGGCTGACGGGATTCACCTAACACTTTATAGAAAACGATTCCGAGGAAATGGAGCACTATCTAAGGGACTTTACGAGGAGGAGCTGGAGAACTTGAAAACAGGCAACTACGACGCCCGCAAAGAGCTCATGGAGGTCAACACCGAAAAGAAGATACCGACGAAGTGGAAGGTCGAAAACTAGTCATCTTCTATCTTTTACCCGGGGTCTGTCTACTCGATTGCTGTACATACACGCAGACAGGCCCTGCAGATCAAGCGCCTGTATGCCCACATCGGCCTTTCCACTTGTTTATAACTATGTAATATACTACCCCAATAATTCAGATCTTCTATCTTTGAATATCACTCTTTAATATTCATGTGCCGAACTTCGTAGTTTAAGCACATGTCCGCCATCATATATACACTGCTCTCTATTGGCTAACTTGTACTCAGGTCAATCATAAAGTTGGGCACACTAAGACACACCAACCCTCCGACCTCGAACTCACAAAATACACCGGTATTAGCCATGATGAATTAAACTATAAGTTAGTTCATGACTGGATCGGATCGATAACGCGCTGGAGCAGGTCCAGGCACTATAGCACAAAGGTCCGACATGTGCTTCTGTCAAGAGATGGCAACATCAGCTTGATATATCCCGATCATATTACTACTTGATCTCTGTTAGTATCTCTTTTATCATACTCTTGAGATTAATTGACGGGAATTGCGTCTTTTGGAACCTTTCGGAGTCGATTTTCAGACTCTCGGAGTTAATTACACAAACTTTACTTCTTTCGGAACTACAGCTGAGTTACTGATGTTCTGCCGAGAATCCTGCAGATTCCAATTGGCCTAGGTATTACCTAGGTATTGTTAAACCAACCTGAAATCCAATGCCCAAGGCGGCTCATAAAGGCCTCCGTTGTTTAACTATCTAGGTTAAATCCGAACGCTTCCCCGAGTGTACAAACGCCGGCTTTCAAATTTGGGATTTTTGTTTTATTCGCTGTTTACAAATTTCATGTGGAGCTTATTCCTGACTGCTCTTGCCTTGCGGAGTTTAGCCAACGTCGGCCGAAACCCATTTGTTTATACGCTTATAAAACCTGTCCTATTTTTCTTCAATTAATGATTTCTGATTCACTTTGAAAATGTCTCTCACGAACGAATTTGTTGTCTTGAATGAGTATACCACTGTTGGCAAAGAGGTAAGCTCGCAAGCGCCAATATTCTTCAGACCCAACTCTGACACCTTTAGTTCTCTCCTGACTTGTTTGTAAAGAAGACTGAGAAAATAAGCAATACCGCTCCTGTTGGTGGCATTATTGTCGCTAATTTGTACGCGTCCGTTGATCCTTATCAGAGAATGCTAATCAACGACCCCCTTACGCCCAACCTTGGATTTGGTACCCTTGAACTTGACACGAAACTCTCGAACTTTGGAATCGGTCGTGTCTATGCCTCTGATAAAGAAGAATTCCCTGTGGGTGCTATTGTTGAAGGGAATCTGGACTGGGCTACCTACACTATATTTCCTGTAGATGCTCTTCCTGGCCTAAATTTGACCTTTCTTCCCGCTGATATTTCTCCCAAACTGCTTGCTGGAAATCTCTCCATGCCTTCATTGACCGCGTACGTCGGTCTCTACGAGTTTGGTAAGCCCAAGAAAGGCGAAATCATATTCATTTCAGCAGCTGCTGGTGCTGTTGGACAAGCCGTTGGACAGCTTGCCAAGCGAGAGGGTCTGACAATTATTGGCTCGGCTGGATCAGATGAAAAGGTTGAATACCTCAAAACCATTGGGTTTGATCATGCCTTCAACTACAAGAAGACTCCACCTGCCCAAGCGTTGCCTAAACTTGCTCCCGAAGGTATTGATATTTACTACGACAATGTTGGAGGAGACCACCTTGAGGCTGCTCTCGATAATGGTCGCAGATTTGCTCGTTTTATCATCTGCGGTATGATTTCACAGTACGAGAAAGCACCTGAAGACCAGTATCCTATTCGAAATTTGTATAAGTCCATCTATAATGAGTTCAGTATCCGCGGTTTTGGTGTTTTTAACTACCAGGCCAAATATGCCAAGGAGTTTACTACCAATATTGTGCAGTGGACTCGATCAGGCGATTATCGGATCAGCGTGGACGTGTTGGAAGGTCTTGATAACATTGGAAATGGTCTCTACGCTATTTTGCACGGTGGTAATGTTGGAAAGCTTGTCGTTGCTGTCAACCCTGAATAGCTGATCCTTCACTCTTTTCCCTCGTGTGTAACTATCGGACATACTAATCTAGTAACTTATCTTCAACTGTCTTATCATGTTCTCTCATCTCATAGAGCTGTACCGTGAAGTTCGTAGGATTGTGAGTTCATATTCTTTACCATCATTATATATACTGTACATGTGTCTATCCTCTCATTGATTCGTACTAGCCACGGAGAATAACCGAAAAGTTATTCCGCGACTTTCCGGAAACGATAACACGTTTGCTAAAGCTCTTGTGTAGATCAAGGTTCTGCAGTGCAAAGAGCCAATATGTGATTTTGCGTGTGGATCGGAACTGCAGCTTGACATACCCCAGCGACGACATGATTTCTTCTAGTATCTCGTTCGTTAGAAACCTGGAATTTGTTGTGCATGCCACTGGGAGTACTAAAAACAGACAAGGGTAAGGTGCATCTGTGCCTGGTGGTCTAAGAAACTGCGTCGTCCGACGGAGCATATCTCCTCGAACTTTAGCGTCCCCGACAAAATTCAAAACAAGAGAAAGAGAAATGCAATCAAATCGCTATTTCGTTAGCACAGCTGTCTATGTAAATATGTAGTATACTGACCTCCTCCTCCGAGCTCGGTAGCGGGCGTTCCATAAAATCTTGCTTTTCGATCCCTGGAACCCGTGCATTCAAATCGATATGAACTGTTTTGGAAAAAATCTTAGACTTGACGCAGTAATTTGTGGGTGAGAGTGCGCCAACTTCCAACAGCGAAAGATCAGTCCGTGTCGAGCGGTATGTCTTTAGCCATTCCACCAGGATGCGCGATGAGTCGCCGCCCCGTTCTGAGGACTGCCCTATAAATGAGGCGTGTTGATAAAGCTGCATGTTCTTCTCATCGTTGATTTGCGTTTCCAGTTCTTTCAGCCGGGCATAGTCGTTGTCGCGAACTGCTTGGGCGTGCTGTTTGAGAAGGATGTGGTGGGCGCTGATAACGGCCTGAGTCTTTTTGGCTGATAGTTTCTTTACATCGACTCGATTTGTGATGGGTTTCTTCGCCTTCAACGAGGGCTTCTTAGACCCCATTGCCGGGATACAAAGGATGGAATTCGCTAAACTCCCAAATAAATTTGTGCTACACAAAAACTCCAAAAACAAAACTCCCCAATTCCCACAGAATTCTACAGAGAAATCTTTCCAGATTCTCGTTTCAACTGTTCTTCCTCAGTCCGCAATTTTTTGTCCAATTCTGTGAGGACTTCCTTGATGAAGGGAATCGTGTACATGTCTGTATCCTCGCCCCAGATGATGTCGAGGTGCTCGTGAAGAGGAACCCCCTTCACCTTACATCCAGCAGGTAAATTTTCCAGCATTATGTTTATATCCACAAGAGAGTCGATCTCCCCATAGAGCAGATAGATTGGACTGGAGATGTTGTGAGTTGGGAAACGCGGAACTTTAATGTCTCTTGAACCACGAAAAATACCAGATAGAGGATGAGTGTCGTCTCCATCATACATTTGAAATATCCCGGACCGCATTATTTGAAACCAGTGCACGACCGACTTCACGCTGGTGCAAGAGTACAAATGGGCGTAAGACGCCAACTGCTGTTCCCGGGAGATATTCAGCGACTGCCAATTAAACAAAAAGCTGTTCGAGGAGTTAATCAGAATATTGTAAAGAGGGGGGTCTGAAACACGTTAGTAAGCTCATCTATGATCACATTTATGATCTCGGCAAAATACTCACACACTAAGCGCTGCCAGAAAAGTACACTTGGAAGAATAGCCTTGTGGCCGAATCCAACAAACAGAATAGAAGGTGAAGCCTTTATTAAAGAATCGACCATGTTATGTTGGAGTTTCTCCGGTGTCAGTGCTGGAGCCAAGGCAATCAACGCCTCAACCTTGTCGTTCAAATCTGAGTTAATACTGAGAGCAGCAACTCCCTGAGCAAAGCCTTGAGAAAATCCCACATAAATCAATTTCGGCTGTTTGGTGCGTTCGAGAATGTAGTTGATTGTATCCGGTATGTCATAAAGCGCCAAATCGTCAATTGAAAAGTCCCAAAAGCGGGGATCTTTGTATTTGTAGTAAACGTTCTTAGAGGAATACTTATTTCCGCGGTTATTACCTAGCCATACATCGTATCCCAAGTTTGCCAAAGCAAAGGCGACAGATTTATGTGCCTTGATGTTTGTGATCCAAACCTCGCTGCTCATGAGAAGTCCATGGTGAAGATAAACCACTTTATTTCCCCGCCTCGGAAAAGTTTTTCCTTTCTTTTGGCCGCTTTTGATTTTGCCTACAATTCTGTGTATTCCAAGCAGGTACCCATCCTTAGTCCGCACTGCTTAGGGTTAGAAATCAGCCAGATTATAGGGAAAGCACCCACCTAGATGTTCTTCAAACTTGTATCCAAATAATTCGCACAGTTCAGCAAAATCCGCAGCCTTGTTAATGGCTCTCGCCGGTGCGGGCTCTCCTTGCTGAATCACGAATCCTGCGACAGTTGTACAAAGAGACAGAACGCTGTCTGGGAGAATAGCTGTGATTGTCTGAATAATAGACTCGAATGCGAGTAATAGCAAACCTATAAAAAGATTGAAATAGTTGCTGGGAAACAAGGCACTCTTCTTGTCGTTACTCCGCATTGGTGTCAGGTGGGAGCATTCGTTGTCCCAACGCTCTCCCTGTTAACCATCAAGTGTTCACCTCCGCAACTGCAATGTGGAAGCAATCTCTCAAGCGCTTCTCCAGGAACATTTCACCTCTATGGCTCGCTGGACGGCGCTTTGCGAGCTCGGACCCGCCTTCGGCGGATCTGCTACTGGCAAAGGCTGTTCCGAGAAGCATGAACAAGTCCATTCGACGCATCCCACAAAAGTCTATTCTAGATGGAAGCACAGATTGCGATTCTTTACCACCAATCAGCATACTTTCAGCCGTATCGACGTGCGACAAGTACGACCTTTCGCGGGTTGTCGATATCCTGCACTCGCGCGGAAACTCGGCAGCCTCTGTTCCCTTTGTGCGGGAGGTAGCACATGCACCTTACAAACTAGAGTCTGGACAAATTATTGATATCTTCATTCTGCGCAACGGCACTGTCGTGGCGTGGGGAATGAACGAGTCGGACACTATGTCGTTTTGCAAAAGTATATCTGAGGCCGAAATCAAATCATATATCAAATATGAATCTGAAGATGTTGACTACGTTGAAGTCTCTGGCTCTGGTGTAAGTCATATGAGCGGTGATATCATCAGGCTTGTCGGTTCAGACTCGTCAACTCGCTTTCTCGAGAAGATTGCATTTTCCAGTGGCCTTTCCCGAAGCACCAAACTTGCGGCTTTGGAAGAGTCATTGGAGAGATATATTGAATCTACTAGAGGTGTTACCGATCAATTGGCAAGTGGTCGAGGAGTTTCGATTAGCGAGGAGGATATTTTGATTAAAACCGGAGAACTTTTAAGAATCAGAGGTAATCTCAATCTTTATTCTGAACTTACGGAAACACCTGATCTCTATTGGTCTGAACCGGAATTAGAAAACCTCTACCAAATCATCTCAAAGAATATGGATGTTCATCCCCGCATTGTCATTCTCAACAAAAAGCTGGACTACGCTGGAGAAGTTGCGTCTATTTTCAAGCAGCATCTTGGTGAAATACAATCGATGAGGTTGGAGAAGCTTATTGTGATTTTAATTATGGTTGAAGTTGTCTTTGAAACCCTTCACTTTCTCGACTACACTCCTAGTTTTATACTAACAATATCAAAGAAGCTGAAGGCCTATGATAATGCTGAACCATAATCGCGGTACACAGTGTGACCTGAACTGTTTCTGGTTCTTAGGCAAGCCTCAGGACTTTATTTATATTTTGAAGAATTCTTGGTAGTGTATATAATTTTAATGAATTCGCTATATGTATCTATTTAATGTTGGATAGGCTCTCCTGGATAATTCGATAATGGAACGTAAAGGCCTTTTCAAATATTTACGTTTTACGTAACTAGGGAAATACAGAACGGCCAGCACAGGTATTATCAAAATAACTCAGGCATGAAATACGAGGGACGAAGTTAGATTCAAGTCCAGCCGAACACAAAGAAACCTCCGGAGGTATAATAAAAAGGCATTCAAAATAGTAAGACTCTATTATCGTAGGATTAAAAATCCTGAACTTCTTTCTGTAACCTTTATGTATACGGGCCCAGTATGAGACGATCCAGAGAAAATTAACATTGACCCTGCATAAAATGACACGATTGATAACGCCATAAACAATTGGCGATATAAAATTCTACCCCCAGTTGCCAAGTTAGACAGCCATTAATAAATTGTTCAACCAATTTTTCCAATCTTCCCTAGGATTTCATTTTCTTCAGGCATGCCATCAATGTATCAGAGTATCAAATGTTACACCTCACTGAAAAATCGCCCCAACCGCTCTCAGCCTAAGCACGTTCAATTCCTCTTGCAAAAGATACAAAAAAATATAAACAAACATCTGAGAAGCAAAAAATACCTGAGAATAGATCCAGGTGGGACTCGAACCCACAATCTTCGCCACCGGAAAGCGATGCCTTGACCTTTAGGCCACGGGACCTCTTGGAGTGAAATCAGTAACGCTCAGATAAAGACACCTATAAGCCTATGGCTGCTTACATAAGCAGTTTTTGCAAAATTTGTTTTTTCTTCTTGGTAGGTTTTTTTTTTATAATTTGAAATAAACTGCTGAAATTCTCTTGATTAGCTGAAACAATGTAATGGTGTATGTTAATTCCAGTGAAGTTCTTTTCAAGTCCATATTAAGATATTGGTCAAAGTAGATTTGCATATATAGTTTGGAAATTTCAAATAGTAAAACTGCATTTTCTCTTCGGCTTAGCACATTTAAACTACTTCCTCGTAACTACAAGCTTATCATAAGATCATTTAAAAACTTAGAATCGCTAAAGCATGTTTTTTTTGATGTTTTCCTCGTGCTCTACATACTTGTGTTACCTGTTACGTGTGTTGCAAGACGCAATTGTACATTAAAATTTACATTCTCTATTCCAAACTATTTCCGGTGTGCTTAGCTGAGGAGTTTGAGATGCCTGCACTTAAGGTACTCGTTGATTGAATTCAAGAAGAAGAAAAAAATAAGACATACCTGGCAAGTGTAACACGTAACGTTGCCTAAATAAAACTTGTTCACTCTGAGGAAGTTAAGGCGTTTTCGCGTACTACCATTATGTTGAGAAAATTGATTTCTGCAATCGCCTACTTCTTCATAAAATAAATATAGGAAGGTACAACCCCTCTGATGATCCGCGTTATTCGGGCTATTTGTATGTCTTAGTCGAAAAGTAACCCAACTCTTAGAACAATCCAGCAACGCTATTGCTTTACATCAAAGGTATTATATAAATGTATATATTTTATTGAACATAGATATATAGTTGAATCATTAGATCGAAGCTTATTTCTTCTTTAACCTCAATGAATGCTAGGTTCAATTTTTTTTTAATTTTTTTCCAAGTGACATATTTTATTTTCCAAATATATACAGGTACAATCCTCTGTTCCCTGGAATAGAATAGGCACGAAAATTGCGATAATAGCACTCGATCTTTTCAATCTCTTTTTTTCTTTCCACACCTTAACCAACCTCAAATAGCCGCTTGTCCGGGACAGTAATAGATGACTCGAGTATGTATACAGATCAAATTCAGTCAAAATGATTCAATGTCAGAGACCATATATTTACAGAAAGTTTGCGATCTGTGTTGTAGTTGGGAGTAGCTAATGTCGACAAGTTGTCTAGATCAATTATCTTACGCCTTTGCCAAGTTGAAGAGTAAAATTTCGCGATTTGTCATTGCGGTCCCAGCTTACAGAGAAAAGCAAGATTTTATCCCCGGTTATCGTCCTCCAAATAATATTGTTTGAACGAGGCACGAAGGCCGGCAAAATCGTGGATCATATATGCTTTATCGGAAGTATTTCCTGTTCAATCAACGAGTGACAATAGTAGAAATTGTGCTAAAACCGAATCCGTTTGTAGATATTGGTTGTCTTGCGGAGTGTAAACTTTCAGGAAGAGAGTAGGGGTCACAACCGCAATTCACAGTTCTACAGCAAGAGGATAATCAAAAGTAAAGTGAATTTTAAATAAAAAATGTATTTTTTAGAACCAACGTTCAAAAACTTTGGCAAGCTTCTGAGGTGCGTTGTTTTCAATCACATCGCCGTGGTTAGGCACAACAATGTTGATATCGAGAGCAAGCATATCTTTAAGCCCCCGTGAAACTTCTGTGCGGTCACGACGCATGAGTACATGATAGAGCATGAATCCCATCCCGCCATTGTCAATTTTAGTCCAATTGACAAAGCGCTTGGTCAGCCATCCGGAAAAGGGTCCGTAGGTGCTCTTCTTGTCGGCAGGAATAGCGCTGAACTGCTCTATGGCTGGGAGATTGAAAGCAAGGTCGGCCTCGAGAAGTGCCTTTGAAACCGTGTCATACATGACTAGCTCATTACTGCCATGACCTGGAAAGTAAGTAAATTTGAGTTGAGAATCGAGAGCTTTGGGGAGGCCAACCTCACTGGGATTAAGGACGCGGTAGCCCTTGTCTTTGGGAACCTCATATTCAACTTTAATTCCCTCGGGCCGCTTTTTTTCTGCCATACCCTCGACTGATATAATCTCCGCTTTGGGATAGATCTTCTTCCAAGACTTTAGGGCAAGGTGGTGTTCGAGATTTGGGGCTACCAGATAAGCGACGGCATCAGGATCGTCTGATAGTGACCGAACAGCAGAAGCAGTCTCCTCACCGTAAGGGATAGGAGCCCATACAAGAATCTTTCCCTGCAACGAGGGTAGCTTCACTAGCGTTGTTCGGTTGCCGATATTAATACGTCCCAGCCAGAGAAAGGGAACTGAAACCGTCACCAGATTGGCCTTGATTTTGCGAGTAACTGCGTATAGAGGATTGGTGTAGACCATCGCGAAGACGTTTCAATATTCTATTTTTCCCGATATATATATAGAAGGCAGGATTTTTATCTGCTTTGAATATTGCGCCTGCTGAAGAGGACATAAGCAAACATCATCGCGGAAGTCCGCCACCAAATATCTACGTCAAGGAATCACTGTCAAAGGCAAAAAAACAGGTTCAATTTTATATGATAGCTGATGATGGTATTATAATATTCATTTCAGCTGCTATTTTTATAAGAATGACTGAGACAGAAACCTGGGAATGATGTTCACTGCACCTGTCATCCTTTCAATCATAAATAATCTCGGTTTACTGACTTTCTTCATCAACTTTTCGAACTCCAAACACCGCAGAGCTTCAATTCTGCCTTTACTGCAGGGTGCAATTCCGCTCGCACATCAGAGCGCAATTCCACCGGTTTTTATGATGTTTTAACGTCGTGGAAATCCTCAAGTATATGATCATGAGGTTTATAGGAAGTTGATTGGCTTTTTGGATGAAGTTATTGCTGGTTATCTATATAAAGTGATGGAATTACCACACTTTGTGACAGGACACTAGTCAGAGAACTGTATCTGTGCAGAATATTTTTCAAATAGAATACAGGATTTTATGATAAAATAATTCAAGTGTAAACCTTAATATCAGTAGTACTGTGCCCAGGAGTTGTAACGTATATCGCTCGCTACCTTGAGAAAACTTTACAACTGGGACGTAGCAAAGTTTGGTTAAACTTTAATAATCTTTCATTTTAAATTCGTGACTGTCGTGAATTTTTCTCTTAGCTGAGTATCCACATCTCTAAGGAAATATGCCCGTATAGCTATTAGCTATTTGTGCTCAAAATTGTTAGATGGTAGTTGTGACTCAATAATTGCCAATTGGCGGGTAATAACTGTCTCGCAACTGAGTAGTATTTTGGTTCAGCTGCCGTTGGCTTTAGGCAAATCGAGGCTTTTTTGTAGAGTGCTGCTGGGTGGCTCTGATGGCCACACTTGCGCTTCTATACTGCACCTCAGAAGCCTGGTTAAAAAATAAACTTGTTTTTTTTTTTAGATTTCAATATACCTCAACCGTGTTTGGGTGCCTCCCATGCCGATTCTTCAAAGCCTGTCATCAAAGCTGTATACTGCGATCCTGAAGCAACCCAACCTTTGATTCCACCTAAAAGAACAACACTTTCGAGATTTGAGAATGGTTGCAAGTTTACATAGTCGGCCATCCATGACGCACATCGTGTTCCTCTACCCAAAGAGGATCCTAAAGCGGTTAGATATTCTCCCATGCTTTTAAAATTAAAATAAAACCTACCACAATACCAAACTATTGTTGGAATATTGGCTGTTGTTAAAAGGTTATGCAGTGTCGGGATTGTGGGGTAAAGCGTCTGAGCAGGGATATTGAGGGAACCCTGGATTGCTCCGCCCTTGAACAATTAATATTTCCAAACTCAGAAATAATAAAAAATTACCAACCTTGTAGTCGTTACGTCTCACATCTACCAAAACAAAGTCTTTGCCGGCAATCTTGCCCTGCTCCACTATCCAAGCACGGAGCGTTTCTCTGCTCAGCGCAACTGGTGTTGAAGAAGGTTCAGGAAATTCGGCATACCAAGGTTGAATGCCACATGGCTTCTCTGAGTTCATCGTGTTTGTATTCATTGTCTTTTTGGCAACTGATGACTTCTCCGCAATTTAGAAAGCTATGCTTCCACACACACTTTCCACAACACGCCCAATCCGAGAATTTTAAAAATCCAAAACCACCCCGATTTACAAGAAAATTCCAGGCTAGAAACTACTGCTTTCAAGGCTTATATAGACACTGTGTCGACTCAAGATAATGCACGTGACGTCACGTGAAGAGCCATTATTATCCACTTCTCCTTCTACCAAAATTTTTTTGTGGCTGAAAAACTGGAAAAAAAGGACGCCAAAAAAGCTTTGGAAATTCTTTTAATAAAACCGTTTTTTTCGATGCTGCGTTCAAAAGTTTTTTCAACTTCGTGTCTGCGTGGTTTTCGCGTGGGCAGTTCGACGACGCCGGGTCGCTTGCACTTCTCGCAGCAGCAGCGAAACAGCGACGAAGCAGAGTCTGAAACAAAGAAAGTCGTTTCGTCAGTGAAAGCGGGCACTGTGTTAAAGGGATGCACCGTACTCAACAATGGACAGATTGCGACCGCGCTTCCCGACGAGGAATATCCAGCATGGCTCTGGACACTGCTCGACTCTCCCGACGTGCGGATGGAGAAGCTCAAGGCTTCTGATCCCGAGGCCTATGCAAAGCGAATGTGGCGGTCAAAGAATCGCAAAACAATCAAGGCCGATAACTTCATGCGGACACTCAAGTAAATAGAGCGTTTTTTTTTTGCTCTTTGGTTCAAACAGGCTATGGACTCGGAAAATGTATATATCAGGGCATGGTGCGCCATCTACGCCGGCGCTTGGGTTCAATTAAATAAATTAAATCTCAGTCACAACTACGCACGCGGAAAACCGTGGATCATTAGCTAAATAACGTAAAGTACAAATAAGGGTCTCAGAGAGACCCCTCAGAATTGGGTCTGGTAGCACAGAGAAGCAGATAGCAGGTTCCAGAGTGGTATTCCTTAGACAGCTCCGCTGTCTTTCGGTTGTTCATCTCTGCCACGACCGCTGAAGCCAGTTCGGGTGAAGTGTAAAGGTAAAATAGGGACTTGTACCAGTTGTAGTTTACCATTGTTGAAAGCATCCGCATGTTGTCATCCTGTCCCCATGATAGTGGGACCTTGTACCAACACCGCTCGAGCTTCTCAAAGCCAGCATTGAAAACGTACTCGGCAATCTTGACTGAGGGCTGGGGATCGACCTTGGCAGCCTCAAGAGCGACACGTAACTGATCGAAATATGATTTTAACGGAGGAGAAGGAGCGGTTACTACAAGGTCGGGGACAATAAGGTCGACCATGCCGCCCGGTTTGAGTACCCGGTAAAGCTCGCTCACGACCGCGTCCCAGTCCTCGTGCGTTACCTGAGTAGGTAGAGCAGAACAGTGAACAATGTCAAAGTATTTCGACTCAAAGGGTAAAACTGCTAGACTGTCACCACTTACATACTCAAAATTCTCAGGTCGATCGATAATTTCAGACTCGTCGCCGTAGGCCAGACGGAACCCAGTCACAGTTGTGCGCGGATAGTCTACACAGAGTTGCCAGGCAGCGGGATCTAGAATGTTAGCAAACTCGGGGCAGAAAAATAAAACAAAAGTGAATGACATACCATATCGTAGTCCTTGGATAATCAGAATACGCTTGCGTGCAGGCAACGTTCTTGTATGTCGACGGACCGAAGGGCAGGCAATAATGTGATTGTTGAACAAAAATTTCAAGGCTTCCATGGACCACAAATCGTACAAGAAGGAACCGTTGTCTGGCTGAATTGAGGGCTCATACGCTAGCCAGGTTTCAAGACGCACGTGAGCATATAAATAGGCATCACTTACACCAGAATAAAGGGAAAATTCATCAAAGAGCGACCAGTATGTCGTCTTTGAGTGGTCAAGGTTGTGGTGATAGGCGGCTGGGCTATCATCCCAAATTTCATCATCCTCGTCTGCAACCGAGTTTGCAGTCAGTTGTGAATTGAGAGTATCTGTAGGTGTGAGTGCATACGATAGTACACTGGGAGTCCTTGGCTTTTGGTGGGGATGTGCCTCAATCTCCTCATAGAAAGCCGATGCGTTATCGAGATCAAACTTGGCCAGCTCAGGTAACACACTTTGAAATACATGCCTTCTAAAAGCTTGAGGAAGCTGTGTAGACGGGCTCTGACTCACAATTGAGCTTGCAGGCTCGACAATCTCGGCAAAGGAGTCTATATTCAAACCATCAACCGAACGTTCAGGGACATCAAGAGGCCGCTCCACAAGACCGTCTGGGGCTGTAGAGATTTCCAACCGGGACATTTCCATTACTGGAGGATCATGTGAGCTTTTCCGGCCAACAGTAGACAGTTGCAGAGCTGGTTTGTGTTTGTCATGATCGACAGAGGTCGAGCGGTGGTGATGAGATATTTCTGGTATGGATGTTGTCGAGCTTGCACGTAATAATGATTGTTCTTGGGATGTAGAAGAGAGTCCAAAGACTGAATTCCTCGGTGTGCGTGCTGAAAGGCTTACACGGTGATGATGATGATGATGATGGTGATGGTGATGATGCTTATCGAAACGAGAATTGACAGCATCAAAGAGCCTGTGAAGAGCAGACGAAGAAGTTGGTCTAACCTTGAATGTTTCGTCGGGTGTTGCTGTATTCTGAGCCGAGAGCTGACCGTTGGTCGAGGTAGGCTGCTCCGAGGGTCTTCGAAGTGAGCGGTTTGGGTCTGAAAAGCGCGCAGGTGGCAGAGATATCTTCCCAAAAAGATGCTCAGAGTGCAGCGACGATTCTGAGCCTTCTCGTTTCGTTCGACCCGAGTCGCTCATCTGCTTCAGCTGGGCAAAGGGTTGAAATCTTCTTCCTCACAACCATGAAGATTTCGCAAAAGCTTCAGCAGGCGCACGCTGTGTCGCCCAAAGCGACTTATTCTTTTGAATTCTTTCCGCCAAAGACGAGCTTGGTAAGAATTATTTATCTTTCCCGGTTTGCGTTAGTTTTAGAGCGCTAACCTTATGACAGGGAGTGACCAACCTGTACGATCGTATGGACCGCATGTACGCTCTGGGCCCCCAGTTTATCGACATCACCTGGAATGCAGGCGGAAGGATGTCCAACTTGACCTGTGAGATGGTTGCTACTGCTCAGAGTGTCTACGGTCTGGAGACTTGCATGCATTTGACGTGCACGGGTATGCCCAAGAGCGTGGTCGACAACGCCCTCAAGGATGCCTACGACGCCGGTTGCCAGAACATTCTTGCCTTGCGTGGTGATATCCCCCGTGACTCTGACTATGTTCCTGACAATGATATCTTTCACTACGCTCGGGATTTAGTAGCCTACATCCGTGAGCAGTACGGAGACTACTTTGATATTGCCGTCGCCGGATACCCCGAAGGACACGCAGAAGAGTCTGATCCTACAAAGTTGATTGCATATCTTAAAGACAAGGTCGATGCTGGAGCAAACGTTATCATTACACAGATGTTTTACGACGTTGATCGGTTTTTGGCCTGGGTTGACGAGTGCCGAGCGGCAGGAATCGATATTCCTATTGTTCCTGGAATTATGCCTATTTCTACACACGCATCCTTTGTTCGTCGTGCCCGGTGGTGCGACATCAATGTGCCCAAGGAATTCATGGCTGCCTTGGACGATGTCAAGGACGATGATAATAAGGTCCGAACCCTCGGTACACAGCTTGTTGCAGAGATGTGTCAACGTATTCTTGATGCCGGCATCAAGCACCTTCACTTTTATACCATGAACCTTGAGACTGCTACGCGAATGGTGCTTGAAAAGCTCGACGTATTGCCCATTCAGGGCGAGGTCTCGCAGCCTCTTCCCTGGCGACAGTCGCTCGCCAAGGGCCGTGGCGAAGAAACTGTTCGTCCTATTTTTTGGAAGAACCGCAACATGTCGTATGTGACTCGAACTCAAGACTGGGACGAGTTCCCTAACGGCCGATGGGGTGACTCGCGATCGCCTGCGTTTGGTGAAGTTGACAACTTCGACTTTGGTCTTCGTGTTACTGACGCTGTTGCACTCAAGCAATGGGGACTACCTGAAACTGTTGCCGACGTTGGCGCTCTCTTCTGCCGCTATCTTCGAGGCGAAATCAAGTCTCTTCCTTGGTCCGACACTCCTATCTCCCGAGAAGTTGAGTCCATCAATGAGCAGTTGATTGATCTCAACACCCGTGGCTTCTTGACTGTCAACTCGCAACCAGCCCTGAACGGTGTGAAATCGTCACACCCAGTCCACGGCTGGGGCCCACCCAACGGTTACGTCTACCAAAAGTCATATCTTGAGTTCTTTGTTAGCCCCGATCTCGTTGATAAACTTGTGGAGCGTATGTCCAAGGATCCAGAGATCACCTACTACTGTGTCAACATTAACGGTGATCTCCGCTCCAACAACCTTTCCGATCAGGCCAATGCCGTAACCTGGGGCGTTTTCCCGGGTAAGGAGGTTGTACAGCCGACCATCGTCGAGGCTGTTTCATTTCTTGCCTGGAAAGACGAAGCTTTCCGATTAGGTGTGCAGTGGTCGCACGTATACCCTGCTGATTCGACTTCGCGCAAGTTCTTGTCGGACTTGTTTAGCAGCTGGTACTTGGTGAACATTGTCTATAACGACTTCCACAATCCCAATGTCATTTTTGACGTTTTTAAGGGGTTGTAAAATTGCATTCAACAGTGCAAAGATAAAGACTTAACAGTCTGTTATGAAAAAAAGGGGACTTTAACAGTCCATGGAGAGGGTTATATAGGGACTTTAACAGTCTACAGAGGAGATGCAGCATAAAGAAATCTAGAAACTCAATACAGGCTTATTAGTCTGAGAAAAACAAAGAAGACTTTAACAGTCAAAAACGGCAAGGATTACGGGACTTTAACAGTCCAAAAGGAGGGTTGCAGAGGAGACTTTAACAGTCTGGTTATGACATTGTATATACAGCATTCAACATGGTAGTTATAATTATGTTCGTAGATTGTTAGTCGAGCCAAGTTGGTTTTATGGAGGAGCAGATGGAGATATATTGTTCGAGATCAGCAGCGTTCGGGATAGCGCCAGTCCAAAAAATCTTCCAGGGTGACCCTGTGATTGCAAGAGTACCGCGTGAGCGTTCAAAGTACCACTTGTTGACCGGGTTTGTTTTGCGAGAGCGCCAGACAAGCGTCGGGAAGACGGAGACCATTGCAGAGAAGACGATATCGGCAACACCCATGCCTTGAGATGCCGAGCGAACAGCGAACTTGTCAAGGTATGCAACAGAGTCTTCGATAGTTACGATTGCACATCCGTCGTAATCTCCTGCGACGATGATTGCGGCGAGCGAATGCTGGACGCGGTCGAGATAGGCCTCACGATCGAGGCGGCGGCCGAACGAGTCATCGACTAGATCAAAGAGCCGATCTAGATTGAGTTCAGGGGCATTGCGTAAGTCAGTAGGAGTGTAGACGTTTACTTCCATGCCGATGCGGACAACAGTGGACGTGACTGGAGCACGAGGAGGGAGAGACGATGAAATGACAGGCCTGTCGGTTAGAATATTTTGAATGACAGGATTAGGTGAGTGTATGTCGGAGGTGTCTGGTGACTCGGCTGCAGCCTGTGGTGTGGTAATCATGGCCGATGCCGCCGGTGAGAGCTTACCAAGAGTCTTGGCGATGGCTGTCATGTTGTCAAGCTGATGCTGACGAACCTCTGGCGGACCCATGGCCGGGTTGCGTAGCTCTTTATCTATGGCTTCAGCTTCTTGGAGAAGGTTGATAAAGACATGCGAGCCGTTGCGGGTCTTTGAAGGCATGCCGCCTGCCGGATCAATGTAAATGATTTTATCAGCCTGTAATGCCTCAGCAACGGCTTCAACTGCTGTATCTGCATGAACAGTGCTCACAGTGGCCGTGGTAGGGTCGTAGGCTTTTGGGATCAGGGCAAGAGAGCTGCCCCTCGCCATTGGCGACTCGAGCAGCTCAGGCATATCAAGCCAGACGTTCTTGTCTTGTGTTCCAAGAGCAGCGTCGACAATTCGTGTAATTCCAAGAGAGCGGGCGAGATCAGGGCGGTCAACGATGACACATGGCTGTACCAGGGTCGTAAGGGCTGTAAGAGTGGAGGCCACACCGGGGAGAAGCTCTCGCGGCCAGAGTTCAACATCCACTAGACGTACAATGGCCCGTCGAGCGCGAGCGTTCGCCTGCAGAAAAGGTCGAGCGTCGCGCTTCGTTGCCTGTGCTCGCAGCACCGACACGAGGAGCTTCCGTTGCACCATCTTGATACCTTCCTTCCTATCGCGATGGAGCGCGCCGAGGTTGCTTTTGTTGCCGAGACGGTCGTCGTCGACGTTGTCTTTACGCAGCCCTTTGGCGGCGTGAATCTGGTTGGGGTGAGTATGGAGGGTTGAAGGACGACGGACTGAGCTGACGAGAGAAGGGCGTTGTGGATCGCGTTCGAGCGCAAAGACGAGCCAAAGTTCCGCTATGGCTTGCAATATTACTCAAAAAACATGGGCGGGCCCAGATTATAGCGCCGGCGTGGATGGACGCGCAGGCGTTGACCGATACATACGCAGCAGAGACCGCTCAGATGGAGCGTTTTGCACCTTTACCGATGTACTGGCTTGACGTTGCATCGGCCATTGTCGATGCTGCGGGCGATAACCTTGATTCGCCGGCCCATGTCGTGCGCTCTCTTATCCGCGACCTGCGTGATATCCGACTGGCTAAGGCGCGTGCAGGCATTCGCAATATCAATCATGAGCATCTTCAAATGGACGGTCTTGGTGCAGTGGAGATTAATGAGATGCGTGGACTCGTTGGCCGCGGCATGGACCAGCTCGCTTTGCTTGAGAGTCTGAAAGAGTGAAAATCTACGACGTCTATGTTCTTATTCCGTGTATATTAAACTTTATTGTTTGTTTTTATGACATGTATGTTAAACACACTGCGAACGTTCGTCTGATCCTTCCCAACGCTCAGGCCTCCCAGTCTTGAACATTGTTGTCACGGTCAGTCACACGCGCACTTGTAATCGTAACCACAATAACAGCCGTCTCGGTACTTGCAAATGCCTCTGCTCGCGGGTTTGAGCGTAGGTGGATGTCACGGAAAGTAGCAGTCTCTGTAGGGTCGGTCACAATGCGAGCTTGGCCGGAAAGCGTCACAGAAATTCGTGAGAGTTCGGCCTGGTTGAGATCGAGCAAGCGCTTGGCCAAAGGCGAGGTGTCGGCATCAGTTCCGGCCGTGACCCAGTCGTGGACGAGAAGTGAGACGTTGGGGTTCTGCACTATTAGCAAAAGACTTGTTTAGTATAATTATTCTTGCCTTTTCAATGTTATGATACTTCGTGGTGTCGCGATTGGACGTCAACAGGATCTTTCCGTCCGCAAAGGTGTAGTTCATGAGTCCGACATGGGGAATATCTTTATAGCTGGTGGCCAAATGGAGCTGAATACATTAGTATATTCTGCATCTGTCCTTTTACAGCCATCACTTACAAATTGTGCCTTCTCAAGTAGTGTTTGTACTTCAGTTGGAAGTGGAGCCATCGTTGTCCTCTTGCCATGTCCACCATCAAGGCCGAGGCGATCAAATGCGTGAGCGAAGAAGCTCTTGACACAGTAAAATTCCGTGTACTCGGGCAATTGACAGGTCGGAAACTGCCGAAACTTGCCAATGTCGACGGCCCCTTTGCGCGATTGAATGGGCTACTTGAGCAGACCGTCACCGCTCATCACGGGAACTCCATCCTCATCGTGGGCCCATCGGGGTCTGGCAAAAGTGCACTTGTTGACAGTGCACTTTTCAAGCTGGGATCGAAGCACAAAGGAGAGTTCGTTACTGTGCGACTGGATGGCCAGAACGTGGGCAATGACCGGCTGGCTCTGCGCGAGATTGCGCGACAGTTGAGCGTGGAGATGAGCACTGTGCGACAGAGTACAACGCGGCGGGACGTTCAGAATATCAAATCTCGAAATTACTACGATGCCAATCCCCAGGGCCTAGAGCAGCGGTCGTTTGCTGACTCCCTTCGCGCACTCCTGGCCCTGCTCTCACTTCCTGACGAATTGGGTACGCCTTCTGCTGGCCGACCGATTGCAGTTGTGTTTATTCTTGATCACTTTGAGCGATTCACACTACTTCCCCGGCAGCTGCTGCTCTACAACCTTCTCGACGTCGCGCAGTCATGGAAAGCCCCTATTGCGGTTGTCGGTTTGAGCTCGCGAATAAACTGCCAAGAGTTGTTGGAGAAGCGTGTGCGAAGTCGGTTCAGTCACCGTGTAATCGTTTTGCCTGGTGCCTCGTCGCTCGATCACTACTGGGCCGTCTGCAAGGCCGGTCTCGAGTTTGCTGAAGACCCGCGTACGCAGTCCGACGCAAAACTCAACAGGTTTTCCAAGTGCTGGAACGCATGGATTCAACAGCTCTACAAAGGACCCGAGTTCAGGGCGCACATCGAGGCTCTCTACGCCCGAACGCGCAACCCGCGGGACTTTTATTCATCTGCCCTACAAGCAGTATCGGAAACATCGCTGGAATTCCCCTTGCCGGTCGAAACCTCTATCACAGACCCGGCCTACACACTTTCAGGCGACGTCGAGACCACCATCCGCGGTCTGAGCAGCGTCGAACTCTCGATGCTTATTTGCGCTTGCCGCGCAGCCGTCAAGATGGATGGAGCTGCGGTTAATTTTAACCTTGCATACGATGAGTACCTGTCACTCGCACACGCCTTGCGTATCGCCCAGGAAAGTGCCGCTGGCGGCAGCGGCATTGTACAGCGCGTCTGGTCACGCGACATCGCACGCGCGGTCTGGGAGAAGCTCCAGCACCTAGATTTGCTTGTTCCCGCATATGCCTCTCGCGGCGCACGCGGTATGGCTGCTTCGGCAGAGATCCGACCTGTCCATCCAGACATTGGTCTGCTCGAGCTCGGGCGCAGTCTAGTCGACCATCCGGACCTACGGCGCTGGACGCACTTGTAATTATATCATTTGCATTATTTCAACACCCAAAATTCCCGTAACTCCATTATTGCCATTCCATTACTCCTGTTCCACTACTCCCGCCGCGTAGCTCACCGAACTCTGCGAGACGGTTGTCACCTTGCTTGACTGCGCGTAGCTTAACCAAGTAACTCTCCCACCCTGTTCATCCAGAGCCGCCAGTAGCACGCCAATAGGGTGTCTTCCGCAAATAGTGTTGTGCGTGTGCTCCAGATAGCGGCCCCAAGAGACGGCAAGAGGTCCAGACTCAGCGTGTGCAGCAATTGACATTCCCTTGCGATCCATATACTCAATTCCCCTCCATATGGGCAGTTCAGAGCTCTTCTGGCGGGATGCCTGGACGACTTTTGCGACCTGTGGGTCAGCTGCGTACCCTACAAACCCAAACCGCTGGCCCCAGTGGCAGAAGTCGGATGATACTACCACTGCAGTGTGCTCATCAGCAATGTAAGACTGCAGGAGCTGCGCTGCAAGCACTTCGTCGGCAGGCGTCAGAGCGCCAACGACGATAGGCAGCACAGCGGCAGACAAGCGTCCCGAGGCTTGAAGCATCTTGTAAATGTAGGGATAGTGCATTTCAAGTGAATGCTCTTGCTCGTCCTCATGTCTATCAACCACATCGACATCCAGTCCAGCTTTGCGGCCACTCTTGACGACCCTAGATACCCCTGTAAACGTTTAGTTGAGATCCTAACCCGTTAAACATAACGTACCCTCAACATCTACTTGAAGATTTCCAAACGGTGTTTCCAATTCACCAGCCCGGGCAAGTGCAAGGCCAGAGTGATAGGCCGTGTGCGCGGGTCCCAACACTAGCACTCTCTCACTGTCTAGGTTAGCGAGAACAGAATACACTGGGTAGACTTACATGTTTGTTAAATTCCACGAATTGTATGCATAGGCTGCTGTGGCACCACTGTAGGAGTATCCGGCATGTCTGAACGTTAGCCCAGATCTCAAAGCCGTCTCCCAACCTACGGAGCAATGATGATCCGTCCTTTCGGAAGATCATCTGAAACATCACCAAGGTAGCTTTCTAGCTGCTCATCCAATTCAGCGGCGTCGTCGCTATACCAAGAGCCTGCATGGCTGGCTCGTCGTCGATATGGCATGACGATAAAATACGAAAGAAGAAAAAAAAAAAGAGTTTCAATCAGCGATTACATTAATCATAAACTACATGCACAAAATCCCTTTATCTAGTGGGATTCCGCCTGGACCTTTTCAACAGCATCGCGCAATACCTTGATGACCTCTGCGGGGTCTTTTGCACCAAACACAGCAGATCCGGCAACAATTACATTTGCACCGGCCTCAGCAGCACTTGTCACAGTCTTGGGACTGAGTCCACCATCGACCTCAATGGCCTTTTCTGGGAAGCGCTCGCGAAGGAGCTCGACCTTGGGCAGACACTCGGTTAAAAAGCGCTGACCGCCAAAGCCAGGCTCAACCGTCATGACCAAAACCATGTCTAACTGTTCTACAAAGGGAAGGATATCCTCGACGGGGGTCTTGGGCTTAATTGCGCAGCCTGCCTTGATGCCCTTGGCGTGAATCGCATCGATTACACCCTGGACATCGTCGGTAGCTTCAAAATGAAAGCAATATAGATCACAGCCTGCATCTGCGATCTCATCGAGCCATTTTAAGGGCTGTTGGAGTTAGAAATCATACATTTCGCCTTCGCGGGGTACGCACCTCCGATACCATCATATGGCAATCGAAAAAGATCTCGCCCCTTGGAAGCGTTCCACGGATCGAAGCCACCATCTGCGGTCCGAAGGTAATGTTTGGTACGAAATGACCATCCATGATATCGATATGAAGCCAATCTGCTCCACAAGACTTGATCCGCTTGCACTCTGCAGCCATATGACCAAAGTCGGCTGTCCCAAAGGTTAGCAATCCGATTCCCAACAAAATCACAAAACAAAAAACATACCCGCCAAAATCGACGGCGCGACAAAGGCTGCGACCATCTGAAATTTCCTCTTTTAAAGAAGTAAAAAGAAAACGGGACTCCGTCGGCAAAAGAAGAAAGAAAAAGAGAAAAAAACTGGCCGGAGAAAGCGAAAATCCTAAGTTAGAGACTGGGGATAAGTTAAAATGTTGGAAAGTTATATTGGAAATTAAGTTATAAATTTCTTTCTTCTTTCTTCTCTTTCGTATAAAAAAACCAGTAAACCCAGCAAATGTCGAAGCAGCTGCTGCTCGAAGCCTCGTTGGAGAACAAAATCCTTACCTTCGGTGCCTACACACTCAAGTCAGGCCGGGTTTCACCTTATTTCTTTAACGCCGGAAAGCTCACGTCGGCTAAGCTGCTCGGGGCCCTTGCTAAGGCCTACGCTAGCGTTATCGCCGAGTCTGACCTGCGTCCAGATGTCATTTTTGGTCCAGCATACAAGGGTATTCCCCTATGTGCCATCACAACCCTCAAGCTTGGTGAGATGGACGATGCCTATGCTGAGGTCGAGTACGGTTACAACCGTAAAGAAGCAAAGGATCACGGTGAAGGTGGAACTTTGGTAGGTGCTTCCCTTCGCGGAAAGCGAGTGGTGCTGGTCGACGATGTCATGACTGCAGGCACAGCCATCCGCGAGGCTATCGAGATCCTCCGCGTCAACGGCGCCGAGCTTGCAGGAATTGTCGTCGCAGTTGATCGCCAAGAAGTCGCTACAGGATCAACCCTGTCGACCGTTCAGGTCATCTCTCAAGAGTATAAGGTCCCCGTCTTGAGTATCATCAACCTCGACGACATCATCACCTTCTCCCGCGGTAAGATCGAGCCCGAGCAATTTGCTGAGCTAGAAAAGTACCGTGCCGTCTACGGAGCAAAGTAAAAAAAAAATGTGTGTATAGTATTTTAATGGTGTATTTTTCTATAATACAGTCGCTCTACTAGCGCTTTTTGTACAGACAGGGTTTCAGCAGCGGCTCTTCCTTCTTCTTGTCATTCTCAATAAACTTCAGCTTCTTCTTTTGGTTGTAGTTTGGTCGCTCGGCAGCTCGCTGTTCGGTAGCAAGGGTCTTGTCAGGGAGGTCGTGGATGGGTTTGAAAAACTCAAAGGTGATAAACATCTTGTTGGAGGTATCGGTCGAGCGATGGTAGAAGCCCATTTTTCGTAGCGCCTGTACAAAGGAGTCTCCATCGGTGTCGGATAGTCGTGACTTGATCTCGGCAATCCATATCTCGCCCCTGGGCTTGAGAATACGTTTAGCCTCACGAACAAATTCCATAAAGTTGGTGCCCATAAGGGACAAACAAAAGATGACAACGTCTGCAGATGCGTCCTTGAGTGGCACTGCCTTGATGTCGGCAACAGTCACCCGCTCATTCGGCTTGGCCAGATCAAAGCTGTGCACCACAATCTCGGGACCCTTCTTGCCCTTGCGCGTGCCAAACTTAGCCACGTCAGCAGCCAGTTGGGCATCACCACAGCCCATATCAGCAATCACGGTCTTGCCCATACGGTCAGAGGGAAGCTTATCATTGCTGTTCGTTGGGCGAACAGTATACCTCTGCTTAATGGTGGCCACAAACTTGTCCACTGGATTCTCTGGCCATGACTGTACCTGTGATCGGAACCCAATGTGGTACTCGTCGAAAACAGCCGGGTTCTCGGAGATCAGTTTCACCGCAGCAGGTGAGTCGGAGGTGTAAAGTTGCTCATTGATCCACCTGAACCGCGAACCGGCAAGTTTCTCTCGCATTTTTAGCTGTAAAGGCGTAAGTTTAGACTGGGTGGTAGTGGCCGTTGGCTTTGCACTCGGTTTCTCATTCGATGGCTTGTCACTCGAGTGCTCGCCTCCCTCCTCTTTCTCCTGTTCTTCCTGAGCCTCTTCAGCCTCACGCTTTCGTTTCCTTTTCGCCTCCTTCTGGCGTGCACGCTGCTCCTTCTGCTTTTCCCGGCGTCGGTCGCCAGCCTCGTCGGCAAGCTCGCCCGCAGCAGGCATCTTGGTCATCTTGCTCAGATCAAGAGCAGAAGCCTTGCTCTTCTTCTTCTTGGGTACATCCTCCGCAACGATATTCGTTGGTAAGTCCCAACCAACGTTGAAAAACGGAGATGCCATAGTGCTAGGTTTGGCAGAAGATGGGAGCAAAAAAAAATTATATATGGGGACAGATGTGATCAACGACATAGATATTAAGGATACCGTTTACATTCAATTACTTGAAGAAATATACTCAAATTAAAAACAAAACTAAGGTTTAATGTTGTAGGTGATGCTGACCTGCTCGTCGATCTCGCGCGAAAAGTCACCGAGTTTTTGCAGCAAACCGGCCTTTTCAAAAGTCAAAAAGCGGCCAAAGCGGTCATATTCAAGCTCTTGCAACGTTCCCACAGTTGCACCCTTGCCGAAAACTCCTAGGCTCCACTCTTCAGGTTTCTGTGCCTGACCTGTCGGGACTGCAGTCCAGGGGCTCTGGCCGTTGGCAAAGGCCAAGTACGAGTCCGACATGTGATCTGAGGTATGGTGCATTGCTTCTGGCAGTATCTCGCGTAAGTGGCGCCAAAGATGAATGTTATCGAACGAATGGTGCGCTGTACCGTGCCAGGCGTGCTTCAGCGGAGTATCCTCGTTAAATAGGTACTCGTATATGCTACGTGAGTGCGAATCGATGGCCAGCGATCGCACAGAAGCGTATTCAGGAAAGATAAAAAGCGCCTCGGACGTAAGCACATCCAGTTTGCGCCAATCATTGTGGTGATTGTTGTCTTCCAAGCCATAGGCCTGGTTGACAAGCGCTAAGTCTTCACCCTGTACAAATTGACGCAAAATTGCCTGAATCTCAGCATTACTCTTTCCTGCAAAAGTGTCCTTCCAAATCAGAGCCTCGTTTCGGCAGTGGCCCAGCATGACCCGTGTCAGCCAGTGCGGAATCTTGCTCGCAAAAAGATCATAGGAGCCTACTTGAAGCATAGAGCCAGCACTCAAAAATACGCCGTCGTCGGTGAGTCCAAGGGTGGCCAACTGGGAGTTGAGACAGCTCATGAGCATCTTCATCAGTTTGTCTTCCGGCACAGCAGTAAGTGCCTCGACACGCTGAATGGGATCGAGCTTAAGTGAAATGTCGCAAGCTTTAAGAACACTTTCGAAGAGCACCTGTTGTTCTGAAATCGAGTATGCACCGCAAAGGGAAACAACGCCAGATTGCAAAATCGCACCCGACATACCCGCATAATCACCGGGGTGGTCTTTTGCTCGGAATATATGAGCATTAGTACTTGAGCTTCCCGCACTCTGCCCGAAAAGAGTTATATTGTCGGCATCACCGCCGAAAGTAGAAATGTGCTCACGGACCCATTGAATACCAAGCAATTGATCCCACAAACCGTAGTTTCCTGAACCAGTCTCACCGACATGCTCGCCAAACGCCTGCAAGTCTGAGCCACCGAGCCAGCCGAAGGGACCAAGGCGGTAGTTGATGCACACCACCACGACCGGGGCACCATTCGCGATCGAGCGCTCGACCAACGCAGTCGCATCAAACCGCGACGCGCTACCTGATCCATATACAAATGCACCGCCGTGAATAAAGACCATCACAGGTAGAGGTACGACGGACTCGCCGGCGTTGGAAGGCGACGCAATATTGAGGTTGAGCGCTGCGGAACCGGCGGAGTAGACTGTCTTTTCTTCAAGCCATGAACGAGCTGCATCTGGTGAAGTACTGCTCACACGGTCGGGCTGCCATGCAATGGCACTTTAGTAGGTTAGCATTGTCTCAGAACATGATCGCAAAGCCGTAACACATACCCTAGCTGACGACCGTCATGACGACCGGCATGAAACGGACCCGAAGCCACGGGACGACGAAAGCGTCCGGGAATGGTGCCGAACGGAATGCCAAAGAACTGGTCGACATGTCGATGGCTATGTCGCAAACCGGTGAGCTTGCCCAGCTTGGGCAACTCGATAACGATTGGCTCCACGTGAGATGTGAGTTCGATAATCGGAGGAGTTAGAGCAGGGGCTGCTAGCATTGCCATTGTTGTATTCTATAGGGTCTGTTAAGTGGTTGGAAGAAGGGTGGTGATGACATTCGACGGCACCGACGACGAGGGTGCCAGCGAGAGCGAACTTCAGTCAAGGTCTGATTCTCGGAAAAAACTATCATAAACACAAATAATATTATTTAAAAAGCTTACAATACAAAGAATCGAGATCCTAGACTTGATTTGGAGGATCTTCAAGCAAAGATGAGAAGCATGCGGCTCACCTATGCTTTCCTAACTATTACTACTTTATCTGATAGCTGTTTGAAAACTCTACATTCAAATGCCTTCCGACGTTTTAAACATCCTCATTAGTTTGTCTATATACACTCTTTATTCCATTACTCCTTAAACTTGAACTGCAGTCCATAGTGACCCTTAAGCAAACGTTTCTGGCCGGGAATTCCAGTCAAATTCTCTCTGAAAGTACCTCCAGGAACAGCATAATCATCCCAGAAGAGACCTCGCTTGCGCAATTCGGGAAGAAGGTATTTGGAAATGTCGGTAAAGGTTCCGGGGCGCAAGACATTCTTGAAATTGAATCCATCAACGTCTGTGTTGGCAACAAATTCTTCGAGCTTGTCTGCAACGGTCTCAGGGCCGCCGACGAAAACCTCAGAAAGACCTCCAATGGCAGTGAATTCGGTGAGAACTCGCTTGTCCCAAACAGGCTCGTCTTGCCAGGGCGAGTCCAACTCACTGAGACCAGTGATAAAGCCAGCAAAGGCTTTATCATCAACCTTTCGCAAGTCCACGTTGTCAGGGTACTTGGCGACATCAAATCCGGTCCATCCTCCGATGAGAGCAAAAGCGCCATCGGCATCAGCGTACTGAACAAGATCTTTCAAAACCTCTTGTGCTTTTTCGTCGGTCTCGGCAACAATTACCTGTACACCCGCAAGTAGCTTGATACTCTTGGGATCACGACCATATTCCTCAGCCTGCTTTCGAACAGCAGCCACATTCGCAGCCATGCCCACCGCTTGGCTGGAACGGTTCCGAATCTGAGCTCTGCCACCAATAAAGATTGCCTCTGCGTGTTTTGCAGCAACTGCGATTCCTTCTGGAGAGCCTGTAGCTTGAAAGATCACCGGAGTACGCTGAGGACTGGGATCGACCAAAGCTGGTCCGGGAACGTCGTAGTATTTACCCTTGTGGTTGATCAAGCGCACCTTGGCGGGGTCGGCGTAGGTGTGAGTTTTAACGTCACGTACAATAGCATCGTCTGCCCAAGATTGCTCCCAAAGTTTGTATACTACATCGTAGTACTCGCTGGCAATGGCATAACGCTCCGGTTTGGGGATCTGAGTGTCGAGGCCGTGGTTGCGAGCGGCTGATTCGAGATATGATGTGACAACATTCCAGCCAACTCTGCCATTTGAGAGATGGTCGACGGTTGAGAATCGACGTGCGAGATCGTAGGGGTGTTCGTAGGTAGTTGACACAGTGACACCGAAACCAATTGACTTTGTAACTGCAGCCAAAGCAGGCACAAGCAAAAGGGGGTCGTGTGCAGGAACCTGTGCACCGCTCTTTACAGCCGGTCCAATATTTTCAGGGCCATCGTAGACGTCGTAAATTCCCAAAACGTCTGCCAAAAACACAGCATGCCATTTGTTTTCTTCCAATTCTTTGACAAGGTCGAGCCAGTGTTGAAGTTTACCGTGTTCATAAGCACGCTCATCCTTGTGCTGCCACAGTCCGGGGTTTTGATGGCCCGGAGTATTCATAACGAAGGCATTGATGACCCATTGTTTCTTGGCAGCCATTGTAATAATTAGATGGTTAATCTATTACAATTCTTATTGTATTATACCAATTGGAAGGAGACATTTTCTACAATGGGGAAGTTTTCGGTCACTGTGACAATCCCGTGCTTTATTCGGCGGGTGGTGTAGCGCATCTCCGTTCCACCAATCGGAATTGAATAAGTCCCAATGCGGCGTAGTTCGGAATTGCCGAGTAACGCAGCGTGTTTTTGTGTGTTTTTTTTTTTTTATTTGCTGTGGGCATCGCCAAAGACCTGAAGGGACATCTTAGACTAATATGGTGGGTGGGTTCGTTTGTGAATTTGAAAAGGTGAAGGGTTGAGTATGTTTAAAGAGATTATACTATAAGTTGCAGACAGTTGGTGCACGAAATTCGCTAATTCTCTGTGCATCAAACAGGTTCAGTCGCAATTTTATGTGTCTAAAAATGATCTCCCCTGAATAGGTTTCGGCTAGCGTTTCGGCTGGGGTTTCGGGTAGTGTATCGGCGCTTCGGCACCTGGTTCCGGGTTGATTGTATATAGGCTTTTTATCATTATATTCGATAGTAAAAACCAGCAATAGCATTATTTGGTATTAAGCTTACTATGGTTATACCAGCTATTTGTAATAATCAAAGTATCCCGTTTATAGTTTCTCAGCCTCGTCTCTGCAAAACCTTTGTAAACTGCCTTATCCCTACGGCAAATCCAAGGCAATGGAATATTCGTTAAGATGCAAATTATTTGTACTTTCGCAAATTGACCTGCTTTTCACTACAACGCCCGCGGGGCGCAGTCCCCAGACAGCTGTAGATTGAACTCGGAAGGGTTGTATTAAAAAGATCAAAGAAAAAATCCAGAACGTCATACAGCAACAAACCATAATCAGCTACGAGAATCTTTGCAAAATCCTGATTTACATCTGAATATCCAATGGAAGAGTCACAAAGGTAAGCAATCGTTGGAGTCGAAATGTCCCGGGCCGCCAATCGGCTTTGGTCGCACCGCAGCCGCATCTAAACTCAGCTCAAGCTTGCTCGCAAGCTTAAGCCCCGGGTTCATCATCATATGAATGCAGAATATAAATAAAGATATGTAGCCTGTATTTTTATCACGTCTAATACATCATGGTTGACTTCTCGGATGGTGTCCAGTTGCTATCAAAGGGTGCCGGTTATGGCACAATTATTGGACTCTCCTTCCTGTTCGCCGGAATCATTATTTTCTCTGTCTGGGCGACAAGAAAATACCTCAATGAGGAGGCAAACCACTCTGAAATGTTTATGGTTGCAAACCGTTCCATTGGTACCGGTTTGACCTGTTCTGCTGTCTTTTCTTCCTGGATGTGGATTAATGAAACGGTAATTTGCGCCGCAATGACCTATCGCTACGGAATTGCTCTTCCTTTGTGGTGGGGTTCGGGTCTTTGTTTTCAGATTGCGTTGATGGCTGTTGTTGGTATTCAGGCAAAGTTACGAGTGCCTTTTGCTCATACTTCTCTTGAAATTGTTCGCATCCGATATGGAAAAGTTGGTCATGTCATCTTTATCATTTTGAACCTTGTCAACAATATTCGTGGCTCCTCTACTATGATCTTGACCGGATCACAGTTGTTGGTGGGTATCACTGGTATGCATATCGTTGCCGCTACAATCCTAATTCCCTTTGGTGTCGTGCTGTACACTGTTGTTGGTGGTCTCAAAGCTACATTCTTGACAGACTATCTTCATACTACCATTGCTTTGATTCTGATCATCTACTTTACCATTGGAGTTTTGACCAATGAACATGTCGGTGGACTGTCTGGTCTCTACGACAAGCTTCAGGCAACTGCAGATGATCATCTCATTCCCGGAAATTACAAGGGCTCACTTTTGACAGTCAAGTCCGTTAATGCTATTTTATTTGGTCTTGATCTCAAGATTGGAAATATCGCTCTTGTCGTAATGGACACAGCGTTCTGGCAAAAGTCCTTTGCCGCAAAGCCGGGTGCTAGCGTCAAGGGATACCTATTGGCTGCATTATCTATCTACGCGATTCCCTATGGTTTTGGTACCGTCACTGGCCTGACGGCTCGAGCGTTGGAAAAGTCTCCTATTTCAACGCACACTTACCCTAATGGTTTTACCGCAGACCAAGTTAACCGTGGTTACGTCATGCCTTATATCGTTAACTCTTTGCTTGGTAAGGGTGCTACTGGCGGAATTTTGTTGTTGATTTTTATGGCATTGACTAGTACCGTTTCGAGTTCGTTGATTGCTGTTTCGTCTATCATTTCCTTTGATGGATACCGAACTTACATCAACCCGCATGCTTCGGATAAGTCAATCGTGAGAGTATCGCACTTGGGTGTTGTTGCCTTTGCCATCTTTATCTCCGGTTTTGTTATCATGCTAAACTATGCTAATGCAAACATTACCTGGTTTGGATATCTCGGTCCTATGATTTCCTGCCCGGGCATTTTTCCCTTGCTCTTTACTATTTTTTGGTCAAAGCAGTCATTGGCAGCTGCGATCATTTCGCCGATCCTCGGATGCTGCACCGGCTTTGCTGTCTGGTTGGGCGTTACCTACCGCCAGTATGGTGCCGTCAATCTCACTACAAGTTCTAACCCTCAACCGAGTCTCTACGGTGGTCTTGCATCCTTGTTTTCGCCTGTTGTCTACTCTGTGATCATCTCTCTTATCAAGCCTGCCGACTTTGACTGGCGAACTTTCTTGGAAATTCATGCCGTTTCTCAGTCAGACAGTGATGGTGATGTTGATGTGGGCTTGATTGAAGATCCAATCACTCATAAGCCAATCACTAACTTGCCACCTTTGCATAGTCAAGGCTCTGAAAAACAGGAGAAGGAGATCAGCGATCTCGTGCAGACTGACGCTGACTCAGATATCGAATCAGAAAGACCAAGGGGCTTCCGCAGAATCACAGACTTTTTGGGTTTCCGTTCTTCTGATGACATTCCCGAGGAGCTATTACCTTTCAGTCACGAAGAGCTTGTGGAGATGCGCAAATGGTACCGCATTGCTTGGATTGCTCTTGTCAGTATTATTCTGATCACTTGGGTGTTGTGGCCTATGCCACTGTACCGTGACTACATCTTTTCTAAAGCTTTCTTCAGCGGTTGGGTGACCGTTGGTATCATCTGGCAGTTCCAGGCCCTTTTGACCGTTGTTGTGTTTCCACTTTGGGATGGTCGAGAGTCTATTCTTGCCGTTCTCAGAGGTCTTACGGGCCGGAATAAGCCTGCACCTGCTCAACCCGAAAATGTCGCACCAGAAGAGCCTATTGAAAGTTCTATAACCTCTAGTGGATAAATCACGTCACTCATGCCAAGCATGGTCGAAGTGTCGCATTTTACCACTTTATTTGTTTGATGTTTGTTTTTTTAGAGTATGAAAGTCTTTTATGGCCTTTGGCCCTGGGCTGGGTGGTTTAAGCTCAGCGAGAAAAAAAAAAAAGTTTTTTTTTCTCGCTGCCCCGCACGCGGTTTTGGCACTTTTGCCATCCGAATTCAGCTTCTGTTTTTCACTAAGAAATGTGCCGATGTACTTTTATTTAGTCTTGAATTTTGTTTTAAAGGGGGAAAAAAAAAAAGTAGCAGATGTAGAACGAAGATCATCGCACGGCTTGAAGATTCACAAAAGATCTGGGGTGGATGAGTCTCATGACTCAAAGCGCCGCATCAATTCACTGATGCAGATCACGTGTAATCCCACAATCGCTGAATTAACACTGAGGCGGATCCGCAAAAGATATAAAAAGGACAGCTGGGCGGGCTGGTTAATCATTATTTCCTATATATATGGGGAAAGATATTACTGATCCTCGAGCGGTGAGTCGTTCCGTGACCGAAAACACCGAAAACGATGACAGCTCCGTTAGACTCGAGACCGGAGATACCTATGTCGTTTCATCTGCTCGAAAACAGATTGGTGTTGTTTCTGCAGTATTTTTGATTATCAACCGTATGGTTGGTACCGGTATCTTTGCTACTCCTTCAGCTATTTTGAGTCTCTCGGGATCGGTTGGACTGTCGCTCATAATGTGGTTGGTGGGCATGATTATTGCCTGGGTCGGTATGCTGACCTATATGGAATGGGGTATTGCTATTCCTCGCAACGGTGGTGAAAAAAACTATCTCGAGTTTGTTTTTACCAAGCCCAAGTTTTTGATCTCATGCGCCTACGGAGCCTATGTCGTTCTCCTCGGCTGGGCTGCTTCAAACAGCGTCGTTTTTGGTGCTTATATTTTAAATGCAGCCGAAGTTGAAGTCACTCGGTGGAACCAACGTGGTATCGGTCTAGGGTGTGTAACAGCTGCCTTTCTCATCCACGGTCTTTTTCTCAACTGGGGATTGCGGTTGCAAAACTTTTTAGGTATAGTCAAGATTGCTTTGATTTTGCTTATTACAGTTGCTGGTTGGGTTGCTTTGGCGCGCCAAGATAACCCCAAATACGACTTTCCACACAATTTCCACAATGCCTTTGAAGGAACTTCATCGTCTGCCTATGGCGTTGTGACAGCTCTTTATAATGTGATTTGGTCATATATTGGCTATTCAAATGCAAACTACGCTTTGTCTGAAGCAAAGAACCCGGAACGCATCCTCAAGGTGGCCGCTCCGATTGCCATCTTTGCACTCTCGGTACTCTATATGCTTTGCAACATTGCATACTTTGCGGCTGTAAGTAAGACGGAGATGCTGGAGAGTGGACAGATTGTGGCGGCAATTTTCTTTGGTAAGATGTTTGGCAAGCCGGCCGAGCGCGCCCTCTCGGTCTTGGTAGCGCTTTCAGCTTTTGGAAACGTGCTTTCTGTCATTTTTGGACAGTCTCGTATCATTCAAGAACTTGGACGCGAAGGTCTTTTGCCGTGGAGCAAGCTGTGGGCTTCAAATAAGCCTTTTAACGCACCCTTTATGGCTCTTTTCGAACACTGGCTGGTGTGTATTATCATCATATTGGCTCCACCTCCTGGTGATGCATACAATTTTATTCTTAATCTGATTTCGTACCCACTCTCGATGGTGAACTGCTTTGTCTCGGCGGGTTTGATATGGGTCTACTTTCACCGAGAGCAGTACAATTGGTACCCGAATTTCAAAGCAACTCTTCCAATAATCTTCTTATTCTTCTTGTCTTCAGTCTACTTGGTGGTGGCCCCGTTTGTTCCACCCGACACCCCGAGTCGCAATGTCTACAAGAGTCTTCCGTACTACCTTCATGCCGTCGTGGGGCTCGGGATTTTTGGCATTGGAATAATTTACTGGATTGTCTGGGCTCATATTCTGCCTCGTGTCTTTGGCTACGAGCTTGTCCGCGTCAACACTATTGATCCTCACGGCTGGTCGCGATCAGAATTTAAGCGAAGGTACTACAAAAATGTGGGATCCCATCTCGCTGCAGAGACGGTGGTTTCCTCTGAAATTAAAGAGTTTTAATTTTTGTGCTTATAGTTTTTGTTTTCGGTTTTTTGTTTTTGGGCTTGGGTCTTGTGGTCTGGCGACTAAATAAAAGTTATTTTGATTCTCTTTGCATTGAGTATATTTGTGCTAGAACAATATATGTTTGTATCTCCGTATTTGCTTACCGAGTATTGCCCAAGACTATAGCAGCCTCTTGTCTAAAGTATTTTTCAAGCTTCACCACCTCAGTCAAGTCGGGCATGCACGGATCGTGTGTGGCTGCAAACGACCGCGTGTCAAACTCTATCCCACTTGCGTAGTCCTCCTCCCACTGCTTCCATTCCTCTATTCGCCGTTTGGCTTCATCCCGCTCAACCTGTTTTCGGGTGCGCGCAGCCACAACTGGGTCTTCCAAATCCTCGTCGTCAATGTACATGGCCTGTGTGGAGGTTGCATGCGAGCGAATTGACCGTGGCAGACTGGAGGTTGAATTTCCTTGCCCGCTTGCTAAAGTCTTTGTAGTTTCGGAAGAATCCTCCCGCAAGAGCTCTGGAACAAGACTTCTCGCGTTGCCTTCATCGTCATTAATGTCGTCCAATTCCAAGCCATTGAAACCCAAGTCTGATACACTGATATTGATGGAGCCAGCAGTTCCATTTGTACTATGCTTCCCATGTTTTGAGGCCTTCATTTCATGCAGCCGAATTAGATTGCGCTTGTAGTTCAGCCACTGCTTCTTACGGCGGTTAAACTCGACGAGCTGGGCAATTTCCTTGCGCAATTTGTCAGAATCAATAACTTCATCGTCTTGTGTTTCTATTGCCGTTTTGATAAGTCCATTCATGTCCATACTCCTCATGCGTCCGCCGCGCAAAAGATCAACAATCGAATCGATCCAGTCCAGTAAGTCACTAAACAGGCCCTGATCATGAACATAAATTACATGCACATATTTGTAAAACGCTCCTTCGTGGCGTTTAACTAGATCTATAAATGCAGCCACGAGCTCTTGTGGACCGTGGGTTTCGTCGACTGTAAGTTTGTCGACAACCTGAATCAAGTCACTGAAAAAATTAGAAAAGTCAGTGACCGAGTTGTAGATATCTGCCCGCTTATAAAGTTGCATCAGCGGAGCATAGAGAATGGTGAACAAATCTCGAAACAGATTCATCGTAGACTGCTCGCCCATCAACGCAAGAATTTGGTCCTTGTCGTGTCGCCTAAATTCAAGCTTGAGAAGGGTTTGCAAATGTCCAAACTCATGAGCAAGTTTATCATCAGTAGATTTGGCATCGTATTTCAAATCTGGGTTTTCCTGAACGCCTCCCTCTACAGCACGCTCCCATGCGTACCACCGATCAACCACGTAATCTGAAGCTTCAAGGCTAACTTCGATATCAAGCAAATCTGTATCCATAATTTCCACAATAATGTTGCTTTTTTGCGACTGTTCCATTTCTTTGATCTTTAAACGGACGCTGTAATCGGCATTGACGTATGCACGGATACGGTCGCACACATCTTCCCTTCCAATACTCGTCCGAAGACTGTCGATCTGCAAAATATGCTGGTTAATTTCATCTGATAGAATCATTCCCACGATACGTTGTAGAAGTGATCGGGTTCCAAACGGTTGTGCCAAAAAGAGATCGATGATAGCCTTCATGATTGATATCGGATTGGTGAAGCGTAAAATTTGCTTTATCAGAGTATATGGTATGAGACGATTGAGCTTCTTGGCCTGTTGGAACAAGTCAGATGAATGGTCCCCTCCCATGAATATTCGATACAGAACAAGAGCTACTTCGATACGGAACCACTCCACAAAAGTCTGGTACGATTCTGGAAGCTTTTCAATGCTGTCATTGGCTTTTATATCATCAAACATGACCTTGAGACCGTTATTTTGTATAAGAGAACGCTTAAACTGGTCCATATAGCGGTCCAGGTCGGCAGTCTTCTGTGCGGCAAGCTCATAAAAGCGCTTCTGCTCACGCACTTTATCCTGATCTCGTTCGCTCCTTCTAGCCATATCTTTCTGCTCCTCGACTGAGAATGGCAATTCGATCGCATCATGAGTCAAAAAATCTTCAATGATGGAAGAGTGCGCGACGTCGGTCATAACTAAGTATTCCCTTAGAAAAACACGTAGACTTAACCGCTGATATTCTCCCACAAGCTCAGTTGTCTGTGGTGTGTCGCTATCTCTATCTACCTCAAAGTTTTTGGTGGTGTACACCGAAGTTTTGTCTCTACCTGGTAGTCTAGGTGCGCCTTTTCCAGGGAATTCAGCAGTGAGATTAGCGGCCAGCCGTTTAAAATCTGAATAACTGCGAGTAACATAAATAACATTGGGCATTCTATGGTGGTAGACTCTGATTATAAATTGCTCTCCAGTTAGCTTCATTCGTTCGCTATGCCTAATCTACTTACTTCATGACGCCGGTTATAAAGCGTTCCATAATTGGAAACCTTGACTCCCTCAATATTTATATCCCATCCATTGGTGTAAGCACGGTCATCTGTCTCGTTATCAACCTCGTTTTCCGGGAGCGGAGCGGACACAATATCATCAGTCGTTTTGAAGGATGTTTCCTTCCCCGAGGCCGTTTTAATAGAAGACGACAAAAAAATCTCGATTAATTTTCGTAGCTTTGCTCCCATCTTTTGCCGTTTCGATAGCTCCTCCCGGTCCTCAGAGCCCGAGATACTCTTGGCAACAAACGAGTCCACAAACGGTTGGACAATATTTTGCCAAAAATTCTCATGGTCCGGTACCTGTTTGATAAATGGAAACGTCGCGACATAGTGGTTGAAGCCGAATTCCAAAAAGGGAAGGGTGTAATTATAGATTATGGAGGAGTCGGCTGATCTTGCAAGTGAACTTTCAGAGTCTGTCGGAGAAGAGATTGTGGCAGAACTATTATTTCCTTTATGAAGTAGATCGTCCGACAAATGAGAGCTGCGCTTGTGCTTGTGTCGGTGGGGGTGCGGTATATGGTGCAGATGGCGACGCGTGGCAGAAAGAATGCGGGAGTGGTGATGAAGATGTGCTTCATTGCCCTTTTCAGCTTCATGATCGTCGGTGCTTTTAAATGGAGGTCCCAAGAGAGCGAGACCTGATGGCGTCGTAATCACTGCAGTCTCGTAGTCCGTCTCCAACTCCACCAGCCGTTTTTTGAGATAGTGTTCTTCGAGTCCAGTGAGTTGAAACTCAGTCGATTTGAAATTCGAAGATGCAGTCGAGGGTGTTATTAACGCTGCATGGTCCTGCTGCACAGCAGATCCAGGCACCGAGCGCTCAGTAGCACTAGTGTGGGCTGCATTAGCCAAGCTGAACGTGTCAGCTTCGACCATAAAAGTACTGCTTTCAATGGAAAAGTCCAATGAACTAGCGGTGGGGCCGCTTTTTCAAATCCGCGGGTAGATCGGTTGAAGTTGGGACTTTGCTACGCTCAAAAAGTTGTACACAAACCCGTAAACTTGATATTCAAAAAACAGACTCTAAACAATACAAACACAAAACAAAATAAAACATTAAAACAAACAAAAACATTAAAACCACTTTTGTATTTATCTCCGCTGAGTCTTGCCCATGCCACGCTTTCCGGAAAAGAGATGCTTGGGTTTGGCGGCAGCGACATGACGGTCGGATTCCGAAGCCCGAGCCATTCTGTTTCGTTCCTTCTGCTCTTTCCTGGCAAGACGTTCTGCCTTCGTCCGCAGAGTCTCCGAGTGAATACCATCCTCGCGGCGGTTAGACTGGCTACGCGGGGCTGCAGGACGGGACTGCGAACGTCCCTGTGAAGCGTCGCGCATAACAATATCAGCACCACGCATGCTGCTAGCATCACGACGGCTGCTGCTGCTGTCTCGGCCTCGAGCACGCTCTGAAACTGTAGAGTGGTCAATGCCAATCTTGTCAAGATGTGCCTCCATGTCGGACATAGGACGACGAGTTAACGAACGAGGAATAGCAGCACGGTTCTTCAAAGACTTGCGAGATCTTGCAGCATTCTGCATCATCTTCTGCTTATTTCGAATCCAGTCAGCCTTGACACGAACGTCAGCCTGGTTCTCATCCTCAACTTCCTCATCAGAGTCGTAAAAGCCCTGATCTTGAAGCTGTTCTTCTTCGCGCTCAAGAGCTTCAAGCTTAGAGACAATTTCGGGATCAATGTAATCGTAGACGTTCTTGCCATCGAGGATTTCAGGAATGACATCGTTCTTCCACTCCTCTTGCTCAAGGAGCCACTCCTCCTTAAGGTTGACATTGTAGACACCAGCACCGCCATTTTCTTCCTCAATATCGCGCAAAAGCTTGCGTCGGTTGGGATCGTTGATGTCGTACTTGGGTCGGTTGATAATTTCCTCGGGAATGAATGCTTCACGGTCAATGTCGTCACGAGCAACAGGCTGGGCAACTCGAATCTTGTTGAGAACATCCTCAGCCTTGCGACCCTTGAGTTTCTGTTCAATTCGTGCGGCAAGCAAAAGTTCACAAGCTCGGTTGCGAACCTGGGAGATGTTTTCCTCGGCAACACACGACGTCTGCAAGATCTCAATGTTTCCGCTGGAGGCCATATTCTTAACCAACTCTTGTCTCTCAGGAGCAAGATCTTCAAGACGCATGGCATCAATCTTGTTGACGACAATGATGACATTCTTGTTTGAAAAGAGGGGCTTAATGCTCTCAAAAAGATGGACCTGGGCCTCAACAGTGTAACCACACTGCTCAGAGAGATCCATAAAGTACAGCACACATGAACGGATGTGAGCAATAGCGTAAATAGATTGCATTTCAATAGTGTTCATCTCCTCAGTGGGGTGGTCCAAAATACCAGGAGTATCAATAGCCTGGAAACGAAGGTATTTGTAATCAAAGTGACCTACATACAATGATTTTGTAGTGAAGGCATAAGGCTGAACGTCAACATCGGCCCGAGTGATGGCGCGCAAAAACGATGACTTTCCAACGTTGGGGTAACCGCAAATAAGTAGTGTGCGTGTGTTGGGGTCAATAGAAGGCAGACGAGCCAAATGCTGTCTGACTTGCTCCAAATACTTGAGAGGGTCCTTGAGACGCTTGATAATGGTGGCCATTCTACCCAAGGCGGCTCGCTTGAGCTGCTTGCACTGGAAGAGCGACTGACCAAATTTCAACAAACGGACATAATCACGAGACACCTGTTCAATGAGATGTTTGGAGGTGGCCAACTGAGAAAGCGCAATCTTATAGTGGTTCTTCTCATATAGGGTGTGCATCAAATCCCGGTGAAATGGGTGAATATCGTCAAGTCGGGGAAAGGAATCAACAACATCCTGAAGCTTCTCACAGAAACCATCAGCGGTGTATCTTACTTTTCGCATATAAAAGGAGCGGATACGAGAGATGTTGAAACCAGCACGAATGACAGTGGGCGTTTTGCGCTGTGTGCGATTAAGCACAACGTCCAAAAATCTAAATGTATTAGCTTTAAACCATTAATTAAGAGGCAGTTTAACCCCATCCCCCGACTTTCTTGAGCATCTCCCATCACAGTTCACCTCAGCCCAGCGCTAAAATCAACCAAAACCGACACCAAAAAAACCAGCCAGGACCTCTCAACCACCACAAGTTCACTTACTCATTCGAATCAGGAATCGGAGCAATGTCTTTCCACGTAATTTTCATCCCAAAATTTTTTTTGCTTCGAAGGAAAAAAAAAAGTCCCAAAAATTTTTTTTTTGCCTTGAGCCGCTCAAACATAATTACCCGGCTGTACACAAAACGTAAATGCATTTGTGCCATTTTTCGCTCTGATATCAGAGCTTTGAAAGCCTTTTTTGCTTCTGTATTTGAACTTTTTTTTTTTGCCGATGCCTTTGCCGAGGGTTTTCTTTGAGTTTCATGCCTCGGGTGGAGTTCAGGGCCAGGTTGTGGTGGAGTTGTGGACAGACCGGGCACCGTTGGCTGCGGAAAAGTGAGTTTAAAAGTTAGCCTTTGAGGATCCAGACTAATGTGAAGTTTTCGGCTACTATGCACGGGGGAGAAGGGGGAGCGTGATGGATACAAATTGAGTTACAAAGGGTCGAGATTGCATCGGATTCTCGCACCCGAGTTTCTCATTCAGGGCGGCGATATCACAACAGAAGACGGTAGTGGGGGGGTTTCAGCTCTCGATGTTGCGGAAGAAGAAAATACGATGGAAATCACAGAAGCTGGCTTGGTAGCGGTAGCAAATGCTGGACCTGGCACGGCCACGAGTCAGTTTTATATATCGGTAAGTACTTTGCGTTATAGAGTACGTTGCTAACTGGATAGTGTGATGCTGTTCCTGAAATTAAAGATGCAAATGTATTTGGAAAGGTTGTGTCAGGCTTGGACTCTTTGCTTGCCTTGGAAAAGGTGCCGGTTGATGAAGAAGGTGCACCGCTGGACTCTGTAAACATTGTCAACTGCGGACAACTTGAATTCCGGAGAAAGCGAAAAGAGGAGGAAGAACCTGAGGAAACAAAAAGTCAGCATGGGCACCACCGAGAGGAGAGGCTAGAACGACGAGACAGAGATGATCGCGAACACAGAGATCGCAGGGAGCATCGTGACCGTGATCGGTCCCGGCGCAGTCATCGCGACCATCACGACCACCGTGACCGAAATCAAGACCGTCGTGAGCGAGACAACCGAGAACCGGGCAGACGAAGGTCACCAAGTCCCCGTAACCGTAACCGTGGCCCGCGACTACCATTCCGCCAGAATAGACCACAGAGTATTGGACGACTGAGCTACGATGATACTCCGAGCACTGGTGAAATTCACTTCAAAGGTCGCGGTAAAATGGTTTACCGAGAGCGGTGATCACATTCACGGACTCGGCCGATTCGCATCACTCAGACTAGACGACTTTTAATGTAATATTTCAAATTGTATTTTAACCCCTTTTTTAAAATAATAAAAATCGCCTCGTTCCCACTGAACTCCTTCGAAAAATGGCGCTCGCCGAGGGTCTTCCGTAGTGCACGTGACAAACACATCCCAACCGGGTAAATGTGGGGTGCTCTGCAGCTCCTATTTAAGACACTGAAACTGTACTTTTCACCGTTTGCACTGACAAATTTAACTTTCAATGATATCCAAAATTTCTCAGGGATGTGCGCGGAATGCGTTTAGAATGACACAGCGCGGTGCTGTGAGGTCCTTTTCCGTGGGAGCTGCTCTCCGCACTCAACCATCGCCCGGCCTGGCTTTTACCGAAGATGAGGAGCTCTTTCGCGACATTGTGGCTAAGTTTGCCAACGAAGTTGTTGCACCTCGCTCTAGAGAAATGGACGAAAAGGAGGAAATGGATTCTGCTGTTGTCCAGGGATTGTTTGATAACGGACTCATGGGCATCGAAATTCCCGAAAAGTACGGCGGTGCAGGTGCAAACTTTACCAGTGCTATTATTGCAGTTGAAGAACTAGCTAAAGTGGACCCTTCAGTTGCTGTCATGAACGATGTACACTCTACTTTGGTAAACAACATCGTTCGATTCTGGGGAAGCGAGCACATCCAAGACAAGTACCTCCCCCAACTTGCGCTAGAAAAGGTCGGAGCTTTTGCTCTTTCCGAACCCAGTTCTGGATCAGACGCATTTGCTCTCAAGACTCGTGCTACTAAGAATAAAGACGGCGATTATGTGCTCAACGGCTCCAAGATGTGGATCACCAATTCAAAAGAAGCCGAGCTTTTTATAGTTATGGCCAATCTTGACCCTTCTGCTGGGTATAAAGGAATCACCGCTTTCATGGTCGAGCGGGGAATGGGTGTACAGATTGCAAAGAAGGAGAAGAAACTAGGCATTCGCGCCTCGTCAACCTGCGTTCTTTCACTTGACGATGTTGTCGTTCCCAAGGAAAACCTCATTGGGGAGGAAGGCAAGGGCTACAAGATTGCAATTGAAACTCTTAATGAAGGCCGCATTGGAATCGCTGCACAGATGATTGGTCTCGCGCAGGGTGCGTTTAACCGAGCCACAAGCTACGTCTTCAACGATCGTAAACAGTTTGGTAAATACATTGGTGAATTCCAAGGATTACAGTTTCAGGTTGCCCAGGCCGCCGTTGATATTGAAGCTGCTCGTCTGTTGACATACAATGCCGCCAGAATCAAGGAATCAGGCGCACCCTTTGTCAAGGAGGCTGCCATGGCAAAACTATATGCTTCTCAGGTAGCTGAGAGAGTGTCTTCGCGTGCTATTGAATGGATGGGCGGTGTTGGGTTCACGCGCGAGGAGAGTGTGGAGAAGTTCTGGCGAGATTCCAAGATCGGAGCCATCTACGAAGGTACTACCAATATCCAATTGCAGACGATTGCAAAGATTATCCAAAAGGAAGTCAAGGCTTAGGAATACTGTACATGGGTTTAATAGCGGAATTATATTGTAAACCACGTTGAATTCTAGGTCGTAAAAGCATATTTACTCTCCTTTTCTTGCTATATCTCTATTGATATAATGTATATCCAACTATAGCCCTCTAAAGTGAGTATTACGTGCTATTGTAGTTTCGAAAGAATGAGCGCCGCAAGTTCGATGGGGCCAAAAGTCAGAACAGAATGATCCGCTCTGGAATTAAATGTTATATTATACGTGTTCAAGTATATTCGCGTTGACCTTCTAACTTGCAGAATATAAACAGTAAGTGCGTATGCTGTCGTCATGTAAAAACAAATGGGTTTATCTATAGTCAAACACTAGGATACAAAATGCAAATTACCACCCGTGCCATGCGGCCCAGACATCAACAACCTTGTCACCGCCATCAGTCACTAGATAGAAGGGGAAGCTGTTAGCAGTGATACAGCTGTGCTGGGGAAGAAGGCTGACACGAGCGCCGATAGGAGGGAAGACGGCGGTTTCATCTGTGGGCGTGAGAATGCCATGCTCCTGCGAAAGTCGGCCAACGGTCCAGTTGCCCCACTGTGTTTCGGCAACCTGGCCAAATCCAGAGATCGGGCCCGGTTCACGCGCCATCGCAATCACACCGGCGTTAACAAGGACCTCGCCGGGTCCCTTGCCACCACGCTTGGGGTAAACGCTGCAAACATCAGCCAAAACACTCACAGAAATGCGCTTTTTGTCAATGACACCCGTCGCATGCTGTTGGAGATCACAAAAGGGGTAGTTTCCGGCATGAAGCTCAAACTTGGCGGGCCCTTTGTCGTCCAAAACAAGACCTAGCGATGGCAAATCACCAACCTTGAGTGTCTGAGCAGCGTGTCCAGTAGGTGTAGCACCAACGCTAATGTAGAGCTCAAGACTGGGGTCAACCTTCTTTGCTCGACGAGCAGCCTCAGAGGCAGCGCCAATCTCTTGAGCCAAAAACGATTTGGCATCCTCAGTCGACTTGGATCCATAAGAGTGGCCGGCATGGCAGTAAAATCCGTACAATCTGACGTATTCTTGGACTTCAGGCTCGAGAAGCGTCTCAACCAAGGTAAGCAACTCGTCAGAATCAGCATGAATACCAGCACGAGAAGTTCCCATATCAATCTTGACGTATACAGACCACTTCGTGGTAGCTTTCTGCTCGCGAGCAAACTTGGTAATGGCTCGGACCTGCTCTGGATGATCAATCATTAAACGGAGCTGGACAGTCTGCGAAAAGGCATAGAGCTCGGGGAGTCGGGAGAATGCAGGAGGAATACCATACAACACATCCTTAATCTCGCCACGCTCGATAAAGGGTGTGAGATGATGAGCCTCCATCAGAGTGCTGACTACCACACGGTCGGTTTTAGGCCCATTTTCAAGTGCACCAAGCTGCTCGGCAACGCCTTCGTCACTTTTTGTGGTTTTGACATGCGCTCTGAAAGAAATTCCAAGTTCTGCCGCGGCGGTGAGCATTCGCTGACAGTTGGCTCGAACCCGAGTACGGTCCACGATAAAGGCCGGCGTCGGCACATCGGCCAGGCTGCTGCCGACATAGGCTTTGCGAAGTGCCTCTGCGTCGGCAATTGGGTACAAAGCACTGGGAAAGCTCATTTGTAGGATGCTAAAATTTGTAAAAGCGTTGAGTCTACTAAAAAAAATACTCCTCCGTCTCGCGTGGGCACACTACGCTGTCTTTCTAATCTCATCGCCTTTCTAAATTCGACTGCTCTGCTAAACCCAATTCTCTTCCTAAAGATACTTCTCGGTAGAAAATGCTTTCTTCAGTGATATTTTAGATTAATTTAAAGCAATTACTCTACGCACCTGTTTGAAGCAGCGATACGACCTGGCGAAAGTCCATCTCGCGCAATAAATGACCTTAGAAACGAGTTTTACCACAAACATTCAACTAAATTATATTATTTCATTATTATTAGCAGTAAATTCCAGCTTCATTTTCCCGTTTAAAGCTTGAATATCATTCCAAAACCCTCACTGGGCTTATCAGTAGTCACGTGCGGACAAGCTGGTCCCCTTATAACATGAACTCGCTCCGCCTCTACCGACGAGTCATCATGCCTCTTCTCGACATTTCTCGCTTGCCTACCGCTAAGTCCCTGTCTACAGAGACGTCGGAGATGCTCGCTGCTCTTCCGCGGTTGAGCATCTCGGGTGACTTCAGATCCGATACAGAAACACAGCCAACACCGGCAATGTTGGAGGCGGCCCGGGTCGCGTCCTTTGGCGACGATGTTTTTGGAGAAGATGCCACTACAGCTGTCTTGTATGAAAAGATTAAGGAGCTCACTGGCTTTCCAGCAGTGACCTTTATGCCTTCGGGAACGATGACTAACCAGGTTGCCATCCGAACCCATCTTACCTCGCCCCCTCACTCGGTCTTGACTCACTTCAGGTCTCATGTATATGCTTATGAGAGCGCTGGAATCGCCACATTGTCCCAAGCAATGGTTACCCCGGTACACCCCAAGGGTGGGCTCAACCTAACTTTGGAGGACGTCAAAGCAAACATTGTCCCCCGTGGCGATGTTCACTTTGCTCCGACAAGCTTGATCAGCTTGGAAAATACCATGGGTGGCGTCGTAATGCCCCTAGAGGATATTGCGGAAATTTCGAAATTTGCTCATGAGCAGTCGATCAAAGTCCATATGGACGGTGCTCGTCTATTCAATGCCTCAACTGCGACCGGAATTCCGCTCAAGGAGTATTGCTCCCACTTTGACTCGGTCAGTCTCTGTCTGAGCAAATCCCTGGGCGCACCCGTTGGCTCCGTGCTTGCAGGCTCTGAAGAATTCATTGCGCGTGCTCGACACTTTCAAAAGCAAGTTGGTGGCGGTATGCGTCAAACCGGTGTGCTTGCTGCTCAGGCTCTTGTCGGCATCGAGACCGTGTGGCCGCTGCTCCCACAGGTGCACGCTATGCAGAAGGCCGTTTCCAAACAGCTTGTCAGCGCCGGCTACGTCCTAGCTTACCCCTCAGACACAACATTCATTATTCTCGACTACGCTGCCTCTGGCGTCAGCTCAGACTTTTGCCAGCTGCTTGTCGACGAAGCCGGTCTTCGCTGCGATGTGCGCCGCCTGGCGTTTCACTACCAGCTCTCTCTTGAGGCGGTTGAACTGCTATTGGCTGCTTTCTTAGAAGCAAAGAAACGCACCCTAGCGGGTGATGTTCCTGAATTGACCAGCCACAAAACTGTGTATGGCTAGTCTGAAAAAAAAAAAAGCAACAAGAATAATAATAGATAATACAAGACAATTATATCTGGACTTACGATGCTAGTAACAAAAGTAAATTTCACATTCTCATCTCACAAACTATTCGCTGACGCATACAAAAGAGTACTTTTTCTATCACAGAGTCGACGCGCAGCGCCGCAAACTCGCCCTCCTTGTCTCTTAAAAGAGAATAAATTTCTTTTTGTGTAGCTTTTTACTGAGCTGCTTGTAATTACTCATTTCGCCAAGACAGTCTCGACCCCATTCGCATCCAGCCATGTTGACAACAAAATCGCGGTCGGCATCGTTATAGAAAATTCGAGGATCTCCGTTCGATTCCGAGCAGGCTCCGGGGGGGAAGGAATTGAGACTTCTCAGGGGTAGAAATGCTGTTGATGACCGGATCCAAGGTTCGTTGGTATAGAGATACTCAAAGGCATCTTGCTCCTTGTGATCCCATTGCATGTGCATTTGCTCATAAAATATCGGATCCCACCAAATATCCAGCATGCGGTCGGTCCATTCACTTCGTCGGAGCAAGAACGAGCCAAGGTTGAAACCACCACAATCTTGCCCAAGCAGAAAGTGGACAGGTTGCGAGTAGTCGACATTATCGATATCAACAGCAATATTGAGGGGGTTGTAGTAAGAAACATTGCGATAAAGAGACTTGGAAGTCTCAAGCCTGTTGAAAATATGAGATTCGAGAGAGATTTGAGGTTCCATAATGTATGTGTGCAAGTCAAGCCACCAAAACCATTCTGCGTGCGGGTATTGACGCATCGTTTGTCGAATAATATCAGGCTTCTCCCATGATTCTCGCCATTCGTGAGAGTATCTTTTTTTATCGGATACATCTTTGATAGCCAGTTGGTAGCCGTGGCGCTTAGCATAGGCGCGCTTATTTGCAATGCTCATCCGTTCCACCATCCACTCATTTGGACCTTTCCAACTATTGATTCCACCGCCACGGTTCGCGGCAAGAATAATTACAACTTGTGCATGACCAAACCTCGGAAGCCATGGTCGCGCAATCAAGAAAACCACAACCAAAGCCAGGAGAAGCTGCAGCACTCGACTTCTTCGAATCGCGCGAACGCTAGAGTCAAAGGCCTTGTTCATCCGGCCAATAAAACGATCGTAGCCGCTTTGCTGACCGCCGTAGTGTAGAACATAGTCATGCTCTTGACTGCCCTCGCTGGAGCTCTTCGACCACCGTCCATCGCGATCCAGCGCCGGCTTGGACAAACCGAAAAAAGAGTTCAAAATCCCACTCCCATTAGATGCTTTTATTTTTTCGTCCACGTCCACGGGCATCGCGAAAGTTTATTTACCTCTAAAAGGTGATAAAGGCGAAAAAAAATAGGCGGGCACTGCGGGTCCCGAAAAACTCTTTATTCTCAAGATCCACGCCCACGCGTCTCTCAATCCAAAAAAAAAAGTCTTGAACGGCTGTCCTTCTGCAACAGCACAGACAAAGCACAAGAGCAAGTGGGATCTATCAAATAAAATCGCAGGATAAAACGCCCTTGTACACAAAAATACTGGAACATTTGGTCCCGTGCTGAAAAATACACCAACAAAAGGCACCGATAAAGTTTTAAAACCAGAAACCCCTGACTTCTAAATACGCTTCAAGGAGATCTACGCGGTGGGATCGCTTCCAAAGAGCTACAAAAGATCTGCTGCCGTGCAAATAACGTGCCGGGCCAGAAAGTTGATAGATCAGAGTTGCTTCAAGTGCAACTCGGGCCTATCAGCGCAGTGTAAAATATATAGACAGAAATCAAATTATGTACTCCTATTTTGTAGCATTAAAATTTATGCTGCCCATACACATCAGGCGGACTGTGCCAAATCTCGACGGATTTCGTCAAGATCCATACCAATCTTAACTTTTCGAACCAAATCTTTACGATTCATGCCCAAAAACACACGCTTCAGAGTATCCATCAAGTTGGTAGATTGGTTTGCGTGCACCATGTCCTGAGGACCAACAACATTATGCTCGGCTAAAGCCTCAAGAAGATGCTCAGCAGCCTCCTGGTAAACGCCGATGTTGATACAAGAAACTCCTAGGTTGTATCGTGCGCGAACAAAGTTGGGTCGAATCTCCAAGGCTCGATAATAGGCATCAATAGCCTCCTCACTGCGGTGTGAGTTAGCCAAGGTAGCACCCAATCGGTTCCACAAAAGAGCATCCTCCGGTCGAACAGCAAGAGCAGCACGGAAACAATCAATAGCTTTGTCATACTCTTCGTTACCATAAAATATAACACCCAAACCACTCTGAACGTCAGGGTCAATTAAAGCTCCTTGAGGTGCAAGCTGGGCTGCTTTGATGAAGAGGCGAGCGACGCGCTGCTGGAGCTGCATCCTACTGGTCTCCGCTTCGTGGGTGTCCAGCTTGGGAAAATCATCGATAATTTGAGGATATTTTGTATTTATCCATCGCTCGAGAGTAAGGTAGGCAGCATTTTCATACTGCATGTTGATATAAGACACAGCCAAGGCCATGAGTGCCTGTTCATTGGTGGGGTCTAGCTTAACAGCGCGTTCTAAGGCATCAATAGCTGCATCCTCTTTTTCATTTTGAGCTTGAACGGCTCCCAATCTTGACCATGATTCTACATGCTCCTGATTAAGTTGACAAGCTGCCTCAAAAGCCAGCGCAGCCTGGCTCAAGTTGGCACCTGCTTCTTGAAGTCGACATCCCTCAGCAAAAGGATCGGGATGCTGCACAAACTCATTTTCTGTTTCAAACTCATACTGTCCAAAATCAGGGCGTGAGTTTGTGTAGTCGTCAAACTGGCGTTCCCATGCAGGCTCGCCCGGTGTGTAGCTGTAATCAGCCATATTTCCATCCATCTTAGATTGAATCTCCTTCCAAACACTTTCGAACCGCTCATCCGCACCTGGAGATGGTAAGTCTGTTCTCTGAATAGGCTCTTCTGTGGTTGTAGAGTTAAACCGAGTCCCCTGGCTTGCAGCGGGGCCCCATTTTCCATTGCTATCGGTACCATCAACAGTCACGTCTTCGGCAGTTTCTTCTGTGGTTTCTGATGTCTGAAGCTCAATTTGTCTGAATTGTTCTTCCCAGTTTTGATCATCCAGCTGGACAACACGCTCATTTCCCATCTGTTGCTTTCCCATAGAAGCAGACATTGGCATAGTGCTGGTCATCATAGAGGGCATAAAAGATTGTTGCATACCGTAGCGAGATCCCATTCCCATCTGGCTCATACCTTGATGAGCAGGGGCCGAGTTTGCTGGGTGGCCGAACTCTTGCGACCAATTATTTTGCGTGGGTTGGATCTGCTGCGGAGTGTTGGCTGTCCTAAAGTCATTAGCCCAGTTTGAACCACCCATAGTACTAGGTCCTGCAACTGGAGCATTTCGTTGCTCAAATACATTGGGCATAGGACCGCTCATATGATGTGGCGGGGGGGAGTGAATGACACCATTCATGGGAAGTGAAACAGAAGAAGATCCGTTCGATACAAAGTTTTCATACATTTGCCTGTCGTTGAGTGACATATTCGCCTGTTGTGATCGCATTCCTTGGGGGCCTGTGGCGAGTCCTGGGTTGGAGCCAGGGCCAAACCTATCCTGCTGTAAAGATCGATCTTGAGTTGCATGTTTAGTGAACTGAGCAAGAGGATTGCTTCCAACGGCGCACTCGGATCCTCCGGCGGCAAAAGACATTTTTAGCTGTAATCAGAGGGCTGACTCGCAATAGCGATGCGTATCGGCTTTGTCAATGACGGTGGCAAAGGGAGGTCAATAGAAGAAAACAAGTTTGATTCAACCCTGAATCACAACAGAGAAGCAGAAATCTAAAATTGGTCAACGGCTGTTGTGTTGCAAGACTGTTTGTCTGTTATCGAAGAAATCAGCTTGCGGAGTCGCTTCCTCTTCCCTTGGCAACAGCCTTTGAGATCAAAATCACATGGCTGACAACGAGAACGAAATTCTACAAAGGCTTGCTCAAAATAATATTTAAACCTATTTCTGCTTTATTTAAAGCTCTTTAGAGTTTTTTTTGAATGACTATTTAGCGAGGCAGCGAGGCAGAATCTAGGAAGCTCTCTGTTACTAATCATTAAACAGATCAGTAACTCGCAGATGTCCTCCAGCTTTATTTTAAGGTTTATTTCAATCTAATTTTTGTTTTAATATTTTATCACTTCTGGATCAACGCAGTTCTCACAGCGACGTGTGATTTCAGAATGACGCAGAGACGGTGAATAGTATCGCTAAGGGTAAAAATTCCCATGTGTGGCCAGCACGAAACTTAAAGCAAGACCACCTTGCCTATTTGATGAATCTTTAGCGGTATCTCGGTTCTGAAATAGCTATCCTCTTTTCGTGTCAAAAAATAAGACTGGTCAGATCATTTCCTTTGTCCACTTGGCTGTTTTTCAGCTTCTCTGAGACTCTATCTAGCTTCACATCATATGCAGTGCTTTTCTAACATCAGCATGCGGCTCGGCTCTTCTCAAACCCTTCTTGAGATAATACTGTAATACCAAAGGAGTTCAGATCGCCTGCAAACAAGAGTGTCATAAAGGGTCTTTAGTCAGCCTTGGCTTTGGCTAAAACTGTTTAGATTTCTTATTCTCTGTTGTACTCTAATGACTGAAGTTGACTTACTCTAATTCATTGTCACCCTCACTTGGCAACTTTTTGGAACTCCGTCTATCGAAGGGACTCCTTCTCAAAATCTTAAAAATGCACAATAACAACAGCTGTACAAGACTTGAGCTGACATATTTCTCCTCCGACTTTTTATAGAAACTCACTTCCTTGTTTTGCAATTTTGCGCAGGGATCAAACTCTGGTGCATGACATGCCCTTCGATTATTGTAACTTATTGGTACGCTCTTGTAAATTGATTTTTCTGTATATTAAAATCGCTTTAAAGATCTTGTGAGAAACAATTTGAGAAGACTTGTATCAAATGAGAAAAGCATTGGAAAATACTTTTGCGAATTTTGTCTTTTTTCTTTGAGCGGTTTTTTCTGAAAAACTGCTTAAAAAGTGCATAGACTATCAGTAATTAGCCAATTCAACGTATTCATGCATATCACGAAGAAATAGCACGATTTGAGAAAGCTGCACTTATGAAAGGCCAGAGAAATGAAAGACCAATATCGGCAGCGGCAAAAAGCGTCAACGTGCGGCGTATACAGACCTATTAGAAAGGGATTCTAAATCGGTTTTCTCAAATCACTTTTAAACTAATTCAGCTACAACCTAGCTTGTATAATTAATAAATTAACATAAGATTAGGACCAAAAACGGGCAAAAACAGCAAAGTAGCATGAAATAATGTTTACTTTTGTCATAAAATTAGTCAGCAAAAAGTACGTTGTCACTGCCAATTCCGCCTTTTCACACAACAGCAAACGGTTTCCATGGCCAAGCTGGTTAAGGCGCACGACTGTTAATCGTGAGATCGAGAGTTCGATCCTCTCTGGGAACGTTTACTTTTTTTTTTTTTTCGCTCTTGGGCAATGCGATGAGATCTGTTTTCCTTTTTTTCTGAGAAGCAGATCAAAACAAAAAACTGGAGTTGATCTCGTCTTTTTTTTTTTCTTTTTTCGGGGGAGGTCCTCCACCGTCCAAAGTACACCAAAGACCCAAAGACCGAGGAAAGTCCAACTCAAACTCACTACACAGAAAAATAATTCAAATAAACTCGTAAATCATCAACTTTTATTTTTTATTTTAATTTCCTCTTCGCTTATTTCTCGTCTTTCGTTCGTTTTAGGCGGTCGCTTTTCGCTTCGCGTGTCGTTTATGCCTTAGTTAGAAAAGTATTTAAGTTAGACCTCGGCCGCAACCTCGGGAAAATTTTTTTTTTCTTCTGTGCTTCTTCACAGAAACATTAAAACAATGATTCGAAACGTTGCTTCTCGCCGCCTTTTGGCTTCTGCTTGCCGAGCTGCTCTCCGCTCTTCCCGACCTGCTGCCGCTGCCGTGGCCCGTGTCCAGGTCCCCAGCCTTGCTACTGGTGCCCGTGGTGTCCAGACCATCAACTTTGCTGGCACCAACGAGGTCGTTCACGAGCGATCTGACTGGCCTCTTAACAAGCTCCACGACTACTTCAAGGATGATACCTTTGCCTTGATCGGTTACGGTTCCCAGGGTCATGGTCAGGGTCTTAACCTCCGTGACAATGGCTTGAACGTCATTGTCGGTGTCCGCAAGAACGGTGCCTCCTGGAAGGCTGCCATTGAGGACGGATGGGTCCCCGGCAAGAACTTGTTCGATGTCGACGAGGCTATTAGCCGCGGTACCATCGTTATGAACCTTCTCTCCGATGCCGCTCAGTCTGAGACCTGGCCCCACATCAAGCCCCAGCTCACCAAGGGCAAGACCCTCTACTTCTCGCACGGTTTCTCCCCCGTCTTCAAGGATCTCACCAAGGTTGAGGTTCCCACCGACATTGATGTTATCCTTGTCGCTCCCAAGGGCTCTGGCCGAACCGTCCGATCTCTCTTCAAGGAGGGCCGAGGTATCAACTCTTCTTACGCCGTCTGGCAGGACGTTACCGGCAAGGCCGAGGAGCGTGCCATTGCCATGGGTGTTGCCATTGGCTCTGGTTACCTCTACCAGACCACTGTCGAGAAGGAGGTCTACTCCGACTTGTACGGTGAGCGAGGCTGCCTCATGGGCGGCATCCACGGTATGTTCCTTGCCCAGTACGAGGTCTTGCGAGAGCGAGGACACTCTCCCTCTGAGGCTTTCAACGAGACTGTCGAGGAGGCCACCCAGTCTCTTTACCCCTTGATTGGCAAGTACGGCATGGACTACATGTACGATGCCTGCTCTACCACTGCTCGACGAGGTGCCCTTGACTGGTCCCCCAAGTTCAAGGACGCCCTTAAGCCCGTTTTCAACGAGCTTTACGACCGAGTTCACGACGGTTCCGAGACCAAGCGATCCCTCGAGTTCAACTCTCAGAAGGACTACCGAGACAAGTTCGAGGCTGAGCTCCAGGAGATCCGAGACCTCGAGATCTGGCGTGTCGGCAAGGAGGTCCGCAAGTTGCGACCCGAGAACAACGAGTAAATGTTGCATTGCTACCAATATTCGTGTTTGACAACAAAAAAAAACCTGTAGCATAATTGTTACACAAACTGTTTCTAAACTTATGTGTATTTAATGAAATCAATAGACAAGGTCATGTAATAAATACAATACGGCTGCGTAGAAAAGCACCTTTAAAAATACATTGGCGGAGAGGAAGGGATGATTTATACACAACTGAGAGAAGCAAAGCAGAGAGGGAGTAGATGGTGAAATATTGCTTAACGACTCTTATTGCTGGGGCGCTGGAGACGCTGTCGCAGTGACCACCGGCGTGGCCGTGTTACTCTTGGGTCGAGTGACTTTGGTAACGTTGTCAAAGCGCTCTTGCTTGACAAAACCGCCATTCATAGACGAGCGCACAAGTCTCCGGAAATGGTCACGGTCGGCAGAGAGTTCGTGAGCAGCTTCTGTAGGAATTCGTTAGCCAGAGAATCTCCGGAGTGGCATGCAGCTTACCTTTGTTCAGCGGGTCTGATGCATTAGGCTCTAAAAAGAGATACTGAAGACCGACAACGATGGCATTCCTATATCTGTAAGCATTGGCTTCAACAACAGTATTGAAGATCGACCTACAGGTTGAGAACAGGTTTCCAGTCTTCACGTAGAATATTAAGACAAACATTGCCCTGAAGATCTATATTGGGATGATATATCTATGGAGATTAGAGCGGATCAGATATATCTCGTGATCAGGTTACCTTTTGGGTGCACTTGACCTGCGCGGTACATGTTAGTCATCTCCGGCCTCTAAACAGCACTGAAAACTTACCTTTGGTGCTTCATGCGGAAAGCTCTCGGAAATCGCAAATGTAAACTTAAACACTCCACCGGTATACATTCCCTCGTCAGGCTCGATGAAGAGCTCAAAGTTGAGAATGTCCTCCGGGTTGGGAAAATGCACCGACATAGTCGCTGGTAGTGAGAGCTCACTGACATCTGTCCGGGCGTTAGGATATTGCACAGAAAAAAAAGCGCAAGCAGTGCTAGTGCTGTCTCGCCTCAGCTTACCTTTTTGCGCGCGTAGCTGGGCTGCCGTGACTCGCTTCTTAGGCTTGCCCTCAGCCTTTTCGTTCGCCTGCTGCTGCTTCATGCTCCATATCTTCAACTTTCACAAAATTAGTCTCTGTATATATCCAAAGTTGTATATTTACCATAGCTGCTGCTGTGCAATATACGGTGTGGGAGGTTGAAAGCTTTACACTCGACAACGGTATAGGCTTGGAAGAAAGACCAGAAACTCGCCCAAAGTATGCAATAAAACCTAAAACTAGTATAGAAATATCGTTGAGCTGATATTGCACTTTGTTCAATCGGTATTTTCAGTTTGGTTTGTTCGTCCAAAGTTGATATATTAACGTCACCCTCCGTTCTGAGCGATATGGATGTTTGATATTTACGGCCTAACTTTATTCACTAATAAACCAAATTATATTTCTGTTCACCTGTTGAACATTTAATAACTCTACTGTTTCTGGGATAAATTTAAGCATGCCGGCTCAGATCAAAACAGGCATGGCAGTATATAATATCAGGACACGTCGTACACATGTAGCGACCACCATTTGCAACTTTGTTTTCGCAATTTTTACACATGTGATCGGTTCGAATGAATCTCGAAGCATCCGCAGCCTTAGCTCCTTCCTCAGTAAGTGCCTTCGTAAGCGACAAATTTTCCGACTCCTCACAAGACAAGGAACCTTCTAACTCGCTTAACCATTTATCATAAGCCATTTTGTCAGTCGAGTATTTAACCAGACTGACTTTTGTCCAGGAAGGCCGGTGAACTGCAGTCTCAGGATATTTAGCATGAATTCTTTTTCCGGTACTACCACAGCAATTGTCATCATAAGCACCCCTAACAGCTTGACTACATATTATTCCATTTCTTTCAGCGGGGAAGCACCCATCGTTTTTTCTGTTAATTTGGGAAATGGCTCTATGGAGTGACAAGCCTTGGAAATAACAGCGAAACGTGATCTTCCCTCATGGCCGTTTTGATAAAGTACTATGTAGTCGTAGTGATAGTCAGGGAGCAGCTCATCGGTCTAAACTGATTGTAAGTCTCTGAATGATACCACAGCTTACTTAGTGTTCAGACATACCATCTTGAAAAATTCCTTTGAGCTAGGTTGGTTTGGAGCACACGCCAGAAATGAAGACTCGCCATCTATTATCTGGCATTCAATATTACCGACCTTTTTTTTATTATACAAGTAAAGTCGAGTCAAGGCCAAGGTTCTTTGAATAATATGATTCCAGTGAATAACTCCGTACCCGATCCCGAAAAAAGCCCTTTGTGATAAGAATTGCATGGCTTTACATAATATCCCCAGCTGTTTATATGTAGCTTATGCAAGTGTGATCCTAGGCTTGGACTAATTTGACACGGAAGATATCAACTCAATCTATTGAGCACAACTTGGCAATTCTTAAAGACACAGTAGATGTGGATAGTATTGGAATATAGCGTTCAAACATTTCCAATCTTCCTCGTTTCTTTGTGATACCTTCAAAAATTATCGATTTCAATACATCTTGGTATTCGCAATCATATACATAGAGACACGCAAAGAACTTTCAATAAACCAATTTTATATTAAACGCTTAACCTAGTTGCTATTCGCATATACTACCCATTGATCGCCCAAGTCTTGCTAACAACCATTCTAGACATCTTTTTCATTGTCAGAGCTTAAAAAAGCATAGCTTCCATCATCAGAGGCAACTTCGTCACTTTCATTATCATCATATTCGAAGCCAAGCTCCGCTCTGTGAGTTTCAGAATTGGCCTCATGGATTTCCGAATTTGGGGAAGTCTCCAAGGAGCCAGTGTTATGTTTGGGAAAGACAAGAGTTGACTGTGTACCGCGGCTGGATAAAAGTGACACAGTAGGTATGTTGACTGGCTTGGCATTCGAGGCTGAGGATACAGACACAGATGAAGGTCTGGCAGGAATGATATTTTCTGCTATTTGATCGTCACAAGGAAGGTTGAACCTCACCATGGGGTGCGAAATATCATGCACAGGGTTGGGCAAATCGATACAAGTCGAACAGTAGTCGACATCAGGACACATGGTGCAGGTATAGCGCGGGCCAACAATAGGCTCTTCCTTGCGGCACAAAGGACCGTCACAGAAAAACTTGCTGTGGCTTATGATGGAGCGAGAAGAGAGTTCAGGGTTCATCAAGATGGGAGTAAAATTGTGGCCTCGATGAGTGTCAGATGCCGATTTGTAGCATTCAGTACAAAGATCATAATCGGGACATTTCATGCACTTGTTTGTGACACCAGAAATCTTTTTGTCGCATTGCTTGCAAATAGACTTGGTCGCTACCTTTTCAAGAGAGGCTTCAGAAATGGTGCAAGTGGAAAGTTTGAACGAATGTGACATATCGTGAATACTCGATAGCTTGCCAAAGCAGGCATGGCAGTAGTCGAAATCAGGACACGTCGAGCAAACGTAGCGAATACCATTTGTGATTTTTTTCTCGCAATTGTTACAAATGTGATCAAATTTGGGGGCTGAAGTAGTAGGAACTTCAACGGATCTTGAGGAAGAAGTATTTGAAGCTTCCGCCTTAGCATCTGCAGCTTCAGCTTTAGCAGCAGAAAGAGCTTCCTTAAGAGAAGTTATCTCATCTTGCTGCTTAGCTAGGGTTTGTTCCAACTCAATTGCTTTGATATTACTTTCGCGAACTGTTCTATCAAACGAGAATTGAAGAAGATGGACTTTTGTCCAAGAAGGTTTATCAACTGCTGTAAAAGTCGGTTCAAGAGTCTTAGCAGAGGAGTTAGAGGAAGAATAGGCACCGATGTTATTGATGGTTGTCTCGACTCTTTCCGTCTTGGTTGTGAACTTGGGAAATGGATGTTCAGGATAATCATTGACACCAACGATAGTTGTCTGTGGTACCCCATTATGTCCGAGTTGCTCGAGTAGTAGATAGTCGTAATGATGATGAGGGAACAATTCCGTCGCCTAAGTTGATGGTAAGTCTATATTAGAAGCGATAGCGGATGCCCGGACCTACCAAGGTTAAAAACTCTTTAGACAGAGGCTGTGATTTTGCACATGCTAGGAATGCAGGTAGACCAGATAATATTTGACATTGAACGTGAGGCACAGCTGTTGTCGAAGTCTGAGGAACCTTGACATGCGGAGCGAGGCGACTATCCAGTGCGTCAACATAACCTAAGAGCGAGACTATCGTATTTCTGACTCCAGACGTGGAATTTATGATTTCCTCTAGATAAATCGTCTCTTCGGATGTAGAGGACTTGGTGGAATCGTTGGACATTGCGATTGAAGTTTTGTAAGGTTGAATAGTTGAACTGGAGCACAGATAAAGAACTGATGGATAAAAACCCACATTCCGGTTATCTTAAAACAATATCAAACTTTGTATAATTGATAATATGATGTACAATACGGATAATCTAAAAGAATAATACGCCTAGGATTTAGCCTTCGGCCAATAGAAAATCTACAGCACGCGCAACCTTTCCATATTTCCATAGCTCATTTAAACCTTATATTAATTGAAGAACTGTATTTCAACAGTAATGGTTTATTTATCCCCAATCGACACTTGCCTATTGCCTATTTCCCATTGCCGCCCTCACCTTAACACCCAAATCATGACCGTCATACTGCTCATTTTCAGAGCTTAAAAAAGCATAGCTTCCATTCTCAGAAGCAATTTCCTCCCTTGAAGTCTTATCGGGTTATAAGCAGAAACCCGAAAACCGAAGGTTGGCTTTACAGGTTTCTGAATTTAGGAAAGTCTTCCGGGAGCCACTGTTCTGTAGAGATTGTTTTGCAAGTGTTCGGTAACTTGAGAGTCAATTCGAGCATGGCTGAGGGAGCTACCTAGTCGATATCAACTTTGAATCTATAAAGATTGAGCGTCCTAAAAGACAGAAATACTGCACAGTTTAGCTACTTGCAGATTTTGTGAAGATAAAACTCCACTATATTTTGAAGACAAGGGAATACGCCAACTCTCATACATCCGCTCGGCTTGGGTATAGCGGGTAAAAACAACCCGAACCAGACGCGGTCCAAAGTACACCTGAAGGAACGTGAACGTAACGCGTAAGCATATTTTGCCAAGTTTCTCGGGTTTTAGTTTCGTCGGGGTTTCGTCTTTTGCAAAAGGTTTCGAAAACACTGTTTGGGAATGGCGGTGGTCTTAAATCCGGGGTCGCGATACGCCGACCCAAGTTTAAATACAATACAGTACACCCGCCAAAACTGCCAAACAAGGCAAATACAGAAGCAATGGTTCAAATTCTCGGTAAAGAAGTCGGCCCGATTGGCTTTGGTCTTATGGGATTCACCTGGCGTCCGGCAACGATCCCAGATGAGAAGATCTTCCCAGTTCTTCTCGAAGTCATCAAGAAAGGCGCTATCTTCTGGAACTCTGGAGAATTTTACGGCTTCCCTGATCCTACTTTGAATCTTCAATTACTCGAGAGGTTCTTTACTGCTTATCCGGAACACAAGGATAAAATCGTTTTGTCTGTCAAGGGATGCTTTAACCTCAAGGCCTTTACTCCAGATGGATCGGTCGAGGGTGTCAAGACGTCTGTTAGCAATGTCGTCACTGTTTTGAAGGCAAAGAAGGTTGATGTCTTTGAGCCTGCTCGTGTTGATCCCAAGGTTCCAATTGAAACTACTATTGGTGCAATTGAGTCTTATGTCAAGGACGGCACTCTGGGTGGTATCTCTCTTAGTGAAGTCAGCGCAAAGAGCATCGAACGTGCTTCCAAAATTGCCAAGATCAGTGCTGTTGAAATTGAGTTTTCCATGTGGGAAACTACGGCCTTGACGAACGGTGTGTTTGAGACTTGCGCCAAACTCGGCATCCCCATTATTGCCTACTCTCCTCTTGGCCGTGGCTTTCTTACTGGACAGCTTAAGAAGCCCGAGGATATCCCGGAGAATGACTATCGACGCAGTGTTCCTCGCTTCCAGGGCGAGAACTTTTATACCAACCTCAAGCTCGTCGAGAAGGTTGAGAAGCACGCTCAAAAACTTGGCGTTACACCTGCCCAACTTGCTCTTGCCTGGGTCCTCAAGCACAATGGAGTTTTCCCTGGCTTGGAAATCTTGCCTATCCCGGGCTGCACCACACTTGAGCGTGTCGAGGAGAACTTCACCTTGGTCGACTTGCCCGACTCAGTCTTTGCCGAACTCAACGAATTGATTAACTCTTTCTCTGTGGTAGGTGGACGATATGCTGCCGACCATGAGCCTCTTTTGTTTGCTTAAACTATATAATGTAACCAATTGACTGGGGCTACGGTGGATGTCTCGCCTTGAATAAATGAAGAAACTTTTTCTAGTAGTACAGATACAAATATATACAAATTTTATGTTACCTTATTCCTCTTCGTATGGTTGAAAGAACTGTTGAAGGATAATTGCTGAGGCAACGGAGACGTTGAGCGAGTCTATAGAGGGATCTATGTCTTGTCTGGCTGGAATTGAAGTTGAGTGAGTCGAGGCACGCAAAAGGCTTTCACGAATGCCTTCGCCTTCGCTTCCGACCACCAGCACTGTGGGTGCATTATCGAGCAGCCGCGGCAGATGACCTAGCTTGATTTTTTGCAAGTTTGAGTATTTTTTTTGCGGAAGCGTAGCACATACAAACCGCCAGCCGTTCTTGACACTGTTTTGGATAAAATCTTTGGCCGAGGGAGTGCGGAAGACGGTGATCAGTTCGCTTGCACCAGCGGAAGCCTTGGCCGTGTGTCCATTCAGAGGAGCCGAAGAATCGCCAGGAATAACAACAAAGTCAGCACCCAAGAAGTAGGCTGACCGCATGATTGCTCCCAAGTTGTGGGTGTCGGTAACGGAGTCGCAAAAGACGCCAAGCGGAAACGAGCGGACCGTGGAGACTCGCGCCTCTGTGACAGGCAAGCGAATCGAGTTGGGTTTGACCCAGTAGTGCTCTGTCGTGATTTCCTTTGCTGATCCCAGGTGATCGAGCAAGACGTTTGCTGGCGGCGAGCACTCGAGAACGTAGCCGTTATTGGGAGCGTGGTTCGAGGCCTTGTTGAGATCATCCCGCGATACAGAGGTATTTAGAGTTAGTTTCAAGTCCAGAGCTAGCGCGCGGATGTCGGGATCAATCTCAGACGAAGGCATGGCGGTCAAGAGCCTCCGGAAGAAGCGCCTTCGAGCGGTAAGGGCTGCCTGCACGGGAGACGTTCCATAGACGTACTGAGATGATGCATCTATCTCAAATTCTTTTGTTGATGGTTTCTTGGGCCGGGGTTGGACTTGATCTCGAGACTTTGGCTGGGCTCGTTCACGCTCGATCTTTTCCCGGTCCAACCTGCGCCTTCGCTCTGCATTTGTTTCTCCTGTCTTCTTTGGCAGTTCTCTGATCCCTGTGGGTCTTGCCTTTGTCGACAGAGCCCGTCTGAGTGCAAATTCCGATCTGCAGAGCATTGCCATAATGAGTGAATAGGCACAGCCCAGCGAAGGAGAGCAACCACGTAAGCGCAAAATCAACTCCACACAAAAAAAACCTTCAAAACAAAGACTTTTTTGCTTTTCAGTCTTGCCGAAGTTTGTTTTATTTGATTAAATTTAAATTTGAATCGCAGTTGTCTTTTGAGCTTTGAACTCTGCTATTTTTAAACCAGCCACCTTTCGGGATGTCAGCCGCAGGGGGCAGGGCTTCCATTGCGTGGGAGTATAAAACCCAACGAGGTAGGACATTTTTTCTTTAAAACTGCTACTACACATATCTGGGACTATCAAAAATGTTTTCGTGCGCGCGAATGGTCTACATTCTCCTTGTGCCGATGTTGCTGGCTGCCGCTACACTTGTCTGTACAGCCTTTACCGTCTTTGGATCGTTCAAGTCGAGCGAAATTTCAGGTACCGGTGCGCTCACTACTCTTTTTTTTATGCGTGTTGACTTGAGCAATGCTACCGTTGATGGCACATCCATTACCTCTATTATTACCAAGGCCGGTGGAAGCGAGTTTTACGACATTGCTCTGTGGAACTACTGCCAGGGAGACTACACGTCGTCTGGTTTTGCAAATGTTACCAAATGCTCACAAGTTACCGGGTTTTATGCTTTTGATCCGGCCGACGTGCTCTCTGATGAACTCACGGCATTGTCCGACGCTGGCGTTTCTATTGACGACTCGAGCATCACCAACGAGCTCAAGCTTCTCAAAACTGCCGTTCGTTGCGCGTTTTTTTGCTACCTTGCGGGCCTGGCTTGCGCGGCCCTTCAGCTTATCTTTGGCTTCACTGCCATGTGCTCGCGCGGCTTTGCATGCTGTAACGTCTTCATTGCGTTGATTACGTTTATCTTGCTGACGATTTCTTCGGGAATCGAAACGGGTGTTTACGTGGAGATGCGCAATCTCATCAACAACGATCTCGGAACATACGGCATATCTGCGAGCCTCAATTCAACCACTTTTGGCTTGACTTGGGCTGCTTCAATTGCAAGCTTACTCTTGGTCATTCTCTGGGCTCTTGCCACGTGTTGTTCTGGAGCCCGCAACTACTACTACTACCCATCGGGACCTGCCCCTACTCGTGCCGCTGCAAATCACTGGAAAGAGTACCAGTAAATCAATCACCCAGCAGGACAAGCACGTTCTACTGGAAAAATACAAAAGTTCATTCGTTTCTTAAATCCTGCTCGTTTTCGGATTTCCTCTCGTTTCATTGCTTCTGCTTTTAGTCGTTTAGCATTGATCGACTTTTTTTCCTGATTGGCTCATTTATACAATGCCATAGAAAATTTTCTTTTTTTCCCTTTCTGATGTTCACCGTGACTTCGGTCCTTGCATTGTCGTTCGCTCGTCTCGTTCGCTCATCTATCTCATCATTGCATGTTTTTCTGTTTATTTTTTTTTTGTGTGGGCGTTTTATCATTTATTTTTCCTGTGATCTATTTTTCCTTTGTTTTGGCTATTGTATCGCTTTCTATCACTTATCTTTCGTAGTGTCGTAAGCGTGACGCGTCAGTGCGGGCTATTAATAGACCCTCCGATCTGGAAGCCTAGACTGGCAACAACATAATGACTACGCTTACGCACGCATTCTATAAATTATAAGCTTCATTTAGGCTAACCTAAAACAACCAAATTCCCAATGTAGTACACAAAATAAACCTCACCAAGGCGAGAACCAAAAAGTCCCTGGTGCAATGCTCCCTCTCTCCCTCTTTCTAAACATTCACATTCACTCATCTGTATTCATAAAGTTCTTAAAGGCAGGATCGTCCGCGAGATAGTTCTTTACCACATAGTACGTGTCGAGAAGTAGCTTGGGGAAGCGCGCAGTAAAGTACAAGAGATACCCCTCTGGCAACGGCCCAAGAATGTGCTGAACCTCAGGTGGAAGATCCTGATAGTGGTGCTTCTTGTTTCGCATAGCTCGCAGTAGATCGAGTACCTTGTCGCCGCTGTACTTGCGATACTTTCCCAGGTTATCAAGCACGCTACGGTCGAGCTGCGCATGCCAGTCTCCCCGACAGACCTCCTCTCTGTTTTGCTCGAGCTTCTCCAGCAGCTCCGATGGCGGGTCGCGGCACTCGACCTCAAAGCGGTCCGAAACCTCGAGCAAGAAATCGAGCCGTTTCTGAGCCGACCAAAAGTACGGGTGCTGCATAACTTCGCGAGCAGTCGGTCGCGCCCGCGGGTCGTGTGAAATCATTCGTTCAATCAGGTCGGCGGCCTCCACCTGTCCATGGCCCAGTCGTTCGTATAGCAGGCTGATGTCGTAGTGGCCCTTGATTATATTCGACTCGCGCGAATAACGGTCACCAAAAGGATGGCTTCCCTGCGAAAGCACATAGTAGAATATACAACCCAGTGAAAAAATGTCAATGGCGCGTGTCGCTCGCCGCGAAAGACCCACCAAAGGCGGGGCCGACTTGTCGGCGTCACCAAGGCTGCTAGTAACAGATGAATCTGTCGCTGTCGCCGCGCTATGTGCAATCTCCTCCTGTAGCAGCTCGGGAGCTCGCCAGCCAACGGTGCCAGCAGCGTGGGCTGTGGTCGCACGGAAACTCGATTGACCATCATCGAGCATCTTGCACAGTCCGAAATCAGAAATGAGCAGGCGGGGAGGCACAGTTTCGCCGGAAATCTGAGTGGCTGCCTTCCGTAGCGGTTTCGCAACCAAAATGTTTTGTGGCTTGAGATCGCGGTGCACAATGTTCAGAAAGTGCAAGTGCTGCACACCGGCCGAAATCTGACGAAGGATAACAGACGGGTTCAGTCGAGGGCTCACAAGATCACTGAAAAGTAACGGTCGCTCGACTATATCCAAAAGTGTGCCCGGGCATAGTTCGAGCGCAATATAGAGAAACCGTGTCGATCGCTGCATGCAGAAATATCGAATGACATTGTCGTGATAGTCACTCTCCTGAAGTAGCTTCACTTCCTGCTGAGCCACGTCGTAGAAATCAACCAAGACTCTCTTGACTGCAACATCGCGTCCCTCCCAAGTACCCTGATAGACCATTGTTCCATGGCTACCGTATCCCAAAACTTGATCCGAGACGACAAGTGATGAGTTGTCAAGTTCGTCTGTGTTTAAAAGAGACGTCGCATCCACTTCAGCGGGATCTTGAGTCACATCTACTGTAACAGCAGACGCCTGGTCTCCATCCTTTGCACCTTCAGACTTTTCCTCCTTGTCTTCCTTTTCATCCTTCTTACCACGGCGTCTACCACCCCGAGATCCTCGTTTCCGGGGCTTGGACTTCTTTTTATCGCCATCGTTCGTCTGTTCTATTATAGTCTCGTCGAATTTAACTTTGACTTCCTCCTTTGGAGCTTCGTCTGGGGGTGATTGAACCGTAGTTACCGGTTCGACAGCTTTACCGAGCGTTTCTTCTTTTATTATATCTTTCTTCATTATATCTTTCTCCTCGGCCTCGTCAACCGCAACAGGCTGCTCACCTCGAGCAGGCTCTGTGCTTATCTTGTCCCATATGTAGAACCAATATTTCCGGAAACGGTGACCACTCAATCTTAGCGTCAAATAAACCAACGACAGCGACGCAATCAGAAACGATATCGCTATTCCTGCAAATGTCGGGAGAGACACCGAAGTAGAAGGCTGATCAAGAATTGGCTGGTTTGGTGGGCCCTCAATCGAAGGGAAGTCATTGTACATTGGGGGCAAGATTGCGAGTGGGAGCTTACTCTTGCTGTGGTGCCTGCCTGGACGTGTCCGTGGTGGGGTAAGAACCTCGTGGACGCCAACAAGCATATCCTCGGGATCGCTTGGAGTCCAGTTTGAGCGGGGTGCAATATTCACAAAAAGTGGATACGATTCTTCTGAAAGAGCGAACCAAGAGCCATCGCTGCTCTTTTCCAAGTAGGTGTGGTTCCCCTTGTTGGGAAGGTGTGGTACCGGTTGAGGGAGCAGTGTCATTGGATTCCACACAGGCAAGATACCATCGATAGGCTCATCAACACTGTCTTGACCCGAGTCGGATGAGCTAAAGACGTCGAAAACATCAATAACCATGGAATTCAACGAAGCCACCCACTTTCCGCTCATCTGAGGGTCGTAAGCCACCACACTATTGTGCGAGGCAGGTGAAACGTATATATCATCCGCGGGCTCATCATACATCTTTATTAGCGAGCTGTCGAGATTGTTCGGGCCCCAGGCCGTGTAGGTGACATTCCAGACGGCGTTCTTCTTGGAGTGGATTGTCAAATGATATTCTAAAGCGTTAGCAACCTACAGAGACCATACGTAAAGGCTCCTACCTGTTTTTCCAATCATCAGATTATGGCCGCTTTGTCCGATAAATGTCTCATCTGCGTCCCCCTCCTGGGTCTCGAGCGCGATACCCTGATTGTCGTAAACGCGAATGACGTGGCCAGTGACAGCGTCAATGGAGTAGATGGTAGATTGTCGGCTGCCAGTATAAACCCTAAAATCGCCCGTATTTCCGAAAAATGGCGACTCCTGAACGAGTTTTCGAATGCTGAGCGGCAGTCGCTGAAGGCCGTCGGAGGGAGAAAAGTAGTATAACGTGCCGTCACCCTTGGGCTCCACTATCCACATCACGGTGTCTTCTTGTAGTATGCTATCTTCCTGTAGTGAGTCATCTTCTTGAAGGTGTTTGGTCGCGGAAGTCGAGCGCACGACACAGGAGGTGCCAGGAATGGACCACCGTAACTCTCCGGTATACCGGTCTCGTGCCTCTAATGAGCCGTCAAACGTACTCAGCAATACAAAGTCTTCCAGGTCTAAATTGCTAAGCTGTCGGGGCGAAGCGAAAAAATCGGTTCCCACTACCGGGCTGTACTGATCCAGGTTTGCCTCGCTTGCAGTGTTCCGGACGCTGTTGTATTCTTGCACGACAAGCGCATCGTTACTATCATCCATTACTATGGGAACTGCCGGTACACGAGACCCACTGTCGAAGCGGGAACCGCTATTCCCATCTCCCGACAGAGCAGAGCCAGGTGCTTGGCCTGTCCAGCGAAAGAAGGGGAAGAACCCCGACGCCTGCGCGGGGACTGGAGCGCATAGTAAAAGCGCAAGAGAGACGTATAACAGACTCGGCCGCAGTCGTTTCATAGTGGCATCGGCCGGTCGAGCTGCTGGTTGTTTCGGAAAATTCCAAAAGCTTCTTCTCAAACTACGCCTACTAGAAAAATACAATTTTTGGCAATATCAAGTCATTAAAATGCAAACAAATACTCTAAATTCTTTTTTCACCACCTGTAAATCTTTACATTCGGTTCGCCGTCCGGGGTCGAGCGCGGATAATGTTATCTACCCGGAGGAGCAACTCAGCAGCCTCGGAAGCACTCGAAACGACGGCACGCTTGAGTTTGTAGGATTCAATAACACCACGCTCCTTCATATCGGCAATCTGGCCGTTGTCAAGGTCCAAACCGCAGGTGTTCATACCATTGTAAACTGCACTGCGGAGCTTGGCGACAAGCTCGCTCGAGTCGAGACCGGCGTTGTCTGCCAAAATAGTGGGAAGTTGTCGAAGTGCACGGGCAAAGCTTTCGACCGCAAGCTGGCACTTTCCGCTCTCGTTCTGAGCAGCGCTGTCGACAGCCTTGGACATAATCATCTCCGAGCAGCCACCTCCGAGAACGGTTCGGGTCTCAACAACGGTCTGTGAAAGAACGGAAAGAGCATCGTGCAAGGAACGTTCGGCTTCATCAAGGACAGCCTGAGTAGCTCCACGCAAGACGATGGTGCAAGCCTGGCCAGCAGCGACGCCAGTAAACTTGAGCATGGGATCTTCGCCAACAATGATCTCTTCAATCTTGTCGCAGTGTCCAAGCTTAACAAGTTCGGGGTGATCAAATGTAGAAGCGATTTCACCACCAGTGACAAGGGCCAATCGCTCAATGCCCTCAAAGTCGGCGTGCTCAATACTCGAAATACCAGACTCGGTAAAGAGCTGCTCCGGCCAGTTGTAGATGAGCTGACGGTTTACAAAACAGTTGATGCCAAACTGCTTGATCTTGTCGACCTTGGCCTTCATCTTTGCCTTTTCGGCGCGCTCGAGCTCGGCCAGCTTGTTGGTAGAGTCGACCTTGAACTTGGCACCAAAGATCTTGACCTTGTCTGTGTCCATGGGGGTATTTGCAATGAGAATGTTGGCATTGTGAAGGACCTTGGGCTGATTGACACCAAACTTCTTGTCAAGAATGAAGCCTTCGTCGAGGTAGGAGTCGAGTAGTCGACCACCGACCTTTTTGATAAGCTGAATGTGTTCGAGGTTGGTGGATCCTTTAAGTCGAAGAACAGCATCGACGGCCAAGTTGGCAAAGTAGTCGCGGTCTTGACTGAGAATTTTGGAGGAAAGAGTTGTTTTGGCGATGTTGAGCAAGTCGTTACGGAACGCACCAGGGTTCTTGCCGTTATCGGTGGCCACACTCTCTAAAGCCTTAAGGGCAGCAGCACTGCCTTTTCGGTAGCCCTCAATGATGACTTGAGGGTGGATCTTTTGGTCGACGAGTTTCTCTGCCTCGCGCAACAATTCAGCCGAAAGAACGGTAACCGAAGTAGTTCCATCACCGACCTCATCATCCTGGACCTTGGAGATGTTGACAAGAACCTTTGCAGCAGCGTTATCCAATGCGATCGACTTGAGAATGGTCGCGCCGTCATTTGTGACCAAGATATCACCGCGCGAAGTCGACTGAAGAAGCTTATCCATGCCCTTGGGGCCAAGAGTCGATTTAACCAAGTCGCCTACAGCAATCGCACCGACAAAGGCAGAGAGACCTGAGACGCGTTAGCAAAGCGACCGTTAAATAAAAAATTATAAAAAAAAAATAAAGCAGCAAACCACGTACGAGCATTCTCGCCACGTTCTTCCGTGACCTGATCTCCAAAGATATTTACAGACTAGAAATGTTAGCAGTTGCTTCCTTTCAACCCCCTTTGTGTCTCACCATCGTCGTTCGTTGGAAGAAGAGTAGAGAAGCTTCCACTATTATTCAGGGTGCACAACCGCGTCACAGTTATGCAAGAAAACTACAGTGTGGAAACAGGCAAAAACTACGTTTTAAAGAGAAATCAGAGAGAATAAACTTTTTTTTTGAAAGAAACTCATATAAAAGATACATTGAACAGTACAACCATTTTACTCGGGGGTAAGGGGAGAAAAACCGATGTCGTCTACTCGCAACAGTCTAAAGTCGCACAAAATCAAATCAAAACTTTGCATATCTCGGGTGTAAATTAAAAAGATTCAATGTAGAAATTTCAAGAGAGTTTCCACCCAAAATAACCACAAATAAGCCAGAGTCGTTTATTGTATCGATTTAAAAAGGTCGACAGAGATCCCAGCGTTTTTCGACCCAAAAAAAAAGAAGTAATGTAATGCAAATTATATGTTGAGCTTGGTTCGGCGCCAGTGTCGTCGCTTAGCGTTGTACCTATGAATGTTAGTTGGGTCAAACAAAGTTAGTTGCCAGCCACTCACTGGATGGTGTTGCCAGTTCTGAGACGGATCCACTGGGGAATAGGTCGGTTCTGCTTGCGGGCCTTGGCCAACTTAACCTTCGTTCGGAAGCTCTTTTGGGAAGGCATTTTCTTGTCTAGAGGAAGAGAAGAGCCAAAGTTCAATTTTGGTGGCGTTTGCGTCGGTCAGGGCTTGGTGCACGTGATGCACGTGATATTCGCAGTCACAGACAAGGGTTTGAAAAGAACAGTATCGACTGCAACTCCAGACAGCAGAGCATATCATTTAAACAGTGTAAATTAAAAGAATAAAACTGGGTTTGCTTTAATATTCTGATTCTTATGCTGCTGTCTTCGAAAGATCTAAACACCTCCATTTTTTAACTTAAATATATACATAACTTGTGTTTTATACTTCTGTCTTCATTAATAACTTATATATTTCTAACTTGACTTTGAAGATGTAAACAAACGCCACCTCTGCTTTCACTTCCTCTTCCCCAAAGCAGAAGCACTGTTCTTACTTAAACTTTGTCTTTTCTGTGATGATTTACTCGCTCGTTTCCGTTTCGGCAGTGTTGAGGAACGCAATTGCTGCTCCTGCCGCTGTCCGCTGCTTCTCTGTCGCCGCCGAACCCACCGTTCGAAAGCGCAAGCAAAAGACCAATGGCGTGAAGCGCGTGGCCTCTGAAACCAGCGCTCCCAAGATTCTCTACAGCGTATCCGAGCCACTTGCTTCAATTGTCTCCTCTCCTGTGAGTTTTCTTGCTGCTATTGCTGACCATTTTAAGACTAACTCGTCAAGACTACTCGTCCCCAGGCCATCCAGAAGATTTGGGAGTACATCCGCGAAAACGGCTTGAAAGACCCCAATGACGGTCGCCAGGTTATTCCTGACGCGTTCTTAAGATCCGTATACGACGCTGACCACCTCTCGTTTGGAAAAGTCGCCTCCATCTCAAAGTACTTGACCAAGCTCGAGTAAAGGGGTTCGTCATCGCACCAATAATAGGGACTGGGATTTAGGGAAGGTTACTAGGGTACTTAGGGGTGGGTTAGTTACGAGGAATTCGGTCTAGGAGACTGCGCATTGGTTTGTTTTTTTCTTCGAGTAGAATACATTAAAGCTTGCTCGTCTATTGCAATTTGCTGTGAATTAAAATAAATGATGTCAAACATAGTCAATTTTGTATTTTTCCATAGACAAATACTCTTGCCTGCTGCCCACGTATCTTTTGAAGGCCTGTAGCCGAATGTACGCTGCGCTTATCGCTGCACCACTGTCACACATGAGCATCAGTTACCGGTAACAAGTATATCAACTCACCTTTCTATCACATCCATGTTGAAAAGGAAAAAAAGAATTGGGTCGCGCTCGGTTCGCCGAGAGTACGCCGCAAGACCGACTGCTAGTGACGTAGCACAAAAGGTTAGCAAGATGCAATGTGCACCGTCAACCATCAGCCCTTTTAAAGTGGGTGGTATTTTCCACGTAAGGAATAATGTTGAAACAATAAGGGTATGCTAAAGGGTGTCAGTCGTCTCGCTTACTCAAACACTAAAAACTAACAATAACAAGCGAGAAGAGATAAAAATAATTTATAATTAGATGAAATTGGTATTCCTCATACGTGAGAGACTCATTTTCACAGGTATGCACTCTCTCCAACCAGGTTTGAAGGCTCAAAGGTATCGAAATCGCTGAAACACTCAAGATGCTGATCCGCAAACCAAAATCAATAGATGTATTATAAAGTCCTGCTTCCACGGAATCGGTGGCATGGTATTCGTTGTTTGCCATCTCGTGTCTGAAGGCACAGTTTCTCCACCCGCCAAATTTTCCTCCTTCCCATCAAATCTTCTCCACACCCGGCAGATCAGAAATAAAATAAATAAAACTGCATAATTATGACTGCCTCAGATGCGCAGACAACCGGATCAGCCTCGACTGCAGATTCTGCCCCGGCTTCCGATGCCCCCAGTCGAAACAGACCGTCCAACCGACGACGAAACGGCCCGCAGAATAATACTGTTGGATCTACGGTCTCAGATGGACCTAAAAAACGCCCTCAGAAGAAAGGCACTTCTAAGCCTAGGTCCCCTCCCGATAATGACTCGGTCAAGTACAAAAGTACCAAGGGTATGCTTTAGCGAATCTTCCAGTAGCCAGGATACAGCACTAACACTTTGCAGAAATATTTACTCTTGATGAAGACATGAGTGATCTAGAGGTACGTCTCTTTTACTGTCCGCTGGAATCCTCATCTAACAGGTCAGAAACTCCCGCAATGTTTTATTTGTGCAGAGCCTCTATATTACTCCGTCCGAGGTGAATGTAATCACATTTCCTGCTCCCTCTGCTCTTTCCGTCTTCGTGATTTGTATGGATCAAAAGCCTGTGCCCATTGTCGAGTAAGTAGTCGTCGGATATCTGGGTACCGTAGCTGACTCACATCCAGACCGTGCTAGATACTGTTATCGTCAGCAAAGACCGAGAAAAGAGATTCGAAGATTTTAAAGCTTCCGACATCAAGTGCCAGGACATGGAGCACCAAGCTCAGTTCGACTCCAAGGAAGCCTACGAATCGACTATGAATTTACTAAAGTTCATCTGTCCTTCCTTGGACTGCGACTACATCGCCAACGACCACCGCGCACTAGCAACACATGTTAAAAATGCTCACAGTCGCTCTTTTTGCGATTTGTGTGTGAAGAACAAGAGGGAGTTCCCCTTTGAGCACCACCTCTTCACCGGAAACTCACTAGCGACACATCGCGAAAAGGGAGACAACTCGGGATTTCATGGACACCCAATGTGCGAATTTTGCAGAACGCGGTTTTTCGATAATGACCAGCTTTACCGTCATTGTCGTGACAATCACGAGCAGTGCTTCTTGTGCGAGCGAATGAACTCGGGTACACCAGGCCACGACCACCACAAGTACTTTCAAAACTACGAAAGACTGGACGAGCATTTTCAAAAGGAGCACTTCAAGTGCCCTGTCAGCTCTTGCCTCGAACAAAAGTTTGTAGTTTTTGCTAGCTCAGTCGATCTTCAAAAGCACATCTTGGAAACACACCCTGACCTTGCTGCCTCTCGAGGAAAATCCGCCAGAATCATCCCTCTTACCCACGACCCCTTGCCCCCTTCTCGCCCTACGTCCCATCGGAATTTTGGATCTCAAATCACTTCAAACACAATTATGCAAGCTAGCCAGCAACAAAATACGGCTGCTGCCTCGCGACAAAATACTAGGAATCGGCAAGCTGCCTCCAGCTTGAACAACGTCTCAAGTTTTCCTTCTCTTGGTGCCTCAGAAAGCCAACCGATCGACGCAAATGATGCTCGTCTACACCAGATCTTGGACAACCATGCGACTTCTCTAGTGGGTCACGATACAGAAGCTTATGAGCTGTTTCGGAAAACCAACACTAACTTCAAAAACGGGGTCATCTCTGGAAATGATGTCGTGCAGTGGTACCAAAATATATTCGGCGTGAAGTCAATTTCCGGAAATCATATCCCTCCGCGCGAGTACGAGCAGCTGATCAACCAGCTGGCTGCTCTCTTTACCAAAATTGATCCGGAAAAGAAAAAGTCACTCTTACAGGCTTGGGCCAAATGGCAAAGCGAGCATAACGAGTTTCCCGATTTGCCTGCCAGCGAAGGCGCCGTTGTCTCGCGACCCGCATATACTATCAGTCACAGTAAGCGAAGACCTGGTAATAGCATTGCTACTGCTTCGTCACCTGCGTCTTTTCCCTCTCTAAGCACCGTTGGGTCTGGCATGGCTGACCTCTCTCTCTCTTCTTCGTCTTCTACCTCCATCTCTCGTTCTTCGACCCCTACAACTGCAACTGCAACCACAACTGCAACTGCATCTTCTTCGCGACCAGCTGTATTCGGTGTGTATGCTAAAAGAGCTCCAACTTCGGTTAAGAGCAACAGCAAGGCTGACTTCCCCTCCCTGCCAAAGCCGAAACCAAGAAAGGTGGCGCCATTGCCTTCCAACAACCCCATCCCCTCACCAGCTGGATGGGGTCGCCTTCCTGGAACTGACTCTGATTCCACAACAGGCACGAGTGAAGACGACCGGCCCCGACGTGGTCGCAAAGCGAAGCAGACAGTGCTGTTTTCCTCGCGAATCTTGTAAAATAAAATACAATTGTGTATTATGTCGCTGTACTAGATTTTGATTAATTGATGGCTGCGCCAAATCTTAAGTCTCCGTAAAAACTGTCTTAATGTCACTAAAAATTTCCTAAAAAAAGTTTTAAAAATTGTTTTTAACACGCTACTGATTTACTTTATTTAGAGTGCAGAGTGCACGATGCACAACGAAATATAAAAGAATAAAACTCCAATTATCCATGATTTAGATACAATCATAATACACACGGTACCCAGGTACAGCTAAATCACATGCACAGGTAAAAATTCACTTTAACGCCACGTCTACCTCAATGGCAGTAGATCTTGTTCTTTGGTTGCTTGTCGGCACAGTGGACACTCAGACTTTTCGCGACACCATTCTGAAATACACTCCCAGCAGAAGCAGTGACCGCAAAGGGTCGCTGTCGGATCCGTCATGTAGGTAAGACAAAGAGTACATTTACGAGAAGCGTCAGGAGATATATACGCTAGTTCGTCGGGATTCGCAAGCTCAATATGTGTAATAGTAGTGGATGCTGAATAGAGCGTGTCGTCTTTAGACTTTTCGTCAGCCTCTAATTTTAAAGCAGAGGCTCTGTGAGCAGAAATAAACGATCTATAGCTCTGAACAACAATCTGAGCGACGAGGAGAACACCAAGAAGCTCATATCCCGTTCTTTGCTCGCCAGGCTCTAGCCGGTGACCGATAATCTAAGCAGTTAGAATACAGCCTCTTAAATAGCACGTCACAACATACATATCTCAAACCCCATATACGTTTTGAAATGTGATAATATCCACCGTAGACGTAGAAAATAGCAACATGGCCGAGGAAGATGCTTCGCGGGCTCAAGAGGGCATCCAAGTTGTTTAGTAGAAATGTGTTTATTGTCTGAAGAAACCTGACAAAAAAGCCTTTGGATTCGCTATATTTAGTCGACATAGCCTCCAAGAAGCTGCGGATCTTTTGTTTGACGACTGGCAGTTTTGCGGCAATCACGTACGGAACGATCCCGGTGGATAGAATGTACGCAATTCGCCGTCTGAGAGAAGGAGCTCTCTGCTTTGCTGCAGATATGTGAATAATATCACAGTACTCCTCACCAAGCGTCCTAAAGTTGGGCAGGGTTGTGAGACCGAGATAGAGTATGGTCGCAAAAGATGAAAGTTCAGGGCCATATTGATGTAAAAATCGAGATCCTACGTGATTAGACAAGAATCAGACACCCTTATTATATCGTACCTTTTAGTTGGCGTACCAGGCTTGTAATCTGTTCCAAGAGCTGGCCGATAAAGTACTCGTCCTTTTGATTGGAGCGAACTGCTATATTAGAAAACAGTATTAACCCTCAATTATATACCCACTGATATCTGGCGCAGACGCAAACGGAAATTCCATCGACCCTCGATCGTGAGCCATGTCGCTGTCGTGACGGTGCAGCGAAACAATGCAACTCCGCTATGGCGGGCGAGATTGATCACACCCGATGGGAGGCAGATTCCCTGTTTGATACGGCATTTCCACTCCCTCTACGTGTAGCATCTTTATTTATAGCTGGTTTGTGCGAGCTATCTGACATCAGCGCTCCAGACTAACGCGTCTAGGTATCTGGGGGTTCGGCTTCAATCTTCATTATCTCGATTCAAGTGGGATCGACACAGAAACAATCTTTCGCTACAAGAAGCCAGGTCAAGGTTCGGTGTACCGAGGCGTCTACGACTTTGCCTTCTTTTCAACAATCATTTTTTTCGGGTCGTGGGTGTTTTACCTCATCCTGGCCACTACGCATCCCGATATATCCTTGTCACATCGCAAGCTGACGTACTTGGTTTTGTTAATACCGTTGCTATTTGTCATTGGGTCTATTTTTTGGAAGGGGTTGAGGCGAAGACGAAGTGGCTTTTCGCTTGTCTTCACGGTATTCAGGCGCATCGTGATTGGAGGTCTTGATCTCGAAAAGAAGTTCATCTACGTGCTTGCCACCGACGTGTTTACATCATATGCAAAGGTTGCTGGCGACCTTTATGTGCTGCTTTGTATGCTAAGTCACGGAGAGTCGGTGATATTCACGCCCAATCGAAGCTGTGGAGGAGGCAATATTGTTCCCTTTATTGTCTGCTTGCCATATTTGTGCCGACTTAGACAGTGTCTTACCGATTATTTTGCCTCGGACAGGACGTCGCTTGTGCCTCTCGCAAACGCTCTCAAGTACTCGTCTGCGCTTCCGGTGATTTTGCTGTCTATCGCGCAAAACCGATACCACGAGGAAAACGCTTCGGGTGTCGGCCAGCAAACATTATTCCAGTTATGGATTGTTGCAGTCATTGTGAATTCACTCTACGCCTTCTATTGGGACGTTACTATGGACTGGGATCTCTCCTTGTTCAAACCCCCTAGTAACCGCTCGGGAACGTACGCGACTATTTACCCAGGCCTGCGTTCGACATTACATTACCCCTCACCAAAAATGTACTACTTTGCTATTTTTACAGATTTAATGCTTCGCTTTGCCTGGTCCGTCAAATTATCTCCTCATTTATACTATATCAATGATCACGAATTTGGCATATATCTATTGCAGCTCTTTGAAATCTTCCGTCGGTGGATCTGGGTGTTTTTCCGCGCCGAGAACCAGTGGCTGCAAACTAGCATTTCCGGCCAGCGCCGCCCTTCGGTTTCATTGCCCGAAGAGCTGCAACTCGAGGATCGAATGCCCAAGCGTAGCTAGCTTGAGCTTATCACTTTGGTAGCATCATGTTCAGACCTTTACAAGTCAGAACCAAATATACTTTTTTTTTATTGTTTTTTTCTCAGTTTACGTACATGGGAAGTAAGGAGCAAAGACTCAACTATTGTACATTACATTTCATTAAATGTTCCCTATCGTGTAGCTATTAGTTTTCAGGCCCGTCGCCGAGAGAACCGCTCCTTTAGAGTATTCTTTTTGCGCTCGTCCTTGGTCAGGTATCGGAACTTCTTCTTGCGATTGTCGCGCTTGCGGTTTCGGGTTGCCTGAATTTTTTTCGTAAGCTTTAGAGCGAAGGCAGCCTGGTCGGCCTTTTCAACGCTGGCCTCTAGCACTCGCTGACGCTCTTGTTCACTAACGTCGACAAAGTTTGCTTCAGCAGACTTTTTTAACGACTCGTAGGGGTCTCCACCGATATCAAAGGGTTCGATAGTGACAGTAGCCTCAGCTTCCTCTTCTACAACAGCCTGGTAGTTTGGAACGACTGTGGTATGGCGCTTCAGAATGGAGATTTTGGAGCTTGGCAGATCAGGGAAGCCCTTCCACTCGGCGGAGCCCTGGTCAGAGTCGGAATCACTGTCACTGCTCTCGTCATCAGTAGAATTATATACATCGTTATTTCCGTTTGGTGTGTCTTTGCTTGTTTCGCTGGCTTCATCCTCAGAGTCTTCATCGTCGCCAGAGGCATCGCTACCACCTAAAACGTTAGAACGAAAACTGTAAAGTAAACTAGATATCCTTACCAATCATGAGCTCCTTTAGTCGCTGAGATCTTTCTGCCATTTCTTCTTTTCGCCCTTCACGAATCTGTACAGTGTTAGAATAGTCCTCCTGAGGCCCGAGAAAGCACCAACCAATCGTCGATTCTCGATTCGCTCCTGTCTCTCAAGCTCTTTTGCTTGCTGCTTGGCTTTTTCAATACGTTCGAGTTTGCGCTTGTGGAAACCGGTGAGATAGTCTCTGTCCTGAGTTAGTGCAAGGACCTCAAAACGATTCAAAAACACCTACTCTCGAGCAGCCTTATCGAAAACAACCTCCTCCACCTGTTGCTGCTTGAATGTCCGCTTTTTGGCGTACTGGCGACCGCCATGAGTAAGAATATCGACCGTCGACCTGGCCATTGTGTGGAGTATGATAAATTTGCTGCTCCCTGCAAAAGAGCGGTGAAAAACTCAACCTGAAAACCAGCGCACAAGTGACGTGGTCAGCTTGCGGGTCCGTAACATTCTACGAGCAGCATCGCTAGACAAAAAAATTGTTTTTATTTCCGAGCTCTTCTTTCCGGGGAAGCTGGTTTGGCACCCCGGGAAAGATCTGCTCAGTCATTCCCACCGTCATTAAAGAATCCCAACCTCTAAACAAAACATAAAATTGTATACAAAAGAAATAAAAGAAATAATATATCAGTCCCAACGATTAATCGAATAGTATCTCATCTGTTACTCTTCCTCGCTGATTTCTTCATCAGCCCCATTACTGTTTGATATTAATGGTGGCTCAACAGAAACCTCTTCACTGCTGCTCTGTATATTGCTGCCGTCTTCGTGTCCTTGATATGTTGGTTCTTGCTTGACTGATTTCTCAACCAGGCGTTTGGGATTCACCACATCGTCTTTTTTGTATACATGATTGGCAATGACCTTGTTCATGGTAAACATTCCCGTTGCTGTAGGTGTTAATAGAATATGTATACAGAGGTAAAAGTACTTACTGGGCCCAAACACAGCTGCCATCTTGTCATCACACAGAATCATCCGCTTATCGTCGGGATTCTGCAAGTTGTGAGAGCGAATATATTCCCATAGCTTTTTGACGACTTCGGGTCGAGAAAGCTCGTCTTCGCCTAGCAATGTCGCAAGCTGCGGACTGAGAAGTAACTTGGCATTGAAAGGGTTATTGCGATTAACCTCACGCTTCTCGCCAGGAACCTTTTCACGCTTCTGACGTTTCCGAGGTTGTGAGTTGCTCGAGGCGGCTTTACGAGTGGAACGGTTCAGCGATGCATGAAGTTGATTTGCGAGCTCAGCATCGCGCTCCTCGAGGGTCTGGGGGACAGAGGAGGGTCGAGATGTGCTACTGGAAGGTAATCTTGCTATTCGAGCACGCTCCTGCACGACCTTATTGTAGCTTTTGAGGATGATTGCATCTAGATCCTTCTTGACTAGAATTAGCTTTGGTTCAATGTCTACTAACAAACAAACATACCTTCCGACTGCCAAGGTCGATGTCAAAGAGTTCTTGCAAACCTCGGCGGATACGCTTGGCTGTGAGATTGTCAAGATCTGTGGAGACCCTGAGGATGGCCTAGGCTGTTAGAAGCGCCAAACGACAGTAGAAGGGAGAGCTTACTTCAATTGTAGGCACGTAGTTGCTTAGATCATACTGTTCTTGAGTTTCCGCCATATTGGCGATTTGCTGCTGGGAGCGGTTGTTGGCAGGAGTAGAACGGTAAAGGTCGCCTTAGGTGATCGAGTTAAACACCTTCACCGCTGTGAAGTGCGTCCGCGATGCACATTTTCAGCTCTTCCACGCCAGTTTCTCAGGAGAAAACTGAATCATTACCGGCGCAAGAATTCCAAGAGCCTGCAAAAAGCATTTCAAAGGCATCATCTGAAAGGTGCGCATGCCGCTATCTCGGCCTTGTGATAAACATTCTAAACCTCTCTTTAGCTCTATCCAGTCTCTACAAACGGCTATTGACCATTCTGAAGGAGAAAAGGGCTCCTCATCCTCCAAAAATAGCCCTGTACCTGAAGTTTCATCTTTTCCAGGTGCAGCTGCTGCATCTCAATCTGGGCTGCCATTGAGTGAATCGACAAAGAAAACCAGATCGGGTAGCACTTCAGAGGCCGAGATAAATATGTCTAGCTCTAATATAAATCATTCTCGTGCATCTTCTTCCAACAGGCCTCTGTCGTCAGCTAACCCCTTGACTGGCGTAGCTGAGGATCGGAGCACCGAGCACGCACAGACCCTGGCAATCACGAGGAGCAAGAACCTCGATCCCGCTCTTGTACGAAAGTCTATTCTTTCGAAAATGTCGCCGTTTCGTGGAAATTTCCGCAAGTCCATATCGGGACTCATTATCTCCTCCTCATCTTCTACGTCAAAAGAAGCGACTTCGGCGGCAAAAAGAAACTCGTCCATCTTGTCTACGACACCGACAAAGGAACCTGAAACACAATTGCCGGACGATCGTTTAGGCAAGCGAGAAACAGGCTTAGCATCTCCCAAGTCCTCCACTCCTCAGACTCCTCCGCAGAATAGCATTACTGGCGGACGCAAGAGAATGTCGTTTCTTCCATCGTTGAAGAGTCGAAGCTCTTCTCACCGAAAATCCACGGCCGACCCGCCTACAGTGACTCGAACAGTTTCGGCACTGTCTACAGCATCTACGACACCTTCAAAGTCGGGAAAACAAGCATCCAATTTGTCTAAAATTGAAAAGTCAACGATTTCTACTCAGATCATTTCCTCACCGCAACTTTCGGATTCTGCACTTGTGGCGGAGAAGGAAGCCATAGTTGAAACTCGAGTTGCAGCAGCGATGAAACCCGAGCCGAGCTTCACCCCTGAAAATGCTGCTGGAAAAGCAGCGGATTCTGTCGAAGACACGAGTGTTTCTGAAGCAGCCCCTTCGTATTCTGGCTTGACACAGGCTACCGATGTGGCTGATCCAAAGCCTAGTGCAAAGCCCCCACGACTAGATACAGCATCTATTACGAAGAATATGAGTGAACAACCAATGGACAGTCCAAGTCCCACAAAGATGGCTAAGCAGCTGTCGGATTCGATGGACGAGGTTTTCAAGCCCCAGCTTCCGTTGCTGGGATTTTCGTCTTCGCACGCGACCCTCGACAAGCTCTTACAGATCCACAACCAAGAGCTGAGTCCAGTGACTTCGGATACCTCGTCGGGTACAGCCGCTGCTCTGCCTTCGCCCAACTCGGACACGGCCTCGATGTGGGCGTTGACGCGAGCGGCCCCTGGCTCGGCCACGCGCAGCGAGGGACGCAGAGTGAGTGGGTTTGGTAAGATGCGAAGGGCACTAGGGTTTGCAGCATCGCGCAAGTATGATGTATTTGGCATGCCTCTTCGAGACGGAGTGCTTCTCACACGGCGCCCCACCGACGGCTCCGAGACAATGGAGTTTTGGACCACGCCAGTTGTTTACAAATGCATAGAGTTTTTAGATGAGCATGCACTGGAAGAGGAGGGTATTTATCGAGTCTCCGGTTCGTCGATTTCTATGGAGGCTCTGCGGGAGGAGTTTGCAAACCAGGGACCCAATGTGGTGCTCCGCCACGACCGCGTGGACGTCCACACCGTTGCGTCGTTGCTCAAGTCGTATCTTCGAGAAATCCCAGACTCTCTTATTCCTGCAGGACCGGCGCTTTTCAACCTCACCAACGTTCGGGTGGGCGACGATCAGGTTCCGGTCAAGGAGGTACGCATCTTTGTTAGCCAGCTTCCGCCATACAACTACTATCTATTAAAAGCATTTTGTTTGCATCTGCAGCGGGTCTCGCAGTGTAGCAAAACTAATCTGATGACCATTTCGAACCTGTCCCTCATTCTATGTCCCTCACTGCGGTGCCAGTCCAAGCTTTTCTACTGGCTTGTAACTCGTGCGGACGAGTGCTGGTCTGAACCGTGTGATACGGTTGCAGAAGCACTGGAGAGAGAGGATCTGGTTCAAACTGGGTAATGTTTTATAAAAGTGCTCTGTTTTTCGGAAATGCATCTCCAGGGTTTTATATATAGATATCTAATATCATTCTAAGACTATTATTCATGTCGTGTGCGGAAGAGGTGTGCTACGGAGGTTTTGAGAGACATTTTTTGTATTTATGCTTTATTTTTTGTAATGAACCCATTCCTGAATAGACTAGTGTACAAGTAGCTTGTAGGTGGACTACCGGCTTTCGCGCGCACGGACGTTGCGAGATTCGCGCTTTTGTTGTTTTCGTACGAGATCCTTTCGGTCTCTTCGCGACAAGGCGCGGGGATCGGAGAGTTCCTCACCCTTAGCTGCAGCCTTCTTTTCACGCTCCTCGTCGACCTCGACCAGCCACTGGCTGTCGACAGCCTTGTTCTTGCCGCCGTAGCCCCACTTGGGCACCCACTGTCCGGATTCCTCGTCAAAGACCAACTTGCCGTCCTTGGTCTTGGCCTTGATGCCCTTCTTCTTGGCAAAGAGCTCCCACTTGGTCGGGGGTTTGGGCTTGGGAATCGGCTTCTCGCGCGGCAGCGAGGTCACCATATCTGGGAGCGTCACCAAAGCGCCGTCTGGGGTCGATTCCAGCGGCTGAGCAAGGAGCTGGTTGATGACAAGCTGGACATTATCGCGCGCAACCGAGCGCAAGTAGTTCTCCTTGTCCTGCTTGAGCTGCTCCGAATCAAGAGGATTTGTGTCGAACGCAGCCAAAATACCGAGATCAAACTCGACCGGGATGTTCTTGTCGACGGTGACAGACCTGCACAATTAGCAAATACTTATATAAAGTCCAAACCCACACTCACTTGCTTTCGTCGGTCATCTTTTTGATATAAAAAAAAAAGTTGGAAAGCTTTGGGAAATTTTTTGATCCCAAGAGCCGGGTAAACATAACTTACATTGATTAAGTTAAACAAAGATAACTTATTACATGTTAAGTTAACTATTCGAGCCATTCAAAACTTTTTTCTTTGCCCCGGCTTCGCTTTGATTTTTTTGACAGTTTGGCAAAGATGGCACCGAGGACGCGGTTTGTGACGTACACACGCGTGAATCGCATGCAGAAGAAGATGGAGGAATTCATGTTCAACCGTCCTTCCAAGACCGAGGACGAGAACTCCAAGACCATCAAGCGATCCAAGGGCTCGTTTAAGAACTACAACGAGACCATTGCCGAGATGATGCCTGGTCCAGCGGCTCCGCTGTCGCGAGCCAAGTGGCCAAAGCTGGGCGAGGTTGCTGCAGCGTTGCCGGTGTTTAGCCAGGCCGAGGTCGAGGCGATGCTGAACCCGGCGGTCGAGGTTGAGGAAGGAAAGATTGAAAAGCCAGCGGGATTGTCGGTTCTTCAGTACTCGCCTGAGACTGCCCGGGCGTTGTCGCACTTTGGATCTTTCCGCAAGAACCAGTTCCAGGAATCGTTCCCTGTTCGGGCCTCGCTACCTCGACCAGTGTTGAAGCAGATTTGGGACCAGATTGAAAGTCAGAAGGCCGGGGGCAAGCCGCTGTCGTTTGCGGTTAGCGGTGTTGCAGGAGTCGGTAAATCAGTACTCGTTTCGCAACTACAGGCGCTGGCCGTCGAATCGAACCATCTGGTCTTGCCGATTTCACACGGTCTTCGATGGGTTGATGGAAGCTGTAGCTTCTCGTTTGACGAGAACGCCCAGGTGTACCATCAGCCGTCGCTCTACGCCGACTTTTTACTGCGCGTGCTCCGCGGTAACCGCGAGCTTTTGCGGAGCATCAAATTGAGCAACGGCGGAGCTATTACTGAGACTCTACACAAGATCCCGCACCCCACTGCGTTGATTGCACAGCAACACGGCCACAGCCAGCAGCAGCTCAAGAAGAAGGATGCCCGAACGCTTGCGGCTGAAAAGGCCGTGAACGAGCCCGAGTTTGATCGGTTCGAGACGCTGCACGACCTGTTACACTGGGGCCATCCTGTCGGGCGTGCGCGCGAGACCCTCCAGCTTTTCTTCAACGAGCTCGAGACCAACCCGGCCGTTCCCAAGGTGCTTCTCACGATCGATCCGCTGAACCACTGGGATCTCAAGGGTGGCAAGACCGCGTACGTCGACACGCAGATGCAGCCGCTGACGCTCACCCAGTTTTTCTTGCCCAAGGCGTGTCTGGACTTTGTCGCGGGAGCGCGCAAGTTCGCCAACGGCGGCGCCTCCGTCCTCGCCACTTCGGGCAGTCTCCCCTCAACGCGGACGCTTCGCGTTGCACTCAAACAGGAGGCTGCGGACCCGCTCACCGATGGGCGCGACGTTTACACACCACTCTACGACGCCCTCTGCGCTGGCCGAACGGTGGTTGTACCCCCAATGACCAAGGAGGAGACACAGGGCCTGCTCAACTTCTTTGACAAGTCCAAGGTGGCTGCCAAGCTGCGCTTCAACAATGAGACTTCGTCGCGCATCTACGCCTTGTCTGGCAGCGGCATTCCCCGCAACATCTTTGAGGCCTGCACCCAGCGATGCTGGTAAATTGTAAATATTAGAAGAGGATTATATAATTTAGATTGTGTAGACTACACTATAAACAAACAAACAAAAAAAAAAAAAACTCCTATGCTGGCTGCGCCTTCATTGCCTCCACCAGGCTCTGGAGGTCCGAGTCGAGGTTGGAAAAGTGAATGTCGTACTGGTGCATAAACTCGTGCCAGTCGCAGTCTGCGGTGGCGGCGAAGGGCTGTCCGGAAGAGTCGAGGGTGAGGCCCTCGGCGAGCCGGTCTGCAAAGGTTGAGAAAAAGCCTGCCTTGAGGTCCTCGAATGTATCGACCGAGGACTCGCATACGTCGCTTGCGAGGTTGATAAAGCGGGGCGCGTCTGAGGCGAACTGTGTGTCGGGCTGTGGCTTGAGTGCGGTCTCAGACCAGTCGACATCCACAGTACCACCCAGCTGCGGGCTTGACGAGGTCGACTTGGCGATGCGGTTGGCAATAGAGCAGGGCCCGGAAAACAAGAGCAGGGCCTGTTCGAGAGGCTCAATGACGAAGTTGGTGACCTTGTTTTTGACGTTGATAAAGACGACAGAGCGCATGTGCATCAATATGCGGTAAGATTTCTGCCAGTACTCGGCCTCGCGGCCCGAGAGCTGGCTGCGCTCGTTGGCGGTCTCGCACTGCTGGTCGAGGATGACGTGCAGGTCGTGCAGGAAAAATAAAAATACATTAATCATGGCGCGGATCTCGACCGCTTTCTGGCCGAGGGTGAGCAGCAAGTTTTCGGATTTGCGTCTCATCTTGCCGGCCCTTTCGATCGCGGCCAGGTTCTGGCCCACGACCTGCGATCCAGAGTGCGCACCGACTGCATTCACCGCCTGGCGGATCATCTCGGTGATTTTCAGGACCGTCTGGTGCTGGCCACGGGATCGTTTAGGTGAGCGGGAGAGCAGGCTCTGAGCGCCGGGAGGTTCGAGACAGTCGGCATTGATGGCCTCCACCATGGTGCGCACGACCTTGAGGGAGTTGAGCATGGGCGACTGGCGGTGAGATTTCTCGTCGATTTCGACGATTTTCTAAAGGTTAGCAAAATTCAACCAAAGACAAGGGCTTTACCTCTATGAGTATGGGATACTGTAGGATCCGCTGTACGGGCTTAATCAGAAGCGACTCAAGATTCCATGCCTGAGTGAGGTCCTTTGACTGTTGGTTGGCTTGCTTGAGCCAAGCGACGGCTTGTTTATTGTGTAGGAGGAGGTGCTGGAGTCGAGCCATGCCTTCACCTTGTCTGCGGCAGTATGTAGTGTAGACCCTGCTCATTTCTGCAATGTTCTTGATAAATACTCGCGAAAGGTCCGACATGACTCTGTCGAGGGTGACGGTGACGTCGTCGAGGGTACTGATGACCTCGTCGAGCTCAGCGCAAAAGTGCTTTGCAAAGAGGCGGACCTCATCAAAGTTGGAAAAGATGGTAGTTTGATTTTGCACATTGAGAGGGCATGTTGCAAGGTAGCACTCGTTGACGACGGCGAGGTCACTCACGTAGGTCTGTTCAACAAGCAGCACCTCACGCAAAAGACGAATTTGTTTCTGCGAAGCCTGCTCTGCAGAATGTTCCTTTTCGGTGAAGGGCGCCAATTGAACCTCGGGCTGGTCGAGCAATAGGTCGGAGCGTCGGTAGTAGTCGGTGATATCAAAGTCGCTGCCGTCACTGTAGACAGAAATTGGTCTAGTTTTGTATTTTTCGGGGGAGATTAGCGTAGTCTGGGGGGGATTCGGTAGTTGTTTTGAGCCGGAAGCTACCTCCAGCGTGTCGACGACGGCACTGAGAGAGTGTACGGAGTAGTTCGTGTCAAACAACACCGGTTCAGGCATGTCGTCAAAGTCTGCCAGTAGCGGAACAGACGACTCTCCGAGTGGCCGTAGTTTTGAATTTATAAAGAATGTTGGCAATGATGTGCGATCTAGCTTTGGGTCTGGGGGTGCGACTGGCAGCGCTCGCGGGCGTAGTGGCTGTGGGCTTTGAACCTTTGGTGATAGAAACTTTGCATCTTTTGGCGGTGGAGTTGGCGGTCGATCCGAGTCGAGGGAGTTTGGTGAACAAGACTGAAGGGGAGGTGGTGTACCTTCAGCAGGTGCTTCCGAGTCTGTACCTTCAAAGAGCAGATGCTGTACGGAGATTGCCTGTGGGTAGTGACTATTTCCCACACTTTCTCGGTCGAATGTAGTTGGTAGAGCCACTGACTGTCTGTGTGTCTGTGAGCCCATACCTATTACTCAGACCTTTGGGTGATGAAGGTGGTATTATTGGAGGTTCATGTTTACACTACTGCTGTTTTAGGCAACGTATAAACAAAGGAGCCGCAACTAAAAATAACCTTTATTTAGTTGAATGATTATACTGAAGTATTATATTGATATTGCTATTACTACTACTATAATATTAATATTATTACTATATTACTACTATTACTCTATTATTACTATTACTATATTAATACTATTAGTGTTACCACCGTAGCAACCACTCAACATTCGTAAGTTAATTGTTTTTAAGTTGTAATAAAATTGTTTATTTATGGCCTTGTATAAAGGCGCCCTGGATTTTGTCTCATAACTTAACTTAATTTTATAACTTAATATATATTTGTATGGATGCATTTGATTTGGTTGTTTACAGGATATATAATAATAATAATATAATAATAATATAATAATAATATAATATTATATCACAGTAAGCAATGTATATCGCTTTTGGTTACAGTTCACTCTGGTCAGTATATAAAATACGCTTTGTAGTAAATTTGAGCACAAACAAATCCAAATCCACAGTCAAAAAAATCCAAACACCTTCACCTTCGATCCAAACGGTTCATCTTCAATCGGATTCAACTTTCTTTTATTGTTTTCTTTCTCTTTTTTTTCTTTGTTTTAAAAGGAGGTTTTTTTTTTCCCTGAGTCCCGCCTTTGCTGGATTTGAGTTGATCTGTCAAACATGACCTCTCATTCCCACATGCAACAACAACAACAGCAGGCAGTGTTGCCCGTTGACGGTGACTTTGAAGATATCTCCTTTGGTGACACCCCCCGGCATTTGATGTCTCGGCTTCCCGCAACTGAGTCGACCTACGCCATTGCACATTCAACCCCCCTTCGACACAGTCCACGCGCGATGAAAACTCCAGACAAAACAAATGGGCGTCCCTCTATTGGTAGAAGTCCGACCGGTCCGACAATGGTAAGTTGGACGCGTTTTTTTTTTTTTTGGTTTACTAATTTAATAGAACTCTAGCCCCGTGGCACCGATTTCGCCCGGACCTGTTGGCTCAGGCCTGCGCGCTAGTAGAACCGCTCTCACCATGGTCCCAGAAGGTAGACCGGGACTGCAAAAGATGTTGACGGCCTCGGGTTCAGAATTCTCTCGCATGGCTCCTTCGAAACTAGATGCTGGCCCCCGCTACGGTGGTCGTTTACCCCTTCGGGCAAATAGCACCTCACCACAACGACAGTCGCCCTCGTTCCAGAAACCGATCTTAAACCGATCACAGTCCTCGTTTGGTCACTTTTCGTCCCCTCCTTTAAAGAACCTGTCGCGGAGATCGAAGGGTATTTACGAGGATTTGGTCAATAACGCTGCCGATGATATTCCAGACGATATGATTATCTTCAACGTGCCTCTCTCTGCCGGTTACGGCTCACCCTCGTTGTCGAGCATCTCCTCATACCCACTTAAATCACCATCGTCAAACCGCAGATCCTCCTCTTCTTCCCCCAGACCGCGCTCAACCGAATCGGCCGCTGACGAATCGCAAGACACCACACGATACCCAGTTGCATCCAGCACACGCACGAGTATGACTCCCAGTGCCCTGGCCGAAGACGACTCTTCCTCCGACCCCAGCGAGCCGGTCTCGGACTTTGTCGAAAACGAACTCAGTCTAAAGAAGCGGACGTGGATGAGCGACCTGTCGGACGAAACCCAACAGCTCACATTTGAGCTCGAAAAGTTGATGCTCGCCGGCAACAAGGGTGATATCGCAAACTTTGTAAACAACCCGCACTCCTCCTTCTCTGGCAAAATTAAACTTCCAATGCCCATCTTATTGGACGACATAGTACCCATGTCGTCCGAGAAGGCTTCTTTCTTGTCACGAACACGACCGAATTGGCTACCTCCCAAGGACAAGACCGACGAAAAGAAGCATTTGCGCGAATACAAAAAACGCATGAAGGAGAGCATCGAAGCGGAAAAGCGAAAGTTGCTCGAACGCGAACGACTCGAGCGCGAGGATGAGCAAGCCAAAAAGATTGATCTCGATCTGTGGACAGACTATGTGATTCCCAACTTTGATACCGCCATCACCGAGCCTCACATTCGCGAGCTTTGGTGGCGCTCGGTCCCGTCGAACCTCCGCGCGCAGGTCTGGAAACGCCAGATTGGCAACGTCCTCAAGCTTAACGCAGGCGCCTACAAGATTGCACACGACCGAGCCATAGCCGCCGAGGAAAAATCAAACGAGCCAACGGCTGAAAGCTCGCAAAACAAACAGCTCTTTGAAGCCATTCGCAGCGGTGTCTCGCTGACCTTTCCCGAACTCAACCTCTTTCAGGAAGGTCAGATTTATCACGAAAAGTTGGTTGCCTTGCTTTCGGCTTACGCCTTTTACCAGACCAACGTCGGCTACGTCGTTGGCCTAAATAGCATTGGCGCAATGTTGCTCTTGCATTACGAATCCGATGAGGCCTTTATCGCTCTCGCCAACATCCTCAATCGGCCCTTCATGGCTGCCTTGCACACGCAGAATGAAAACATGCTGAGCAAGGTCTTTAATTCCTTTATTGAGGTCTTTGAACTGAAACTGCCCAGCCTCGCCCGGCACTTTTCCTCCATCGGTCTCGCCCCGGAGAGCTATTTGGAGCCGCTGCTAACACCGCTGCTAACGCTGCATCTGCCTCTGGACACAGCGGTACGCGTCTGGGACCTCATGTTCTTTGAAGGCGACTGGTTCTTGCTTCGCGTCGTTCTCGGCATGTTCAAGGCAATCGAGCACAAGCTCTACGCGCCGCCAGCCGAAATACTCTCTATCCTCGGGTGGAACGCGGGTGTGATTGCAGAGTTTCAAGACACTGATAAGTTGCTCGCGTCGGTCCGCAGCGTGCTCCGACAGGACACAGCAACAGACTGTTAATTTGATGGCATATACTTTTTTTTTAGGAAGATTTAGGTTAGGGTATTTGGCGTTTTCTATTTTTTTTTTAATTGTGGTCCGTCTAGCACGTGCTGGAGGTGATACCGTTACTGTATATATTGCATTACACTTATGACGCTTTAAACATTTATGTGTAGTCACTCGAGGCTTTGGATGTGTTTGTAGAGTGTGCTGAAATCAGATGCGGTCGGACCAGCCGGGTCCTGCAGCTGACTGAAGAGCGTACGTGCACGCAGAGCCCTGAAAAGGTTAGCCGGATTTTTTTTTTGTCCCTTAATACTTACCAGTTCTTATTTTGGCGCTCCTCGACCGTCTGCTCAAGCTGTCGCGATTTCTGGGCCGCGAGGGCGATGACCGAGCCCGGAATATCGGCGAGGCGCGCGACATTGAACCTACGCCAGTGTTAGTTGTAACCAAAGCAGTCTGCGTTAACATACCCGTACGACCGTGTCGCAATGCCCTTGACGACGCGGAACAGAAAAGTGATCTTTTCCCACCCGCTATCCTCGTGCTCGATAAAGTCCATGTGAAAGTTGTCGATGACGCCCGGAAAGGTGCGCGCAAAGATCGCGAGGGGCGGGAAGTGCGTAACAAAGAGCGTGAGGGACTGCGAGTCGCGCAAAAAGTAGTCGAGGACCGCGTGCGCAATCGCGACTCCGTCCATCGTGCCTGTGCCCCGTCCAATCTCGTCAAGCAGCACTAACGACCGCGGCGTGGCAGCGCGTATTATATCCGAGCACTCGTGCAGCTCAACCATGAACGTCGATTCGCCCGCCATCATATTGTCGTAGGCGCCCATGCGCGTGTACACGGCGTCGAGCATCCCCAGAGTGGCCTCATCTGCAGGAATATAGCTGCCCACCTGGGCCATGACCGCAAGTAGCGCAACCTGCCGCACGTACGATGACTTACCGCCCATATTGGGTCCGGTAATGAGCATCCCGCGCATCGCAGAGTGCCGAATATCGGTGTCGTTAGGTACAAACGACTGGTCGAGCACCATCTCCGCCATCGGATGGCGACCTCCTTTGATTTGAACCATGGGCTCGTCAACGTACCGCGGACGGACGTACTTGGGCTGCTGGGCCACGGCAGCCATCGACAGCAGACAGTCCAACACAGCAACACTTTGAACAACACGTCGCAGAACTCCGTAGTCCGCCGCAATCGTTTGCAAAAAAAGAATGTACTGCCGGTCGCATTCAGCCGCCAACTCCTCACGGTACCGCTCGAGCTGCCGCAGCTGCTGGATGATCGATGGCGAGTGGAACCGCGACACGACCCGCGTACCCGACAGCTTTATCCAGTTTTTCGGAACATTGCGCACCTCGGTGTTGCGCACCTCAATCAGGTACTCAGCATTTGCGACACTGACGTATTCGAGCTTGGGCTTTTTCAGTAGTTTGCGCACCTCCTCCAAGTGCTCGTCGAGCCCCTGCATGATGAAACTGATTTGTGTTTTCAAATCTGAAATCGTTGTATACTTTTCATCGTCAAAAAAAGTCTCCTTGTGATCCTTGAAGGCCGAATCGTGGTCAAACTGGGCAAGGTAGCCGCTCACTCTGTCCCGGACCTGCGGCAGGGCAAAGAAGCATTCGTTGAGAATCTCACTTTGGAATCCCGCGTTTTCTGGGATATCTATTGCTTGCGGACACGTCTCGGCAAGGTTTATAAACCCACGGAGGATAAAGAGAAGCTCCTTGCGCGAACACCGCCCGTAGCTGACCCGAACCAGGCCCTTTTCTAAATCCACCAGCCGCGGCAAAACCTTGACCAACCTTTCGAGCTTCGAGCTGTGTGTGTTTTTGACCTCTTCGACGGCAGCCATCCGTTCCTCCAGCATTTCTCGGTTCACCAGCGGCCGACTCACCCACCGGCGAAGCAAGCGCTCGCCAAACTTTGTAGACGTGCGATTAAGGATCCAAAACAGGCTACCGTGCTCTTTAAAGTTGGTTTGGTTCTGGAAAATCTCCAACGAACCGAGCGTGTTTCCATTCAAGAGCATGGTCTGCGTCTGTCTAAAGGGTAGAAACTGGGATACTCGATCAAAAACATGCTGAAGCCCGTATTCAGACAAAAAGCCAATCATTGTGGCCAGGCACTGCTGAACCTGTCCCGACAATTCAAGCGCTCCCCCAACCGCGTCGTTGAACTCTTGCGACGACGTCTCCGCCTTGGCTTCGTAAAATTCCACAATATCAGAACGCGACTTGTCCAGCGAAATGGCAGAAATTCTCTCCACACGCACTCCGCTCCCGCTTGTCCCACCGGCCTGCGCACTCGCACGGTTGCCAGAAAGCCTCGAGTCGAGTGTGTACGAAATAAGCTTTTCCGTGTACTTTGAAAACTCGCCTACCAGAACCAGCTCGGCCGGCTGGATGTGAAGAAACCTTGTTTCAAGCTCAGATCTCAGAAAGCCGTCGGCAAAGGTGTCGTACGTTACCTCGCCCGTCGCAGGCGTCACCGCCAACAACCCAATTTCCACTTTTTCGTCTTGCGAACCCGCAGTGCCAGACTTGCAACTTTCAACTAGGCACACAATTGCTTTTTCGCGGCCGGCTCCCAGCTCGGTCTCGGTCTCGGTCTGACCTTCGGCGAGGGAAAAGTCGTCGACGTAGGTCCCCCTCGTATATATATTTGTCAACTTGCGTTCAAAAGGCCCAGACTTGTTGGTCCCGGCCGCTTTAATCGCAGCTGTTTCTACCTGTCGAACAACCCCGACCTTGTAGCCCTTGTTGATCAGCCGTCGAATGTGTACGTGTAGTCGGTGGGTAGGCACAGAGCACGAGGCAAACTTGGAATACATGGCATCCGATGGATCACCATCGTTGATGTTCATCCTTCCAGGAACGAGAAAAATATGTAGTTCTTTCGACGCGACCCGAGCATCGGTGCCAAAGAACCGGTATTTGTAGCCGACCTCCAACATCAAAATCACAGAAGGGTTGTCCCGTTTAATCTTTACATACTGTGTCTCTAGCGGCGTTAACGTAGATTTCCGTTTGGCTTTGGTTGGAGCTTTGGTTTTGGCTGCAAACTTGGATAGTCCCAGCTCGCCATCGTCTTCTTGATCTGCTTCTTCTGCTTCACCCTCCTCTGCCACAGGTTCGCCAGCAGGATCATCGACAGAGTTGCTGGCCCGGCTGAATCGTTCGTAGGCGTTTCCTCCCAGTCGAGACACGTAAAGCTCATGGCGCGCCTGGTCCTTGGCAGATAAAACTCGAGGTACCGATCCAGGGGCAGGCCGGGAGAGTTGCTGGAGTGTTGCGAATGTCACCTCTGAGCTGTCATCCCGTGACTCGGTCGTGACTTTCTCGAGTTTGGGCTTCTTGGCTGGGCGACTCAGGGCTGCCGTTTCAGCTTCGTCGATGGTCTGCGACAAAGTCTCGGGCTTCACAGTCGTGACAGTTGCAGATTTAACTGTCTTGGCATTGCTAGACGGCCTCCTTGCAAAAAATTTGGAGAGCGCGGCTTGGGTAGGCATTTGTCGAGTGGGAGTATCTCACCGATCCCAACCCCGAGTGTCGTGTATGCCACTACGAAAGATCTTTATCACATCGTCCAACTACTATATCTCTATTTATCTAACCATCGAGCGAGTAACCAGAGCAGGTCAGCGCTCACCAACAGTCATATTACTCTGCCTTCTTGTGAACGACACCCTCAATTGCATCTTCAGCGCCACGTACAAGTCTGTAAAAGACACGCAGAGACAAGAAACTCGCAAACCCAATCAGTCCCGAGACCGCAAAGAGAATCGGCCGCTGGGTATCGTTCAAGATCGAGAGGACGGGGTAAGGATAGACCTTGATTGTATTATGAATATGCTCAACCCACGCGTAATAGCCTAGAGCAAGCCCCGTATACGCGACTGCTACAGTGAGACTGTTTAGTGACCATGGTGGAGAGATCACTACGGCGTCGATAAGCAAGAAGACAGCAGGGGCAAGATGGAACCCAATGTCAACATGTAAGGGAATTTCAATTCCTTGAGGAACAACAGCATGCTTGTTGATAGCCGAAAGACCCCAGTAGAGAATCGAGACAAGGACCTCGATGGGCGCTGTAAACGTCGACAACACGTTCTTCAAATCATACAGCGCCTGAACCCCAGTCACATCGGCAGCAAGGGCAAGCGCAAACGTAAATATGGAGGCCTTAAGAGCAAGAATTGTAAGGAATGCTTCCCGGCCGGGATAAACCAATGTGCCATCATCCGCCGGCCGGGGAAACTCGTGGATCTGAGAGTAGGCCCATATGAACGAGGCAAGACCAATTCCATGGATTATCGCACTCGCAGGTGACCTGTGATTGACAAACCTTCCCATCTTGCCGAAAACTAAAACCGATGACGACAGTCGAGAATGCCCAAGTACGACGTCCGTTTTTGGCACGTGGAATGTATTCTACAAAACACAAAGTAACTCAATAAAAGCAATGAATTTGACAATCATTTTGGCCAACAGAAAAATATCAAAAAAAATATTCCGACTTACTCGTAATAACATCCTCGTCCTCTAAAATATGCGAAAGGCCGACATACTGTGGCTGATGCTTAACACTGGTGCCTAAAACC